>CAJHQP010000075.1:0-339276 GCA_905132765.1 Moricandia arvensis | reverse complement strand
CAAAATAGTCAACACCTTCCTCTACAGCAACTGTAACGCCTCTCACTTAATCAAACTCAACACAATCTCTCTCTCTTTCTCTGCTTCAAAATGACGACTAATCTCAAGCTTCCGATCACCCCGAAACTCATTCTCTCTAGCTTAGCATCTCTCGTCGTGATCACTATCTTCTTCATCTCCAGAACAGGTTTCTCACCATCTTCATCTCAGCCAGCGCAGGAAAAAACTATCCAGATCTCCAGCTCCGAGGTAGTGACTAAAGTACAGAGTTCAGAGTCCGTGAACTGCGGTAAGATCCCACCTTCACTCGCCGACGCTCTCATCCACTACGCGGCCAACAATGTCACTCCTCAGCAAACACTCTCCGAAATCTCCGTCACCAAGAAGGTAACACAAGACTGAAACAACATGCATAAATCAAGAACTCAACTGGTTGATACCATTAAAAATCAAGAATCATTTGCTGATCAGTTTAATGATGGGAAATAGCCATCGGGGTCTAGATTCCGGTTATTTTTTTTTGGTTCTAGAAGTTTATGATCTGTTGGGGCATTTAAAAAATTGATTCGTTTTTTATTTAGTTTTTTCAGTTTTCGGTTCGATTCTGATAAAGAAGTTAGGAACCAACCAATATCTGAAATAATTTAGGATTCTATTTGGTTCCGCAGGTTGATTCCGGTTTTTAGTTGATTTGGGTTAAAATATCAAAAGAAAATCAAGTTTTTCGATTAATATATCAAAAAAATAAGTTTTTGGATATAAATTTGAATAATTCGGATAATTTTAAATATTTTAAATAAAAGGTATTATGATAATTAGCTTTTGGGTATTTCTGAATTTTAGTAACAATTTAAAATTATTTAATTATTTTAAAACTAATTATAGTTAATATTTATAAATATATAAATTATACTAAAAAAATTGGATATCCGCTCAGTTCCAATTCAGTTTTGACTCTCATTCGGTTTTGGTTCTAAAGATATAGAATCCGTTCAGGTAATTGATAAATCTAAACCCGAATCGAATCTTGTTTTTTTGGTTCTATATAAAAGTGCTCAAGCCTAATGGGAACATAACCTATATGTCGTAGCCATGTCACAGTTTTAAATTCAGGCAGTCTAACATGTAAATATAATGGTTTGTATTACTTGAACTGCATCAGGTTTTAGACAAGAAGTCGCCGTGCAACTTCCTTGTATTTGGTTTGGGCCACGACAGCTTGATGTGGGCGTCGCTAAACCACGGAGGAAGAACTATATTCTTAGACGAGGACGAGTCATGGATTCGCCACATCGCCGACAAGTTCCCATCTCTCGAATCGTACCACGTACGTTACGAGACAAAAGTAAGAGACGCGGCGGCTCTGATGTCGGCGGCGATAGATAGAGAAGAGTGCCGCCGTGGTGTGTCGACGGATCTCAGGACTTCACGGTGCGAGCTTGCGCTTAAGGGCTTACCGGAGGTGGTTTACGAGACGGAGTGGGATTTAATCATGGTGGATGCTCCGACAGGGTTTCACGATGAAGCTCCGGGGAGGATGTCGGCGATTTACACGGCGGGGATGATCGCGAGGAGGCGGAAGGAAGATAGAGAGACGACGGCGGTTTTTGTGCATGATGTGGATAGGACTGTGGAGGATGAGTTCTCTATGGCGTTTCTTTGTAGGGATTACTTGACGGTGCAAGAGGGTAGGCTCCGACATTTTACGGTGCCTAGTCACCGGGACTCTAATATCGCCGGCGGTAAATACTGTCCCTAATCCGCCGAGGATAAAAAATGATTTTTAAGTCTTTTTAGATTTTTGCTTTTAGATTGTCCAGATGATCTTTCAATTTAACATTTTACCTATTTTATCAAATTTTCGTCGATTTAATAATTTAAGCGCACTCAATTTTTATATTATAATAAATAAAGCTATTTAGTTAAAGTGTTTATTAGATAAAAAAAAAAATTTATCCAGAATAAATGAAACAATTTTATGAATTAAAATACAGAGTAATTAATTTGTATTAAATTTCCTTAGATAATTTATTATAAATAATTAACTTCAAAATTTTTGAATCATAAAATTTGTGTTAGCTAACTAGTAAATAAAAGAACATTACATGGCACAGTGATTAACACCTTAATTACACCAATTTCAACTGTTAAATTTTTCTACTAACCACCTTAATGTAAAAATCTTTATATTAGTTAGGCAATTAGTAAAGGAAAACCAGTAGATCTGAGTTGGTGCAACATTTGACGTTTTCAAAAGCTTAAAAGTAAAAATGTTTTGACTCAAACGTTTTGATGCGAACTAAACTCAAAAACGTTACAGAAACAAATGATTAAGATAAACCGCAAAGTTTGTAATGTCTTCTCGATTGACTCCATAAGATGGATAGTCCTCTAGCTGAGACTAGCAAGTTCCTGAATGTTGATAGGAAACACAACGGTGCGGTCACCAGCAAACGCTTTCTTAGCCATTATCAGATTAACTTTCTCGGTAGGATGAAAAGCGTCCCAAAACAGATACTGATCTCTGTTAGGACAAGGCGTCTCAAAGGGAAGACATGTGATTTGTCCTCTGTTCCGTCCTATCCCACAACATCCTTTGTCCAAAGTAGTAACTCCTACAAAAACCAACACAAACCATTATTAGCTAGTTGGTGTGTTAGCTAACTTAAAGATTTGTTAATTAGTTACCATATATCGCGGGGTTGCCAGTGATGTCTTCCAACATGTGAGCGATATCGAGGTAAATGAATCTAGCATCCGGGAGATTCTGGTTGAGATTAGAGATCATTGTTTTGACGTTTGTGTTGAAAGGAAGAACAAGTTGGTTAACTTCCTCCGAGCATTTACCGTCGGTTCCTTGGGCTAGAATGCTAGGAATGCATCCCATTCTTCCAAGTCCAGCCACTATAAATTTCCGACCACCAAGATTATACAGTCTCTGTATTACCAAAAAGAAATAACACGTTTATGATTACATTTTTAATTAGCTTATTGATTAATAGGTACTATTAAATGTTTTTGATGTGTTACGGTGAGATGATTGGTGTAATGTTGAACCAAGAGATCGCCGAATTGGTGGGCGTTGAATTGGTTACGGGTAGGGAAATTGGGCATCAAGTAGTTGTTGAGATAGTCGTTGCTTCCCATTCCAATGAAGAACAAGCCTCGAGCCACCGAGTCTGCAATGGCCAGTGGACCAGTACCGGACTTGCTCGTTACTTGATCTAACGTTGTCTGGAAGTTATGAATCTGCTGGTCGAACGGTATTCGACCCATCTGACCATCGGATCATAAACTCATTACAATTTTCGATGTTTATTAAGAACAAATATGTACTCATGTGACCATCATGTAAGCGCTTTGAAAGTACTTGAGTTGATTTTTAATTATCAATATTTAGTAAGTATGAATATAAAATAGTTACTTCTAAAAATTTATGTAAAATTTTCTATTATATTACTAAAGGGTTTATTTATAAATTAGAATATTGGTTTTATACAGTTGCATTATAAAAATACAAGGTATTTTTTCTATTATATCACTAAAGGGTTTAAAAATAACAAGTCTTTCAATGTATTAAAACACACAAACGAATTTGAAATAATATTTTTGTTAAAAAAATACAAATGAATAAATTAATGGTAGTATATTGGCTTTCAAAAGTTCATATTAGAACATTATAAATATACATCTATATTTGAAAATCATATAAGTATATATTATGCGTAGTTCTATGTATACTACAAAAAAAATATTCTAAGAATGGGTTCGTATACTACTATTAAGTAGTTATTATTAGATAAAGTAAATACTATTTGAACAACTTGATTACAGATTTACTTCGTAGTTCTTACAACAAAAGGTAAAAAGGTTGCATGCAACTTACAAAGTTTCCTCCGGTGTCAGGAAGAATCCCCGCGGCTGCAGAAGCGTAGTTGACACCACGAAGCACTTGATCTCCGGTAGCTTCCGAGTACGCCGGAATCAATGGCAACCCCAATAGTTGAGCTATATGATAAGTGCATGCATGCATGCATCAGATTACATCATCTTAACAGCCTCATCCAAACTTTATTCATATTTAAACTTTTTTCCAAATTAGGAGGAAAAGAATACATGTTTTGAAGAGAAACGTACCAATCCCATCGACCATGGTTAAGCCATTGCAGAACCGACCGGTCGGACCGCCATTGAAATCAATGCCATAAGGGAAGTAATTGGCTTTAGCAAAGGAAGGGATGTTATTGTTGTTCCCATTGTCTATGAGAGAGTCACCAAAGACAAACAATGCCGGCACAATGCCATCATTGCCGTCTTGTTTGACCAATGGAGGCGGAGGAGCAGAGATAGGTTCCTCAACCACAACTATTGGTGGAGGAAGAGGAGGAGAAAAAGGTTCCTCAATCACATTTGATGGAGGCAGAGGAGGAGAAATAGGTTCATTAACCACATCTAATGGAGGCGGAGGAGAAGAAGTAGGTTCATCAATCACAACTAATGGAGGAGGAGGAGTATAAATAGGTTCCTCAACCGCAACTAGTTGGCCGGAGACGCCATGCAAAAGGTGGATAACCACTGTGAGAAGAGCTGGGAAGTAGCAAAGTCGCCGGAAGTGGAAAGCCATTGTGAGTTTGATAGGGTTATATTTCTTGGGTGAAGAAAAGAAAGAATCTGAGAGATTTATAGAGGGAAAGAGAGGGGTTTTAGTCAAGAGTAGTAAATGTGTGTATCCGTCTTCTACCACACAGTAACAAAAGCAATTCGCAACAATCACATTATGTGAGTTATGGTATATATATGCATGTATTGTTTCTTCATAGCGTATACAAATATTTATATTATTAGTTTTAGATTAGTTAATGGGAATTATGGTAAAATGTAGTCGTTGAGCTAGTGAAAGACTTGCAAGTGATTAATAAAAAAAAAACTCATTTACAAACGACTAGTTTTGTTATGGTATTTTCATTTCCATTCCATAATTTACTCAAAAATAAAATAAAAAAATTAATAAACAAAAAATAAAATATTATTCTAATAAATGAGTAATGTTTTTATTTTTTACTCACTACTCTATTTTTCATTCTATTTATGAATAAAAAAAATTATAGAATAAGAATATAAATGATTTTAAGCTCACTAGGAAGAGGCAATATATTATATAATCACAATAGTTAAAAGAAGAGAAAGATTGCATTTAAAACGTGGGAAAATGGCCGATTCCCGCATAAACTAATTGCTCCCGGCTTTTCATACACGAACTTTTAGTCCATGCCGAAACCCACACGAACAACTTCGTCTTTTTAATTTCATACACGAACTTTTAGTCTATGCTAAAATCAACATGAACAACTCCATTTTTTAAATTTAATACATGAACTATCAATTTTATACTAATTGTCACAAAACCCTAAACGGTGTTTTTATCCGTTTGACGGTTTAATTTCTAATTAAATAAAACAAATATAACGTCGTTTTAGTGTAATTTCTCATTAACACAATAAGGAACAACGTTGTTTTATTATTCTTCTTAAATTCATGATTAGGTTTTTATCTTTGGTTTCATGGCGTCGTATAAAAGACATCACATTGGAAACCTTAAAATGATCCAAAGACACAATGACGTCGTTGGTCTGTGTCGTGAAACAAAACGACATTACGTTCATTTTATTTAACCCAAATTAAACCGATTCTCCATTTGTTAATGGATACTAACACCGTTTATGATTTTGTAGCAATTTGTTTAAAACTGATAATTCGTGTATGAAATTCAGAAAACAGAGTTGTTCGTGTGGGTTTTGGCATAGACTAAAAGTTCGTGTATGAAATTAAAAAGACGGAGTTGTTCATGTGGGTTTCGGCATGGACTAAAAGTTCGTGTATGAAAAAGCCGGGAGCAATTAGTTTATGCGGGAATCGGCCATTTTCCCTTTAAAACGTCGATGTTCTCAATGACGTTTAAGCTAGCTTTCAAAGTTAGACAGTCGTGAAGACCAATTAAGTCGAAGAAGCAAGCAGAAAAGCAACAAATACGTCTCCTCTGATTCGCATCTTGGTTCCTGATCTTTATATTAACTGTAGGGTTGACTTTAAATGTTTGACTTCTCAGATTGTGTGATGGAATGATACAAACGTGGGACCTACTAAATAGTACTCGTTTTTTGCCATAAATGGTAGTCCAGTAGTATCATCGTATGTTAAGCCACTTTCAAAGTTTCCACGTCTATATTGTTTCAGATTTCATGACATTATCAGTTTTAGAATCAAGTCAAATCATTTCGATTTTGTGTTGAAGTACCACACTGCCCCTAACTATCCATTTTCGACCCTGGAGCCTAGAGTTTACATAGATAACAATGTAAATACATTGACAAAGAGGATATGTATCCTCAGTTAATACAAACCATATAATCCATAAGACTCAAAACATCGATAGAAAGAGTTTAAGTACAAAGTACAAACAACACTTGTAGTCACAGAAACAAATTTAAAACAAGAGTAAAAAAGTTACAAATAGATTTTCAACAGCCTAGCAAAGTACCACATGCTTTATTATAATTGTGTGTGATATAACAACACTAATTATTATGCTTACCAGAGATTATTTGAATTCGTAAGACATAGTCTTCAAATATCCTATGGTCTAGAACTGAAATATATCACTTGGCATGGCTAGTGGATAAGAATAGTTAGTCTCCACTGTTGCGAAGTTAGCATCTAATGTGCTGTTGTTGTTCTCCTCTATCTGCATTATTTCCACCAACACATCAACAAAATAAAGCATTAGGGCAAACCAGTCTAAATATCATTGGAATATTGTTACTAAATCAAGAATATACATTTGGATATAATTCTGCTAGAGATCTCCATGTGCAATTATAAAAACTTCATAGTGAATTTGTTACCTTATCGAGGAGATACTTGTTGGCATTTTTGAGGACTCCTTCCTTCACACACATACACAAAACCGTTGAGCAATGTTAATTTAACGTTTTTTTTTGTTTTTCCAAACCAAAATCCTGACTAATACTAATTTATATGATGTAATGGACTTACCTTGCTCCTCAAGGACTGAATTTCTTGAAGCATAATCTCCATCTGCAGTTTGACATACATATAAACTTCTTTTTTAATAGAAACATATAACTTTTTGCCAAAAAAAAGAAACATATAACTTTCCTAATCCTCAGTATTTAATATTCATTTTCCCTAGCTAACATATTGACTGCACATCTAAATATGCATTAATGGCATGCATACCTTAGCAGAGCGGATATGAGAAATCCAATACTCAAGATGTTTCTCAAGCAGAAGAAGTTCATCAAGATTCATCGCCCCATCTCCTCCTCCAAACATATACCTGATGAATCCATTTTATAATACATACATATGCATATCATGAATCTATAACCCATATAAACAACTTAGTAAGGAATTGTAGTGAGTAAATAGCTAAATATATACCTTATTCCTTTCTGAAGCATCTCAATCTCTTGCTTAAGCACATTGACCTCATATTTTGGATCCTAAATAATCAACTTTCGTTTCAATGTTTCTATTTTGTAAATGATAATGTTCAGTTACAGTTATAGATCATGTCCATACATATAAACACGTACACATGTATTTATTCCAAAAATGTATAGATATATGCATCAATAAAAGTAAAGTAATGGAGTATGTACATGCCTACATGGTTCCGCGCGTGTCAGGTTAGGGCTACATATTTTAAGTGTCTAGGCCCTAGGGCAACTTTTATCAAAAGACTGTGCTGATATAAAATAATAGTATGATACTTCGTTCGAAATATAATGTGATTAAAGAACAAAATTTTCAATTACTTTAAAGTGTGATATGGGTATTGTTGTCTCTAAAGCATCTTTTACTTTAACAGTAATAAGTTTGAATTGATTTGCTCTACCAATAAAAATTGAAACAAATTACTTGTTCTTGTTTTTTTCATTTATACTTTGTATAGTACAACGTTCCACAATATGTGAGTGGCTCACACTAGTTGACAAATTAATAAAGAAAATGGGAGCAGTTGGTGCAACGACTGTTTACTTCATAATTTCAAGTAGAATCGGAATCTGGTGCCCTACCAAACTTACAGACTATTTAATTCAAATCAATCGACAACGTCCAACATTGTCTTGCTTTACATATCCACACGTGTTGTCAGATAGCAAATCAAAATAATAGTATATATTTAGACGGAAAAAAAAACTCCAAAGAACGAAATGATTAACGATGTTTATGAGAAGTTGAGCACCGGCTAGTTTTAATTTACCCAAAAATGCCATAACAACCAAACAGTTTCAACAATCAATTCCAAAACTCAAAAAAAGAAAAGTTCTATATCTAAAAAAGTAACTATATATATAATTAAAATGAAGGAAAAACATACATTATTCTGAGGTTGAAGTTGTTCTTGAGCAGTAAAAGTAGCAGAAGAAGAACCACGACCTCCACTAGTACACTTCATGTACTTATCAATCATCCCCTCCATTGTTCTGTATTTTTTTTAATAAATCCATACATAAAAATTTACATCTTATTACATTTAAACACTCCCTAAATATAAATGAATACTATGAGGTGTACAATATAATACCCTTTAGTTGCAAGCTCAAAGAGCTTTCCCTGAGGAGAAAAGATCACAACACCAATCTCGGCGTCGCAGAGCACAGAGAGCTCATTGGCCTTCTTGAGAAGACCGGTTCTCCTCTTGCAGAACGTCACTTGTCTGTGAACCGGGTTCTCAATCCTCTTCAGCTGAATCTTTCCACGAACCATGATGATTTAAAGTTTGGATTTGTGTTTAAGTTTGGATTTGAAGTTAAGAACGTGGATCAACCTCCCACTAGTTTGGACTAGCTTCAAGGTTCCCCACTTACTGTTTGGTTACTCTTTTTTTTCTTGGGAGAAAACTGTGAAGTTATGACCAAACACATGCCACCTTCTCTTTATATATAATACTCTATATAATCTCCATGATCATATTCCCCCACTCACTTCTGTGCTTCTTAAAACACCTTTTTCTCCACACAAGCCTCATTTTCACTTATGTGTACGTGCCCATATATGTTATATGTTAAGTATGCATTCATACAAAATAGCTACACAAGCGAAAGCTCCTTCTAAAGCATTGTTTGTTATTTTATGGGTTTGTATATTATTCTAGCTCTTTCTTTCTAGCTTGTATAATATTAATTTCTAGGGTTACTTTATTGATACTATTTATCTTACATCGGATGTGACATATGACTTGGCATGCACTAATTGATGCAAAATGTAACTATTTATATAAAATTTAACTCTATTTAAATATCTAATTATTCAAATATTTTTTTCTATTTTAATTGCTTATTTTAAGTATGATGAAGAATGTATCAATGTATAATTGCTACATAATATACCTATAACGACTTTAGATATATAAAAAACACCTATAAAGACCAACACTCGTATTGCTACTCTTATAACTGAATTCTAATCTAAGAACGAATAGTCAATCAATGCTAAACCACACAACAACAATCTTTGTTATGATATGTAAACGTTGATGAAAGATCATATCAAAGACAATTAATAATTTTAATGATGAGAATGACACTTTAGGGTTCTTATGTATTGTTCAGTTATATATTCAGTCATATATTGCTCGATGGGAAATTCTTAACCCATTTTTTAACCATTAAGTACAAAATAAGTGATGCTGATTAAGCAATAATCATAATTAGTCAATATTTAAAGAGGGTATTATATTCATTTCATGATGGTGGAGAACCAATGATCTGCCCATGTTAGGTTTCAGTGTGCCTTTTTTTCGTTATTTCTTATAATTATTTATTCTCCATTTCTAAATGCTTTCTGGCCATCTTGCTTTGCACTTTATCTACGTGACAACACCTGAATCTTATTCTTCAGCAGTAAGTGGTTTTCAACTCTCTTTTTCTTCTTGGAATATGGGACTACTTTTCCTATACATGAATTGAAAATGCACCAATTTGTTCCAAATATATACCTTTATACATTAGTTTTTCAGTTATTCTTTACAGATCATATGAACGAACTTTTGTTAAGCTCAGTTATGTTTAGGACTAATGACGTAAGCATTTTTTTTTCTCTCTTAAACCTTACCTTGTATCCGACTTTTGTAAGTATAACCGGAGATAAAGTTCGACCAAACAATAGAGATGCAAACGTAAACACAAATAGTATGAGGATTTGATATTAGTAACTAGAGCTTCAGAAATTGGTAACTGTACAAAATTTTGACCCATTAACTACTATTTTTTTTTTAAGATATGGACCGGAGTTAGTCTTCAGTTTAATCTTTTGAGAGAACATGTTTATCAAAGATGATTGAAATGGGGTACAAATGAACGATTATTTGTGTTAAACCGGCCACTCTACAGTAATACCACAGCTGTGGTAAGAAAATGTTAGAACTTCCCACCTCTAATTTTCTTGTTTAGGTGTGCAACCAACTTACTAATGAAAGTTTTTTTTTTATTTACAAATTATTGTCTCCATAAGATGATTATACATTTGTAGTACTAAAGTTTGGGGCAAGCAACTGTCTCGCAGTGTTTACCAAATATGTTGTGATCATATTTTCTTATTGTCATATATTTTAGAGTTTCTCTGTTATAGAACAAAATATACGTGGATTAGAGATGGTCTAAATATATGATAACTTAGTCTCGATGTATTCAAATAATCATCATTTAAATCAAGTTTAGTATCCAAAATATTACTAGAAGGGCGATCCTCTAAAATGATTAGAATGGAAACAAGGTTCAAAATAGTTTGAGATCTAATTTTTTTTTTTAACGTCTGGTTAATTATGATAGTACAACGACAAAAAATATTCTATCATTTGATGAGAATGCACGTCTGATTACACTAGTCCGAGCCGCCTTCTAAAATCAATATTTGATAGTATGCCTTGCACCTTACTGAACATTTCTTCTAGCCATTTTCTCCATAATTTGCATTTTCTAAGATTTAAGCATAATCTGCATAATTTTCATTTTCTAGGATTTGAACCCTAGATTTCATGGTGTATAGGCGTTAATGATTTTTTAGTCAAACCATTGGACTAAGAGAACTTCCACAGATGTATTTAGGACACTACATTACTATTTAAACACACTGCCAAAATAGAAAATTCTAATCTTAGGTTTTTAATCTTTTTCAAAATTTGGTTCAAAGTTTCAACAATCTATTTCCAACAGAGGGATGTAGAGGGGACGTCTCTCTCTCTCTGTGAGTTGATGACGGACTGGTGGAGTGATGGGTCAGGTTAAGTAAGCAAGAAGGGAGTAGAAATTAATATGTAAAAATCACGAAAGTTTGTATTCAATCAGTTGCTTCATTTTCCTCGGATCTTTGATCTCATTGGCTCTCAAGATCGTATCTATTGTTTTTTTGCTAAAGTTTGGAGATCGTATCTATTGTTGACGCATGGTTCATCTTTCTTGTCTTGTGGGGGCATAATGCTTCTTTTTATTCCACACTCCCTAAATTTTATGTATTTAATTTGTATACTATTTTATCCTAAAGCGTGCTTTTAATTTAACTATGACCTTATATAAGTACAATGCGATCTGCGACAGTGGTTTACTCAAGATAACTTCGATACATACATCAATATAATATGTGATAAACTAAGTAGAGTTTGGTTTGCTACGAGATGATAGCAACGACACAATCTTCTTTTAAATTTCTAATTGCATTCTTCTACCCAAACTCAATACCAAATTTGCAGCCATTGTAAAAGGGTGTTTTTCACTTGAATAAATTTAATATTTTCCAGAAAAAGATAAACCACGTCACATTATTAGGCATTCAAATCACCGGTGGACGGAGAGGCAAGTGTACGGTTGGCCGGTGGCACACGTTCCTCCGGCTGTACCTTTTCTTTAGCAATTATTATAAAATCGATGAAATGCTTTCAACTCCAAAATTAGACATATGTACCTCTGGTTAACTATTTTTTACATTCGACCATGCCGGTGAAGTTAACTTAACTGGATAAGTATTACAGGATTCAACAAACTATTATTATAGGGTTTTGGGTTTGGAAAGAAAATATGTTTCAGCCCAAAAATTGCAATCCAAAAATACGTACATTTGACGCTTCAGACTAAATATTTACTATCTAAAAAAAATTACTACTATAAAATTTTGGGTTTGGAAAAAGATATGTTTCAGCCAAAAAGTTTGGCAATCCAAAAATATTTTTAAAAAGACAATTATAATTTGGTGGAGATCCAGACTAAGGTTTATTCGTGCAGCTACGAACAATACAAATCAGTGAATTAAACATATTCAGAACGATTATCTTCTTTTTTTACGTCTAAGATGCAAAGATTGGAATGGACATAAGTTAAACACTCGCATAAATCATGATACACTTGAGTCAGTGATATCGCAACTTAGTACATACGTATGCATTGTATACACAATGAATTTTTCATGTTTGAGGGATGAACTTTGAAGGAAACTTTTCAAGACTATGAAAGAAACAAAATAAAGGAGAAAATACAACTCATATTGACAAAAAAAAAGGAGAAAATACAACTCATATTAATATCTAAATTTACAAGAAGCACTAAACTTATGTAGCTATGTTCCCAACTTTCCCATCGACATTGGATCTTTAGAAGAAAAGACTAGATGCCTTAGGGTAATTAAAATTGCCTTTTAAACTCTAATTAATTAATTCTTAATAATTATGCACTATTTTTGAATACATTTATTTTGGAGGAAGCATTGCAATGTTCTTTCGGGGATGATTAGAAAAAGGTTTAGAAGTTAAACATATCCAACTTTTTACAATTTAATATTTGGTATTTTAAATATTATATAAACAGTTCTAAACATAAAATTTATAAATATAAACGAATATATAACTCATTCTTTTAAGAAAAAATAATATAATTACTATTTCAACCAATTTACAATAGACCAAATTCGTTTCAAAAAGTGTTATGCGGTTAAACAGAAAAAACCCAAATATTATCTAAATTGGCAGTAAAAAGATAATTTGTGAGACAATATCTCAAAAAAATTCTCCAAAAGTAAAAGAGAAACCAAGGAGGGTCAGCTTTAGAAGTTAAATATGTTTTCTAGTAGATGTAAACATAAAGACTAAACTTGAATATACTAATTTGGTTGATAAAGCTTGGTTTATCATTCTATAGTTCTTGGAAAGGAAACATTCATTCTTCCTTTTGAAAGTTATTGTGCTCTTCCTCAAAAGATGGTACACCCCTGGCCAAGAAGTCGCTTCTCATCTTTTCAAAAGATGTATACTTATCAGTTATTCCTTTCAACATACTTAACTGAGGCAAAAGTTTGTTTAACAAAATATAAGTATATTATTTTCTCATGAACAACTAAGAAAAATATATAGGATAACTTAGTAAATCCAATATATAATATGTTTTAAAAAAACTTATTTGTTTATATATAGGATAACTTAGTAATATGTTTTACTTATATCATAATCTAATAATTATATAAATTAATGCATAGGAAATATTTTTTGCAAATTGATTTATAAAACCTTATCTTATGAGATGCTTCTAAAAGATGAATAAAAAATTATTTCTCATAAATTGATACTCTTTCCGTTTCGCTTTGCTTGTCGTTTTGGGTTTGTGCACACAGATAAAGAAAACATTTAATTTTACATATTTTCTAGATAAAAACACAATTACCTATACACCTAACCATTTTTTAACCAATAAAAATATAATAGCATATAAAATTAATAAATTATGCATTGAAATTGTAAAACGACACTTAATTTGAAACGAAAAAGTTTCTCTACAACGACAAATATATTGACACAGAGGTAGTATCTTTATAAACTAGTAAATTCTCAGATTTTCACTATTATTGATGTATAATTTTACTGTATTTATATGTATAAACAATTGCAATCAAAAAGTTAAAAGATAACAGAATATTTTTATATAAAATGATATGAGATAAAAAAGATTATCTCAAAGAAACATTTTTCTATAAAACATTCTAACATGACCAGATCAGAGATATGGATGATTAAAAATGAATATTTAAAGTAATTAATGTTTATTCATTAATGTTATAATTAGTGGTAGTGATGTGAAATTGGATGCAGTGGAGCATCCAGCCACCCACAAATTGGTGTCACAGCTTATAGAATAATCCGTACACCAAGTTGGTTTTTAACGAACTCCAACTTGATTTTTATTAATGAGATATATGCAGGCTTTTGATTTCTTCCGTTCTATTCATTTAACAATGTTTTATGATTCCAACACTAATATCTTGAGGCATATGCCATATTTGGGAAATACTATAATTCAAAAAATACTACCCTTCCCTTTCCCATAAAAATCATAACATGTACTATACAACTAATTTGGAGATCAATGTGAATTATCTCCAAAGTAATTAATTAGTGTTCAAGTACTTCTACTATTCTTCTGTTCCTCGATTTTCTTTCTGCACCAAACCAAATTTGTTTAGAAGGGCTTGCATTACTTTTGTAGAAATTTTTGACAAAACAAAATGAGGAAAAAATTATAGTGAGAGCAGGATTCAGATTTTAGTTTTTTTTTCTAGTTTTTTTAGCACCAACTACTACCAAGAGTGAGATAGCTTGTAAGAGATAAACTATGTACATAGCAAATTGTGAAAATATTGATGATCCTCACATATGAGTCAACTCGAGGTGTGACCTAGTTTTAAATGGTATAAAATCTCAATTATCTTTTTTTAATTTCTAGTTCCAGCAATTATCTTTTTTTAATTTCTAGTTCCAGCAATTATCTTTTTGTTTTTAACATCTGAATCAAAAAAAAAAGTGACTCAACCCGCATCATGGATCAAGCAGAAGAGGTTTGACCAACTTCCCAATCAAAATCAACAATTCCCCCTCCATTCTATGATTTGGATTGAAGATTATATCTTTTGATTCAAAGAATCTATATATATAAAAGAGTGTTTTAATCACTCTAGGAGCTGTCACATAGGATGCCACGTCATAAAGTCGTCTCCTAACAACGCGACACGTGTCTCCGATATTAAAACACTATGATTTATTAAATATAATAATAACAGAATGTAAACTATATAATATAATTAATAATATATATAACTTTTATGATATGATATTCATATTTAAAATGTTGATTTACACAATTTTATATTTTATTTTAAGTTTAAATTTTTTTTCACTTTTATCAAATTAAGTAAAACATTTTTGTTTATTTTTTGGTGATATATATTTGTGCTAATATTTATTTATTTAATAATTATAAATTTATTAATTTTTAATTCATGACCTTTATTATTAATATTAACTTTATATCTTTACTAATTATTTTAATAGTAGAAGAAAACGTAAAACAAGTTCTACTTAAAAGTTATAATATAAAACTTTCTTTTTGTTTTAGTAAAACCGATATCTAATTCATAAAATATTATAAAAGCTAAATATATTTATCGTTTTTTGTATTAAACTTAATAAATCGAATACCGACGGTTTATAAACCAAACCAAATCAAAGTATCTATGGTTATATTATGGTTGCTATTTTTATAAATCAAAATATCTAAAAACAAAAATCCGGATTGAAAATCTCTACAAATTAACCAAAACTACAAACATATGTAAGATTGTTTTAAAAAATCTCACAAATATTTTATTAGAAGTTAAAGACTTTGAGATTGCTTGACTAACAAGTAAATACTCACACCACCCGAACCAAAAAAATTACAAATACGTACAACAACCTTATTTTCTGGTATAAGAAGTCTCAAACACGATTCGCAAACCTAGTTAATAGCATCTTACAAAAAAGGTTGAACCCAACACTTTTAACAAACCTAGGGTAATACGTCCAATCACTAGAAGAACTTTTATAAAGTCCAACCAAACATATTCGTTTCAAAACCAACCAATTTTTAAAACATACAATACACATCTTTTACAAATACAAACTTAAAACACAAACCACAAAATCATATAAAAATAATAACCTAGATCATAAGTAAAGTATATCCCGCCCGTAGGGCGGGCCGACCTTAGTGTACAAATAAACCCTACTGTGAAAGGGCATCAAGTTAAAGCCCAAATACAATTGATTGGCCCATGTTGTCAATATCAGGTCCGAAACTAAGCTATTTAATTAGTTTTTACTGGGTACTGTTAGAGCACCCCATCAAAGGTTTAGATGGGGTTCACACACTTTTCAACACAAAAAAATATTAAAATAACAAAACCCTATAATTTCCTCTCTCCTAAAGTTCTCTCTAGTGATCCCCTCTCTCCTAAGGTTCATCACTGTAGCGCAGGCTCCACGACACGTGGCAACCCGCGATTGGTCTTTTTTTTTTTTTTTTTTAAAAAAAAAACAAAAAAATTTAATAATAAAAAAAGAAAAAGATAAACCCCAAAAGGGGTTCACTGCTATCTCTTAAAATCTTTGTTTACCGTCTTTTGCTTATTATCAACACTTCAGCCTTGCTTTTTCTTTTCATCTAGTCATTTTATATTGCAGTGCATTTTCTATTACCTTTGGAACGTGGGCTGCTAGGTTTGCACAATTTGCAATTTTTTAGGAAAAGTGATGAGAGGCCTCCTTTGGGTTATTATTATTTTCTTGCTTTCGGCTCTCTTTCGTTGGAGAACAGAGTAGGAATCATTGTCTAATGTTTTTTTTCTTTGAAAAAAAGATTATCGTCTAATGTTACAGTATAAGTTTAATAATGATGCAGCTTTATGTGCATGTTATATGGTTTAATCAAAGAATATGATGATCTTTTTAACCTCAGTTATTTATTACTTTGCATGCTTAGATCCACATCTTTGATCATTACTCTTGCACTTTGCACTAACACCTTCCGAGTTCATTCCATAAAATTAGACCGCTGCGAAAATTGGAATTTCATTTTCCTTTTTATATATTTTCCAGGAACTTACTATACTTTGTTATTTCTTAAATAAGATAGAACCAGATTCATACGGAATAAAAAGTACCATGTGGTTTAATTTTCTTAGTTATATGCTTGTAAGAATGTAAGACTTTGGTGCCTTCAATTATAGAAAGTTGGGATTATCCAAAATAAATAAATAAAAGTGTTGAGATTATCCAAAATAAATAAATAAAGGTGTTGGGATTATCCAAAATAAATAAATAAAAGTGTTGGGATTATCTCATCGCACATATGTTGTTATAATGCTCTTTTCAAAATGAGATAATAAAAATAATAACTATCTTCATTTTTAACGTATGGTAATTTAAAAAATTTCAAAACCAGTTCTCTTTATAGAAAAATAATGTTTTCAGAGGCTCCGATCCATCTACTCCCTCTCAGATCATTTTTATCCATAGCACCCCACTTGAGATGCTTATTTTTTTTTTATGATTTTTTTCTAAAAAAAAAAAAAAATTAACCAATCGCGGACCGCCACGTGTCAGTGAAATCCACAAATAGTGTAAGAACTAGTGTTTATTTAAGCACTTTAAGAATTAGTACTTAAAAAGTGTTTAACTTTTTAGTAAGCCCCACGCTAAGCACTCCTTTAAATACCCTGGATAAAGGTGCTCTTATGTCCTTATTACAAATAAAGCAGCCAAGAGAGCGTAGCTTGGACCCCTGGAGTTTCTCTATTTTATTTTCAGTAGTGATAGTAATCATATCTTTTTTATATAAATTAATTGTTTACTACAGAAAAGAGAATACAAACTTATTTTAATACTTTCTCACAACACATTTATGGAGAAGTACTAGCTTTTTCAATTACATGCAAAAAAAAACATGTCAAATTTTCTGGGTGTAACGTATATGTATATCTAATTAATAATAGGAAAGAGAGAGCACAGAGGAACGTGGCGAACACAACTAAAAGAGTCCTCAAATACATACAGATGTCAGGTTCTGTGGAAGAGGAACATACTTGTTTGGTGTACAATCATATGTGCTCACTTTGCATTAGACCATGATTATTGGTGGTCCTTAAGGCGGATGTCCTTAGGAACAGTTAAAAATTTATTTTTTAATTTTCAAAGGAAAAGTTAAGAACGTATCTTATATAAGAGACGTCCTTAACTTTTTCAGTTGAAAAAGTTAAGGACCTGGTCTTTAACTGTTCCTAAGAACCTCTGCTAAGGACCACAAATAATGATGTTGTTAGGATGTTCAAACGTCAATGTCTTTCATCCTTTTTTGGTTTTCTCAAATTGTCCCACCACCTCTGCAAAGTCACCTACTCACCATCTTCGTAAAACCATTTACAATCATCAAGTGCCTAACGAATATGCCAACACAAGGGCGCGTGACACTATTCCACTTTCATGAGTATTTCTTCTAAAGTTGATCAGATGTGTTGGCCTTTCAGGTCGATAAAACCATATTCTTATGTGAATACATTTTGAAATTTAGATTGGTTTCGTGATATATATTTTGAAACGTGTAATATATTTGTTGATGCTAGTTAAAACTTGACCAAAATCATAATGTAAACAAAAAAAGTAATGTTATTACGTACCAATTTAATTTATATTGTGTTTACCACGCATTGACAAAATAAGTTGGGTGATATATATATTTGTCGGTGATAGTATTTGTTGCCTTTGGATTCTTCTAAGACTTTCGTTTCGCCGCGGCATTATTTTCCGTGAACCTCTCGTTCATAACAATCCATATTGCATGCCACTAACTCGTATACTTTGACACTACGCACACCTCAATTTTCAAATTTATTTTACCACTATATGTGTACCACATAGTCATATAATTTGAATCTTTATGTGCATAAGTATTGTTCATTTTTTTTTTTTTTGATCTGAATGATGAAATTATCTCTCTAAAACATAGCACATGGGTTTTAAATTGAGATTCAATAGCGCTGGGACAAGACCCCTTTAAACGGTTAGGTTGCAGACGAATTATTATTTCTAACATTAAAGAAAAAATCATCTTCACGTGACTAAGTAGTAAAATTAAATAGTTTTTTTCTAAAATTATATAGTTATGTATGTCCATTAGTTGACAAGGGTTTAACATTCATTCGAAAAATGAAGAGTTTTCTTTGTGTTAATTACTTTGCCAAAAGTTAAGTATATATATTAGGAAACTTTTCAAATAGGTGAACCAAGTCACAAATTGAACGCTAGGGAAGAAACACGTTTTGCACATAGTTATCTTCTTTAATCTTGATCTGAAAAATGTAAAACGTATACGATTTTGTTAATGAAAAGAATGTTTGTAAGACATTTGATACGTTAATAATACGAAGAATGATCCCGTTCCTACGTACCAAACGCAAACTTTTCAACTTACATTTTCCTTTTAAATAAAAACCTTTCCCTTTAGAAATTACCTAAACACGTTCCTTTAAACTAAAAAAGCAAATAAAATACTTTATCATTCCAATTTTTCTAATTAAAATAGATATTTTAAAAACAACACAAGGACCACATTTGGCTATATAAACGAAGTCCCGAAGAACAATAATAGGCAGATAAGAGAAAAACTTTTAAAATAAAACACCAACAAGAGAGAAAAATGGCTAAGGGTTTATCTAAACATGTTCTCACGTTTCTGGTGTTGATCTCGTTAGTGGCGGTGGCAATGAACCTTCTGTCCACGGTAGAGGCAGAGAACAAGAAGAAGCCGAGGAGAGATGTTCCTCTAGTGAAAGGTCTCTCGTGGAGCTTTTACCAGAAAGCATGTCCAAAAGTGGAAAGCATCATCAGGAAAGAGCTCAAGAAAATCTTCAAGAGAGACATTGGTTTAGCTGCAGCCATCCTTCGTATTCATTTCCATGACTGCTTCGTTCAGGTCTCTATCTTTTTCTTTCTTTTCTCTTTTTGGTGAGTTGGTATTAAGAAACATGAAATTGATGTTCACTAAGCCTAATCTAAACCGGTCTCACTCAAGTGATTTAACTTACTTTTTTCTTTGATTAAAAGGTATGTTTTTTTAAGATAAGAAACCATATCCACTTATACCCACACATAAAAATGACTCGCGTTGTGGTTCTGACATATATTATAAGAAAATGAAATTTGTAAAATCAAGAAATATTTTAGACTACTATACATCTGTTATCACGTGCTAGACTCAATTCGACCAAAAGCATCCTTAAGAAAAACAAACATAAAAGTAGCCTCGAAATTCTAAAGAACAAGAAGTAAGGATTGTCCCTTCTTTATGTTTTTTTTTTCTTGTAAAGAACAGTTTCATAATGTGTAAATGTAAACACTATGGTAGTTTGTTTCTTGCATTACATGCATTGGGATATAGACTTGAATATAGCAAGACGTGTGGCATGTTGTTCAAAGGAAAAAAAGACGTGTGACATTAATACTATACAGTATACACCCACTTTTAGTGGGTTAGTTGAGTCGCTTTTAATGAGCGTAAAATAAGTAAATACCCAACCAATGGTACAATACAAATAAGAGAATGCTATTGTGTATAACAAAAAAAAAACAATATTCGATTTTCCTCTACACAAATACTACTAGTCAGATTTTTATAGCGTTAATTGCAACACCTTGTATTGAGATGTGTGGCCTACTTATCATAAGAAAATCTTGAAATATATTTTTGTTCATTCACTGCTTTTATTATTGAGATTTAATATTAAAAAAAACAGGGATGTGAAGCATCAGTGCTGCTAGCTGGATCAGCGAGTGGACCAGGAGAACAATCATCGATCCCGAATCTGACACTCCGTCAAGCCGCCTTTGTCGTCATCAATAACCTTCGTGCCCTTGTCCACAAGCACTGCGGTCAAGTCGTCTCTTGCTCTGACATCCTCGCCCTAGCCGCCCGTGACTCCGTCGTCCTTGTAACCAAACTCTCCCTCTCTCTTTAATAAAATATCTCTATCTATTTATTTATACTATTAGATAAATATTACATTCTAATAATTCGAAATAATATTTTTTATTTTAAAATTTTTAATTTTATTTTTATTTTTTTAATTATAAATTCATTCCAAAACTTTACAGCATAACTCTAAACACTAAATTTAAATTAGTTAATTTTATGGATATAATTGTATATTTATATTTTTTTTTAAAAATTGATCATTTTTTGAAAAATTTTAGTATATCCTAAAATATTTATCTATATTGTTTTCGACCACACGTGACATATCAATACTATATACTATTATAATTGCTGATTACTTTTTGGGCAACTAATGTAGTCAGGAGGGCCAGACTATCCTGTACCACTTGGCCGACGTGACTCACTAGCATTCGCAAGCCAGAACACAACGTTAAACAACTTGCCACCACCATTCGCCAAGGCGGACCAGCTCATCGCCGACTTCGCCAATAGAAACCTCAACCTCAACGACTTAGTTGCACTCTCCGGTGGTCACACCATCGGAATCGCGCATTGTCCGTCTTTCACTGACCGGCTCTACCCGAACCAAGACCCAACCATGAACAAATCCTTCGCTAACAACCTAAAACGCACTTGCCCCACCGCGAACTCGAGCAACACCCAAGTGAATGACATAAGGAGCCCTGACGTTTTTGACAACAAGTACTACGTTGATCTCATGAACCGACAAGGGCTGTTCACATCCGACCAGGACTTGTTCACGGACAAGAGGACACGTGGTATAGTGGAGAGCTATGCGATCGACCAGAAGCTGTTTTTTGATCATTTTGTGGTGGGGATGATCAAGATGGGTCAGATGAATGTTTTGACGGGGTCACAAGGAGAGATTCGTGCAAACTGTTCCGCCAGAAACACTGATAGTTTCATGTCTGTGTTGGAAGAAGGCATACTCGAGGAGGCTCTTTCCATGATCTAAGATGAAAACCGCCTATTATCTTTCTTTAACTTTGTCTTTGTAGTTCACGCACTTGTGTGGTTTGTGGAATGCTTAAAGACTATCTGATAAATAAGAGTGTTGCTTCATCTTAGCTTTATTTTTAAGTTCATGCACATATGCTTAATCTGTGGAATGTTCGAGATTAATTATCTGATTAACAAAGAGAGTTATCATATATCATAATTGATAACAATATTGAGTGAGAAAGACATTGCCCAAGAAAAATGATGCATGCAAATCCAACACACTTGTATTTCTAAGAAGTAAAAAAGCCTTAAACTTAAACGGGCTAAGAGAGTCGAATTAAATATGGCCCATTAAAATTTGGTGGCCCATGTCAGACGAGTTTGTTGCAACATTGTAGTGGGCAGATAGCTAATAGAATTGGTATGTTTTATTCAGCTTCCAATGACTTGAGAGTACAAGAGAAAGAGCATGCTGAATCTTGTTGCAAGCTTAGTGAAGGTACCACCGTTTTAATATTTGTTTAAAGAACCCAACACTCATCTTGTTACCTTAGACAGAAGTTCATGAGAGAATCTTTTCATCAGACCAGAAAACCACTCCCAAGGCTAGTGAGATCTAATCTATGGAAGCAAAGACAATCCTTTAGAAGATCAATAACAGTATGATTTATAGGTATAGTCACACAACTCTTTACGCTAATAAGTAAAACCAAAATCCTAGCCCCTTTAGCCCATTCCTCTTGTATCTGGTGTTCAATCTCATCTCTTAGTAGCAATTCTTATCTGAGGTCAAAATGTGTTTGGTGTCCTGTCCCTGTCTCGGTCGTGTTGTGTAAACTTAAATGTCTTTGTACTGCTACGTCAAGGGCCCAACATTGTCGCAATATTAATTATGTATTTATGTTATAAGGGGGCCATTTTTCATCTCTATACCGACGAAAATTCAAGGTGACTTAAGCGTGTTCCTGATTAAGTTTTTGATTGTTTGCTAATGCGGAAAATAAACAAATGCGTTCTCATATGAAATGTCAAAGTCATGCATGAATTAAAAAGATTAACCTTTTGTAGCACAAATCCATGCTTGTTGTTACACGTAGCTTTCACATAGATTTTTCGAATACTTTTATGAACATGGATTCTTTTTTAATCTTTTTTGATAGTGTACTTTATTTAGAAAGTAGTATTCTGTTTTTATTGTATAAAACCTTTCCCTTTTAAGTTGATCACCATATAAGTTTGATGGTACTTATTAATAATATTGTTTGACGGTGCATCGAATTAATAACACTATTCAATATTTTAGAAGAAAAAACCAAATTTGTTTCATACACAAATTTTTAAATCATAATTTCATATTTCAGTTCCAATAATCATTAATGAATTATTAGAAGATAATGAGTCATATATCTTTCTAATAACACAACGATAGTATAAATGAATTAGTTTCTTAATTTTGTACTGGGATATTAGTGTTCTTTGGTTGATATAATTAATTTTGAATTATTCGAAACGTTTTTCTCGTGTATTTTTGATAAACGAAAATTGGATTTTATTTATTTAATAATATGTGATATTTTTTATTATTTTCTGCATCTCCAATAATTTCTGTATGAGCTAGATGACGTTGACTTGTCAGACAATCAAATGCATTAGTTGACTTTGACATTTAATGACCACCTGTTTACACCGTTGAATAATCTCCCATAAATCTCCACGTGCTTAATCCTTATTGGCTCCGACAAAACCGTCGGTCACCATAACCGTTTTAAAAACCCAAAACACACAACTCGTATCATACACAAACACGGGAGAATCAAGGAACGCCGAAATAACACGTTCATCTGGGTTTTTAAATCTTTTTAAAAAAATCTCTCAATATAAATAAAAATACCCCAGAAACGTAATTTCGTCAGAGTTTCAGATTTCAATTCCCAATATTATTTCTTTCCATATATAAAAGATTCTTGTGGATAATCTCCTTCCACAAAAGAGTCTAATCTTCTTCAACTTTTTATATCTATACTTTTCATTTTCCCATGGCGATCAAGAAGATGACTAGTTTGATTCCTACCTGTTCATCACCTGAGGATCTAAAACGTGTCTTGAAGACGCTAGGTTCGACGTGGGGAGACGTGGTCGAAGATCTCGAGAGTCTTGAGGTTGTTCCGTTGAAAGGAGCCATGACCAACGAGGTTTACCAGATTAACTGGCCTACCTTAAACGGCCAAGACGTTCTTCACCGCAAGGTTCTTGTTCGGATCTATGGAGACGGCGTTGACCTTTTCTTTAACAGAGACGACGAGATCAAGACCTTTGAGTGTATGTCTCATCATGGTTATGGTCCTAAGCTTCTTGGTCGCTTCTCCGATGGTCGTCTCGAAGAGTTCATCCACGCAAGAGTACGTTTTTAGGTTCTTGATTTTAAGGAGATAGTTTTTTTTTAGTTTAACCTAATCAGAGTCTTAGGGTTTATATAATTGTTTGCGTTACAAGAAACCTAGAGATAGAAAGATTGTGTATATGACATGTATCTGTTGGTTTGGTCCGTTCACCAGACTCTTTCTGCAGGTGATCTTCGTATAACAGAAACATCTGACTTCATCGCGGCGAAGCTAAGAGAGTTTCACAAGCTTGATATGCCTGGTCCAAAGAACATACTCCTCTGGGAAAGACTCAGGACTTGGGTTAAGGAAGCTAAGAAGTTATGTTCACCTACAGAGATTGATGAGTTTCGTTTGGAAGATATGGAAGATGAGATCAACTTGTTGGAGGAGAGGCTGACTCAGGATGATCAAGAGATTGGTTTCTGTCACAATGATCTTCAGTATGGTAACGTCATGATCGATGAGGAAACCAACGCTATTACTATTATAGTAAGCTTTTTTTTTTATGAACATAACCTTTCCTTCTCCATCGAGAAAGTCCTCTGTTTTCATCAATTTTTTCTATTTCAGGACTATGAGTATTCGAGTTTCAACCCAATTGCTTATGACATTGCGAACCACTTCTGTGAAATGGCTGCTAATTATCATTCAGACACTCCTCATGTTCTGGATTACACTCTATATCCAGGTCCTTATCAGTGATTAGAAACATCTACTTTGTAGGGTGCTTAGGTTACTTAGAGTCTGATTCTGTGTGTGTGTGTGTAATGATGAACAAACAGGAGAAGAAGAACGGAGAAGGTTCATTACAACATACCTTGGCTCTTCAGGTAATGCAACAAGCGAGGAAGAAGTGGAGAGACTAATGACTGATGCAGAGAGATACACTTTGGCAAACCATATCTTTTGGGGCTTATGGGGAATCATCTCGGTTCGTCTCTCTCTCTAACTTTGAGATAATTTTAGCTATTTTGAACGTGGTAGTAATCTATTATGATGTTGATGCAAAGCAGGGGCATGTGAACAAGATTGAGTTTGACTACATGGAATATGCAAGGCAGAGATTTGAACAGTACTGGCTCAGAAAACAATTGCTCCTAGATTGAACTTAAAGGATGAAGAAGATTCACATTGAAGCAACCTTGAATTTCTAAAAGTTTCTACAATTAGATAAAAAGGAAAGAAGAAGATTTAGGTGACTATTATGCTGTTGTTGTTACTCTCACCAATTTGTATGTTTTCTTCCATTGTATATATGAGGTTTGTAATCTTTCAAAGCAATGGACATGGCGTTTGTTAAATAAAAAAAGTACATAAGAGTGGTTTAAGCAAAAAAGCACCAGTGGTCTAGTGGTAGAATAGTACCCTGCCACGGTACAGACCCGGGTTCCCGGCTGGTGCATACATTTTTTTTGGCCCATAGCTTTTTATGGTAAATATATAAAAATATGAATAAGAACGTTTCCTTGTGTGATGCATCAGTAACGACATGAGAGTAATACATATCCGTTGAAAGAGAATGTTTCTTTCCCCCCCTACTTCATATGCAAGATCAAACAACAAGCAAGCACAAAATATTAATCCCTTCTCTGTTTCTCATTTCTCTGAGCAACTAACGCCACAAGTCTCTCGTCTTCAATCTCTGCATCTGTAAGTGTCAATGCTCGCTGAAGCTTCCTCACGGAAAACACCTCGACTTCAGCCATGTATATCGCTGTGACCGGACGATGATCTGAGAATTTCTGTTCGGTCCGCCGGTAATGAACCAGCTTCATTCCATTGCCGTAAGATAATACTCTGTCACACCATGCTGGTGTTCTCCTCGTCCCCTTTCCATCTCCACATGTGTACTCATCTGAATGTGCTTTGTACTTATAGGTCGGTGGAAAATGTAGAGTTCCTTCTGACCATCCATCAAATGCTCGACCTTTCTTATACTCCTTTACCAGCTGCAATATAAATATTCATTTATAGGAAAGAAAAAAATGAGTAAAGTTGAATAATGGAGATTGATCATATATAATACTCTCTCCATTTCATTTTAGTTGTCGTTTAAGATTTTTACACACAGATTAAGAATCTATTTAATTTTGCATATTTTCAAAATAAAAACATTATTACCTATACAATTAACCACATTTCAACCAATAGAAAAATATAATAATATACAAAATCATTAAATTTTGTTTTAAAATTATAAAACGACACGTATTTTAAAACAAAAATTTTACTATACAACGACAAATAATTTGAAATGGAGATAGTAGTAACAAAAGTTATTATTACCTGATCATATTCAAGTAAGTTGGACCATTCTTTCTTGGAGATTAAGTCTATGGTATTCTCATAAGATAGATTAAGCCTATAGTTAAGATCTCCTAACCAGATTATTCTTCTGCAAAGAGGTCAAAACAGAGTTAAATAAAAATTATTTAGTAAAAAGTTAGCAAAGAGAGTTAAAAAGACTGACTCGTGATCATAGATAAGCTTGGGAAGTCCAAGAGCTGAAACAGAGTGAAAGATTGTCCTCTTATGTATCTCGTGAACATCTGCGTTCCTCTTGATCTGATCAACCTCTCGTTCTCCTGACGTCAGATGTGAGCATATGAAACAGAAGAATGTCTGGTTTATCGACATACTCACAGACACAGCTCCCTGTAGACCACAATCCACTTAGAAGTTAGAACCCATATTGTAACATAAGTTTAATGAAATATATAGTCTTGTGACATACCTTGTTACCAATATAACCCATGATGCCAACTCCAACGGTAGAGACTCTTACGTTCTGAATGTGTTTTCTCAAGCTTCGTTTAACCCAAATGGTTAAAAGGATCCCAACCATTTGTTTACTCACTAGCCTCACATAACCCGGTCTTCGTTTCCTCTCCATTAACAACTTCAAGTCCATCTCAGCTAATGCCAATACCTCCGGTGGAATCCCGTTGATGTGTCCGGCTACAGACTTAAACGAACTGTAAGCCTTGAAAGACTTTGCTGTACTTAGTGACTTCACTGTCTTTAACGATGGCTGTCTATCGAGAACGCAAGAAGGTCCCAACATGTTCAAAGGCGGCTCAGGCCAGCTCAAACCGATCCTTTCTTTCCCACTTAACAACCGGTTTAGTGTTTTCATACCGGGTTTCGAAGCATCATCCTCCTCGTCGTTCCTCCTCTTCTCAAAGCTGTCGGAACGTAAACAGACTTGTCTGTCTAGCTTCTTGGTAGAAGAGAACTTTGTTTTAATCTCAACAACGGGTAAACCGGAACTCGGGTCAATGAAGGTGTTGACTTCTCCTATAACTCCACCGTCATGTTTTAGCACCCCGAGTCTTCCTTCTTCCTCCTCATCAATGGGGTGAATCTCAACTCCAGCGTCACTATCAGTCTCGTAAGCTACTTCTTCCTCTATAATATCGTGTGTTTCTTCAAAAGGTTGGAATCTTCCTGGAGATGGTGGATCACTATAACTCTTAACACCCGTGTTTTTAGGTCTGACTCGGTTCAATGATTCTCTGATCACTTCTTCCCATTTTGTAACCGGTCGGTTATCTTCTGCTCCAAGTATGTTCCCAGCATTTAAAGGTACAATCTCTTGTAAACTTCACACCAAACAACAAAAAACATAATGAATCTCTCAAGAAGAATGTTAGTTTTGTCCATGTTGAGGAAAAGTCAAATGTGTTTACCCAAGAACGTAGATATCAGCATGTTGATTAATTTCGATCCAGTCATCGATGTCAAGATCAGATGGTGGTGATAATCCTCCTACGTTCCACGTACCAACACATACTCTGCACACACACACAACAAGTTTATTTCAATTCCGACATGTTTTAGGTCTCCTTTTTACCCAACAAGATTGAAAGATAACATCCGAATCTATATAGTATATAGTAGTAGTACTATATACTACTATAGTACTACTACTACTAGAATAAGAAATAAAATAAAGATACACAATATAAAATAGAGTTACATCTCAAAAGAAACATCAAGATCGTACCTTATTTCTTTGTGGTTTATATATTGTGCTCTTAATGTTTCAGAATTTCTTCTCCTTAACTTCATTGGAGCATCTGATTTCACCAAAAATAATTATTAAAGAGATTCATTAATATTTGACCAAAAAAAAAAGAGATTCATTAATATTTTTTTGAGTTCATCAATTTTTTATAAGATTTTATTTAGGAAAGGGATTAAACTAACTGAGAAGTGAGGACTCTCAAGAACTACGGGCCTTACCATTGTTAATAAACTCGGCGGCAGCTGCGGCGGCGTCTACGGTGGCGGAAGCAGCGGCGATGGCATCCTCGGCGTTCTCACAAACCTTTGACTGAACCGGCTCTTTTCTTGGCGTGGTTAATTCTTCACCATCTATTAAACCGGATTAAATAACCGGAAAACAAGAACCGATGATGAAAAGAAGAAACAAACCTTCATCGGAGCTGGTGGAGTCTTGGTTTTCCTCTCCAACGTCGTCGTATTCGGATTCGTCTTCAGTATCAGCACCGTACTCAGGATCTCTAGCACTTATGTTCAACCACTTCCTCATCACCAGCTTTGCCCATAATCTCTGTGTATCCAACACCATCTTTGTTCAGAACCAGGTTCTTGTTTTTAATGCTCACAATCTATATGGACACACAAAGCTTACCTGAGATTTCTGACGGCGGTAGCTTCTCTTTATCATTCCGGCAGGTTCGGCAACTGAAGAAGAAGACATCATAATCGTAATTTTACAATGCTGATATTTTTTTAATAGAAAAGGAAAGTGATGAAACTTTTATAAATATCGAATATATTATTTTTTATTTAGTTTTTATTTTTTTCGCCAACTCCAAAACTACTTGAGAGAGTTTGGTCGGAGACGCGTGAGTTTTCTCGTCCTTCTTTTCATAATTTTATGTAAGAAAACTGTTTTTTTTTTTAAGAAAAAAATATTTACGTAACAATTATAAAAATGGCGTAACAATAATTATTTTTATTTTTATTTTTTTTGTAACTGAATATTTATTGTCCCCTAACGTCATCAAGGTTACTTTTAAAACAAAATGGTAATATGCTATTTATAAGCAAATTCCATACTAACGTCATGGAAACAAAAGTTAACTATTTTACTATTTGTAGCATCTATAATAACGATTGATTATGATTGTAATTAAAATATAATAACTCGAATTGTTGTAATGTGGAATTTATAACCAAATCCCATACTAGCGTTATGGAAACAAAAGTTAATTATGCTACTATTTGTAGCATTAATAATGATTGATTATGATTGTAATTAAAAATTAATAACTCTTAATGTTATAAGATGAACTTTTTCGAGAATTGGACCACGTTAAATTAGTTTGTTACGTTACATTTATCACTTTTGTATGACAAACCGACTAAAAGTTAATTTACATTTATATAATGAATTAAGAACTATGAAAATATGCACACTAGGTAGCATATTGGACTCGGTCTAACAACTCTCACGGGATCTACTTTTTTTTAATCTGAATCTTTACATAAACTTATGGTCTCAGCCATTTGGACTTTAACTGTTGGACCGCAACTCAACTGCTTATATACATGTTAAAGTGGATTATGCATAAATTGTTCTCTATAACGTACGTTGCCAAGGATGCTAAGAAATAAAATAATAAATTATTTACATGGTTACGTATTTGATAGATAAATAAAAACTCAGAAAACAATATGAAGTGGGTATCAGAGGGTGGTGGTAGCGTGCATCATTCGTTTGCATAATGCGTATGCCACTATACCAGCAAACTATAAACTTTCTACTTGTAAACACTTATATTATTTTGATTTTTCATAACCTGGGATCCCTTACAAAAAAATCAAACTAGTGCCACAAAAATCACATTCTTTCGTTGTATAAACCATTCACAGTCGTGTTGAAAAAACAATTATAATAGCAACCATTATTATAACCATTGTGGAGCAGCTCGTATTAAAGTACTTGACAGAATTTTATTTTTCTTAAATATATTTATGAGAATGGAAAAACATAATCATTATTAAAACTAATACTATAACCAGTCAAAAATGTTTCAAAATTTCGAGGATGAAAGCAAAACACAATAGTAAATGTTTTGAAAATTGACCCCAAACTTTTATTATTTAAATATTAAAGTTATTACTAATATATAACCAGTCAAAAATGTTTCAAAATTTCGAGGTTGAAAGCAAAACACAATAGTAAATGTTTTGAAAATTGACCCCCAACTTTTATTATTTAAATATTAAAGTTATTAACCATTACGAAGGTGAGGGACAGATGTGAAAAAAGCAGAGTTTATTTTTGGAAGACCAGAAAAAGGAAAAAAAGAAACGCAGAGTACATGGCGCCGCCAAATTAGTCGATAAGGTGAAAAAGTAATCTAAGGAGATCCGGTCGGGATGTCCGGTTAGCTCCCGGTTTACAGATAATGTTTTTAGGTCGGTAAGGTGCGATGTGGGACCCAAGAAATACACGGACCACAGAAGAAGCCTACGAATGAGTTGGACTCGATTGGGCCTACCAACCTTCAACTAGAGATTGTCTACGAGGCAACGAGTGTGTTGTATGTTACCCAGCCTATTTCTTTCATAGCTCTGGAATTTTCACCTAAAATCCAAAATCATCTAAATCAACTAATCAAATATCTCAAATTTACTTTTAGTAATTTATAATTAAATTGAATAATCAACCAGCAATAATTTAATACTCCCATTAGATTTTATTTTCCAAACTCTGTACACTTATTTATTCAAGTCGTTGTATTTGGTAGGTGTAATAACAAGTTTTTAAAGATTTACAGTTTGGTATTAGTTGACCTATATTTAAGATGATTCCACTATAGGTTCAGTCGGATATTGAACTTTTTTAACAAGTATTTATGTGTCTTGAATTGAATTCAGTGGATGTCTAAAATTATATAAAATGTCTAAGTTATTATCCAAAATAACAAAAATCCATACAAAATCCTTGATTAGAGTTTAAATCAGTGTTGATTTTTTTTTTAAGTTTACAAAACTCAAACATGTAGACTTCACTAATTCAGTGTTGAATTTTAAATACTATTCTCATGTAATGACTTTAATTTAAATGGATTGACAAATGTAAGAGACAGTCTTTAACTAAGTAAAATTGTAAGAAAGGATGGGAAGTCACCTTTTATCATCCGGTAGTATTGTTTTAGGATTCCTGACCATGGTCGCCTGAAATAAGAGACAAAATTATTGTTAATAACTGAGAGTCCTCTGCACATATACCCTACCATCATAAGGTGATAAGTTTATAGATGACAACTATATATTTAATTTGCTGAAACCAGGAGATATTACAGACGTTTTAAGAAATTCACATGCCTGATTGTTGGAGAGATGAGGGTGCATGTTCAATTTATATTCGGAATAATATAATTTCATTAGAATAGTTACTTAAACATAGTTTTGGATCTTAAGACCCAAAACTTTCCTAGTAATTCAAAAATGACAAGTCAATAATTCAATTTATCGGTAATGTCTTCTTACCAAAAAAGGAAATTATTACTGATATATATATATATATATATATATATAGATGGCTAGTGATATTCGACACTGTGTTTTATTTGGTTTTTTATAATTTGAAATAATTTATATTAAAACCACGAAAATGGCTATTGGAACTAGTTTTGGTTGTTACTGGCATATAAATACGGCATAACATACCAACAAACATCAATTGCTTATAATATCTTCCAAGGACTTTAGCCAAAAATATATATTGGAGAAGTACAGATAAAATGTTTTAACTCCATGCATCCACAAAACTATCAACGAGGATGGGATAAAGAAACAAAAAAAGGAATTAAGAGAGCAAAAAACAAAAAGGATGCAAAATAAGAGAGAATGGAGGTAAATAGATCATGAGAAATACGAAATAATGTTTGGTCCCTTTTGGGAACACATCAATCTTGACCACATTCCACAATATAGGTAATGGTCGACGCCTAATTCTTTTAGCCAGCACTTTGGCTACACATGTCCACACCAGTCTAAAGATAAGGTGATATTTCATCTTTGTTTAATTTAATAAAGCATAAGTCTAGCCAATTCCTGTCAACAATTAATTAAGTATTTGTTTCAAACAATGCTTGAAACTCAAGACATTTTCATTGATTTTTTTCTCGAAATGTAGATTAAAATAGTACTATTAATTTCAAAAAAGTCACCAAATTAAATTCAAATGGATAGAGGATTTTATTGATTTTTTTACACCACGACATTTGTATTTTTATCCTGATGGGAACGTATAAACCACTTTAAACTCAACTTTAGGTCAATTAGAACTCAGTCAAGTTGACAATGACATGAAAGATTAAAGAATCTAGTCCAATCAATCACTGTATTCGTATTAGTATATCCCAAACTTTAAACTAAATATATACTATTTCAAGGTTTAAATCCATATATGCTTAAGAAAAAAATTATTTGAAATATTAATTTCGACATAAACATGTAATGTCATGAACAATGTAATAGGCTTCAGATTTTGTTATACATTACAACGGACAAAGACAAGAGAAAAAGACCTTTGGGAATTAAATCACATAATAACTAGATATGATATTCTAGTATTATAGATTGTGTAGATAATGAGACGAGTACAAAAACAATTGGCCAAATATACCTTTGTTTGGGAATATATTGGTCCCAAGTAACACAGTAACTCACTGTTCTTCTGTGTTTCTTGTTTTGTTCCTTATATATTTAGACTGTAGATAAGGCTCACATAAATATTCCATACCCATTTTTTAAGTAACACCGATGAATGTTTTTCGGTTACATAAAAGTAACGAAACTGAAACAAGATTGGTAATAGTGAAGCAATAACAAGAATGGTATTGTCTATTAGATATGGAGAAGAAAGTGTTAACAGTTACTTGCTTACATTGATAATAATTTTTGTGTTCAGATTAAACCCTTTAAACAGTGTCTGAATATATGAAAGGAGATCAGAACAAAGTACTTGTGACTGTGAGGAGGTGACGACTTGAAGAAGAAGAAAGAGAAGAAGAAGAAGAAAATGCAATTAATGCTTCTTTGCGACTTTTCTAGGTGTGAATGTGACCTTTTTACTTTGGGAAGGTCGAAACAAACTCTTTCTCCACCCGACCTTTTGCTTCTCCAATTATACATGGGTTTATAATTTTATATTAAGCATATGATATCAATTTTTTTTATTAAAAATCAAACATATCTTTCTGTCTACAATTTCATACCACGTATACTCAAAGTTTTTTCATTATTTAATTTTTTAAAATTTAAATTTTCATGTTTTGACAAATTTTCATCAATCAATAATAGTAAATTATAAATTGTATAAACTGATTACATTTTTTAAATCTACTAACACCAACTTATTTGAAAAAATAAACTTATTTGAAATTATTAATTACAAAAATTATGTATTTATAGTCAAAAATTTATCATGTTTTTAATATGCGTAAATAAATATTTTTTTTAAAAGGAAAAATATGTGAACTAAAAAAGGCTTTTTCTGTAAAAAGATGATTTTTTTTCAATAGATGATTAATATTATTGCACAGTTATTTGGCTCTACTTATTTATGGTGGAACATATTTATATCTTTTGAGTAAGAAACAAATTTTGGAAAATATCGAAAACGAAAGAAGGAAATTTAGGAATATCATCTTCTACTTTTGTATTATCATAACATCACCCAAATTACTTTTTGTTTTTCTAATTTAGTTGCATCGTTGAGAAAATAATAAAGCCTTGGACAGAAGTCAAAAGTTGATTTCCCATTTGGTCTAGATCCAAGGTAAACAAAACAAATAAAAACTATAAAATCTATATAAATACTGGGAACTATCAAATAAAAAGAACAAAATAAAGGGAAAAATGGAAACGATGATGTATAAATTTAGACAATAGTGCAATCAATATATATTCACATATTTTCTCTTTCCTTGTAATAACTAAAATGTAAGAACATAGATTATATATATGTCGGAGTTTTACCCTCCAGTACTAAAACAAACTAAATAATTCAAGATTTTTTTAAAAAGTATAAAAAAACAATCAAAGCCATCTCTCTTTTTGTTCTTCTTGTTTGATAATGAATAATTTATTTATCTTCTGATTTGTTTCTAGCGGCAGATAGCTGGAAATATATTCCTAACTTTTTTTTAATGCAAGTTGTGTTTCAAAAAGAAAAAAAATCCTAACTTTTCATTGTGACTTGTGAGTGACAACTAGGAAGAAATCAAAAACTTCGAAGGGTGATAGTACCCTCTCTTCTTTCTCTTTGATTTTTATCTCTCTAATATACCATATCAGTCACATCTGTAGACTGCAGTTTAAAGTTTAAACCGGCCAGGAAACGAAAAACCCAGCGTAAACCGGAGGTATATCATGTTTCTTTCGCCGATTGGACCTCCGGTTTGTGTAACCACAGTTGCATTGGTTCACATGTCATTTGATTCCAAAAAGCTAAAACAAAGCTCGATTAGTTGATTAAAATCTGTGGTATTTATGGTACTTGTCATATGCATATCTTGTCGTTAAGTTAATGTTCTAATCATGACAAGTAGATTGAAACATCTATATTATATATTATTTTAGATATTTTCTAATTTTCAATATGAAAAGTTTTATCTTTAATAAACATTTGAGAATATTTAGGTAAAGATTAATATGTCAAATTTGAACCAAATCAATATGAATCGAGTTGACTATATATAGACTTGATTTTAATACCATATAAAATTAAATAAAATTTTAACTTAAAAATTAATTGATGATAAATAAATTATTTTATATATTATTAATGATTTATTTTCTTATTTTGGATATAGAAACCTTTATTTTAATATATTATTGTCTCTAATATATTGGATATACGATTTGTATAAACTAAAAACTTAAATTCACCATGTAATTTTACAAATTGTTTTCTTCTTTCTATTATTTCATATAGTGAATAAATAGGACACTTTCATTACTACATACATTAGATGACGAGTGTCTGATCGAATGGATCATGTTTTATCATGGATGATGAGGCAAGTGTAAGGATTTATCAAACTGATAAACAAAAATAATTGAAACTAATGCAACAACACGAATTTGAGTGTGATTAAGTATTAGATTACCTTTGAAAGTGAAATTACATCTTGTAAGCCTATCTTAAAAATAGTAGTACATACTCTTTTGGTTCTATAATCACTAATCTCAACCTATGAATTTATTAAATTATTGCCCTATGAGAGAGCAATAATCAATTAATTATGATGCTAATCAGCGACCACTAAAAGTACAGATTGATTATGATGAAGTAAAATATTTAATGCATAATTAATATATAATTTCGGATAGCTGGCAAAGCCATCACTAATCATAATAGATCGATGAGTTTTATTTTTGGGTTTTTTGTCAGGCAAGAACTTGATAATCATAAATGAGTATCATCACATATCCATCTTAAATAATTTACTATTTGAAATTATGCAGATTGTCTAATCGCTGTATATTCTACTAGTTTCACTATAATCCAACATTTTATATATGAACAAAACTTCTCTTTCATTTATTAAAAAGAGTATTTAAAAATAATTGAAATGTAGTGTGCATATTGTATTTTTTTTTTGGGCCGACGCAAATGGTTTTCAAGCCACAAAGCAGTTTGTTCATTCAAGTTTTGTATAAATCTGGAATCTAAAAAGACGGATTTACAACATCATTACGTTGCAAATTCAATTCACTTGCTACGTGAAACTACAATACATTGTTCATGGCTAAAAATGATAATTAATTATCAATGGCTTGCCTAGAACCTTCCAAAATAGCATAGAAACGTTTAATACAGTCTTCAATAACCAAAACACCCAGCAGTAAAGCACCATCTAAACCAATAATGTCTTCACAGAGTTCACTCTTCATAAGTTAACTTAACTGCCGACCGCATTATTGATAGGTTTTAAGTTAAGTTTAATAAATACGACGGCCCATTTAGTAGACGGGTCCATTCACTCAATATTGGGCCTACTATCCAGCTATCGTCAACAGCATGTTGTCAAATTCAGAGGTATGGGGTTCCATTGTAACATTTTAAACTCCGTGTCCGATTTCATAAACGTTGTAAAGATTCGAGGGCGTTTTTACAAAAACCAGATAAAACGGCAAATGGATAACTAAAAAATAAACCGTTTGAAGAATCCTCCGCGCGGCGGATAAGAGAGAAGAAGAAGAAGATGCAAACGCTTCTCATTCAGCCATCTAACTCTCTCTTCACCGCGTCGTCGATTCGTAGCTCCGGTGACGCAAGAGACTGTATATCATCGGAGAAACCTTCGCAGCTTCAGTTTCATAAAACAACCCTAAGCCTCTCTCCGTTTCGTAGTCGCGATTTCGCCGTTCGGAGATTCTCCTCACGAGACGGCGTTTCCGATGTACAAAACGGAGGAATCGTGGCGGAGGAGGAGGAGCTTGAGCTACGGAACAAGCCTAATCCTGTATCGAAACCAGACGAGGAGGAGGAGGAGAATGAGCGTGGGAAGACAGACGACGACGAGATTCTCGAGCCGTTTCTGAAATTCTTCAAACACGAAGAAGAAGAAGAAATCGAATCAGAAGTTTCCGATGAGGAGACGGAGAGACTCACCGTGGAGTATTACGACCCCAAACCAGGTGAATTCGTAGTTGGTGTTGTGGTTTCCGGTAACGAGAACAAGCTCGACGTGAGTATCGGTGCCGATATGTTAGGGACTATGTTGACTAAAGAGATACTTCCGTTATACGATAAAGAGTTAGATTACTTGCTGTGTGATTTGAAGTACGATGCTGAGGAGTTCTTGGTTAATGGTAAAATGGGGATTGTTAAGGATGATGGTGATGATGGAGATGGTGTTGAAGTTGCGGAGTTTGCACGGCAGGGTAGGCCTGTGGTGGAGGTAGGGACGGTGATTTTTGCGGAGGTTTTAGGGAGGACGTTGAGTGGAAGGCCTTTGCTTTCTTCTAGAAGGTACTTTAGGAGAATCGCTTGGCACCGTGTGAGGCAGGTTCTTGCTCTTGTGCCTTGATTTTATGAACTGTTGTTGTTGGTTTGATGTATTTAAGAATGGATTTAATGAAGAGTGGATGATTGTTGTTGTGGTGGCAGATCAAGCAGTTTAGTGAGCCTATTGAAGTTAAGATAACTGAGTGGAATACTGGAGGGCTTCTCACGCGAATTGAGGTTTGGGACATGTTTGCTTAGAGTGAATCTTTTAAGTGGATAACTGATAGCTTTTTGTTGGTTTAATTTCAGGGTTTGAGAGGTTTTATTCCAAAGCAGGAGCTGGTGAAGAGAGTGAATAGTTTCACAGAGTTGAAGGAAAATGTAAAGCAAGAGTTTCTTCTTCTTCTTCTTCTGCTATAACAATAGCAGCAAACAATTTTGGATTGACTGTTGTGTGTTTACTTAGGCTTTTTTGTGTGGTTTCCAGGTGGGTCGTAGACTGGTTGTGCAGATTACACGATTGAATGAAGACAAAAACGACTTAATACTGAGTGAAAAAATAGCTTGGGTTGGTTTCGCTTTTTGTCTTGTCTGAACAAGAACAACAGTGATAATGGTAACTGATATCGTGCATAATGTTGTAACAGGAGAAGCTGTACCTTCGAGAAGGAACACTTTTAGAAGGAACAGTGGCCAAAATATTACCGTATGGAGCCCAAGTCAGACTCGGAGATAGTAGTAGAAGGTTAGTGTTCATGCCTATTGCTTTTATAAGTTTCTTCTTCTTAGTGACTAGTAGTTTTGAATTCATTTCGTTTGCTAATGCATGTTTCCACAGTGGACTGCTACACATTTCAAACATAACTCGCAGAAGAATTGGATCTGTGAGCGATGTGCTTCAGGTGGACGAAAGCTTAAAGGTTTTGGTTGTAAAATCTCTATTTCCAGACAAGATCTCTCTAAGGTAAAAAACCTTTAAAAGAAACGCAACCAAAACTCACTGTCCTCAGCAACAGCTAATAACATGTTTCTTCCACTTTGTTTATTATCTCGACAGCATTGCAGATCTTGAAAGCGAGCCGGGTTTGTTCATCACAAACAGAGAGGTACGACTCGCTAACCTTTTATCGTTTACGAGTTTTCGTTAACTCATAAGAGCTTAAACCTGTGATCTTGTGGATGCAGAAAGTGTTTATGGAGGCTGAAGAGATGGCAAAGAAGTACAGAGCAAAGATGCCTACGGTGACAAGAAGAAGCGAGAATACTGAGAATACTGAACATAGTCCTCCGATCACAAGCAGCTTCCCTCAGGGAAAGGATGAAGAAATCTATGCTAACTGGGACTGGTTCAAGTTTGAGAGTCAGTGACATAATCACTACTAAAATTGTTGTATGATGAATGTATTTGAATTTTGCTATTGATATATGTTACTATGAGTAAATTATTCCTTCAAAGAAGATGTGTATCTACGCTAAGAACAAAACACACAACAAAGATGTTTCAGGTTTGTTTCTCTAATCCAAAGAGTACATTTATTGAATCAGACAAGAACAATGGTTCGGTAATCAAAACAAATAGAAGTTATCTGCTAACCTCTTTGTTCTTACAGAATCAAACCTCATCATCATTCGTTAAGCTGTTGAAGCTCAGCTTTTAGCTGTTCCATCTTCAACCCCATGGATCTCTGCAAGGACGATTTCTCTTTCTCCGTTACCTTCCCGAGCAAATCCTCGAACATCTCCATAACCTCCGCCACGGCTGCTCTCGCGCACTCCGCCTCCTCGTTAAAGTAAACCGTCTCCTTCGCATCCATCGCCATTTCTATCTCCTCACGCGCCTCTGCGAACTTGAGATTGATCTCGTCCACCACCTTGTTCACATCTGGCGGCGAGTCAGCGGTGCTGAATCTCCTCTGAATCAGTGAATTGAATGATTCTTTGATGAGACTGGATGTCGAATAAGTAGACGGAGAAGGAGATCCGATACAACCGGAGACACCGCCAAGCGAGTTGATGGCAGCTGGAGAAGACGTAGAGGTTAGATTCTGAGAGATTCGTAGAGAGTTTCTGGTGAATAGGTTTCGGAGAGCAATTGCTGAGTGACGACGCATGGTTTCCTCCGCCGGGTTTAGGTTACTCCCAGAATCTGTTGGTCGGCGGCGCAGATAAGAAATCTTAGAAATGTACTTCAGATTGCGTACGAAGGAGGAAGAAGAAGAGGGTTTTGGGCTTAATGGGCTTTAAATATGGCCCACAATGAAGTCCACAAAAAAAGTTGCCACGTGGAGAAAGCGTTAACACAGCATTGGTCGAATAACAAGTCAAAGAAGACTAGTTAAAGTCAAACCATCAACCATACCACATAAGCACCTGAACCAGAACCAAAAGCTTGGTGAACCACTCCATTTCCACTGACTTCTACACAAACCAGGCTACTACTACATAAACCCCTGAGCTCAAAGACAGTATCATCAATTCACAACCTTGAGCCACAACACCAATACTCTTAGCTTTTACAGCTTACATATCAATGGCTACTACCATTCCACCATCTAAAACGCAGAAGCATACAGTTTTTCAAATGGGTTTAGCCGCAGTAAAGAACCTTTCCGTTGGCCTTTCAGGGTTTGCTTCTCATTCAAAGAGGAAGCTTCGCCGTTGGACTGCCTGTTATGGCTCCAGAGATCATGAACCTGTAATACATCTCCAAAATGACATGACGATGATGATCATGAACAATGGTGGTGTTTTTGAGCCAGACAACGGCGAGCCGAGCATGCTGCTGAGTGGGGACCAGAGACGAGGTCCGTTGTGGCAGAAGAACATTCTCATGGGTGGAAAGTGCCAGCTTCCAGATTTCTCAGGTGTTATCTTGTATGATTCCGATGGACTTGTTGTTCCTCCAGCCAAGAACTCTCTTCCTCTGCTCACCTGGAAGTAACAAAGAGAAAAAAAGAAGATCGATCCCTAAGAAAGGCTATACCTTATTGTCCGATGTTACCATTTGTTTGTTTTGTATATGTTTCTTGGAATATAATATATGCACTGTAATGTATTGTTTATGAAATTTATGTATTGAGTGAAGCTTTTCCTGAACTGATCACAGATCAACATGCATTAGCTTTTGCATAAGAATCATTGTCAAAGTGTGGTATAACTTTGCATTTCACTGCTATGAACAACAATATAAAGGGGCCAGGTCACAAAAGTTCTCATGACTACCCAGTAATTGTTTAAGAGTATGAACTGTGACTTCAGTTCATGTAATATTCAGGCTTCAATACGCCAATGTAGGAAAGGTTGCGGAACTGCTCTGCAAAGTCCATGCCATAGCCCACAACAAACTCATCTGGACACTGCACATATTCAACACAATAAATTGCAACATCTGAACAAAGAAGATCAAGAAATTGACATGCAACGAGCTCATCACCTATTCTCTAAAAGAAGATCAAATAATACTAAATATCTAGACTCTTAATAGCTAAATCTTCTGGTTTATGCAATTATAGTTCCTAAAATTTCGCAATTCTTTTTTTCAAACATTTAGTGAATCATACACAATGAGCAGAAGTAGCTTACTTCAAAACCACTGTAGAACTTCCCGTCTCCAACCAGCTTGAAATGAACCTTTCTTCGCGTTGGCTTGTCGAGAAGAGTACATACTGAAACAGATGATGCTTTCTTCAGTTTCAGGTGGTCGATCAAGCAGCTGAGTGTATTACCAGTATCCACAATGTCCTCAACCTTAAAACAAAACAGTTTAGCTAGTTAACATAGAAGACTAATTAGCTAGACAGCATCAAATGTGAAAAGACATCAACAAAGGTTGTCTCATGTCTAGATGCTTAATTAATTACATCTTGCGTATCACTATGTTCTTGAAACGTTAAACCTCCATACAAAGACTTACTTTTAAGTAACCACCACACAGCAAAGTTCAAACTTTACAAGATATTCATATGAATCTGAAACTCAAGTGCCAAAGATCCATCAGCCATACATGAGATAAAGAGATGAGATGAAAACGGACGGAGATTACTTACCAATATGACGTGTTTATCCGTGATATCCAGCTTCAAGTCAAATGAGATTCTTGGAGATCCACTAGAGACAGTACCAGAGCCATAAGAATCAGCTCTGATGAAATCGATGGAGATGGGAAGGTCGATTCGCCTGACGAGATCGGCTAAGAAGAGGCAAGCACCGGTGGCTACTCCGACGAAAACAGGCGGCTCTGAGTCACTGGAGAACGCAGAGGTGATCTCGGATCCAAGCTGACCCACCCGATCAGCGATTACTTGGGCGCTGAAAAGAACCTTCTCTATGTGCTTATCGAGCGACGACATGGGTACACCTACTCTTCCACCAGGTAGAGCTAAAGAATTTGGGTTTTAGGGCTCAGTGAAGAAGCACTGAACCAAAATCAATCCTAACTAGAAGGTATCAAACTTAATAGGCATCAAATCTGCCCAGAATCAAAAGGTAACTTACATCCAAAAATATTAGTTTATAATATAATATTTGTAAATAATTATAATATTTTCAAATTGCAGTTATAAACTTAACAACTAAAAGACTGAGCTAAACGACCCTTTCTCTCTCATCTCTCCACTTTCTCTCTAGAAGCCTTTCATCTCAATAACTCGTTCCGGTGACCGGTGGTTTCTGCCACCGGTTACAATACTCTTTTGTTTTATTTTGTTGTATCATATTATGGTTCTGTTAATCGGATAAAGGTTTCGCTAGGCGATTTGCTTTTGATCAATAGATCGATCAATCCTTCCGCGTTGTCAGACTCATCATCGCTAGGCGATTTTGGTGTGTTTTAAAAACTCCGATCATCTTATAGATCGGCTCACCTACTCTTCTCTTGCAACAAAATGTTTATCCCGTTTGCTTTGTGGTTGATCTGTTCCTTCTCTAAGGATATGCATCTAATCCTTTCTTTCAAGAGTCAATCTTTACCTATACTAAAGAAAAGCCTATAAAAAAGCTTGGTAAAGTATCTTTACGGAGAGGTAGTGATGGTGTTGGATTTGACATCGGTGGACTTTAAAAGAGATTTCGTAGAGCTGGCATCCTCTCTAAGTAGAAGATGGTCCGGTTAAAAATCTCTGATTGGTCAATCGAACATTCCTTGAATTAATATCTGTGTAGATGGAAAGATCTCTACATAAGCAAAGGATGAAGCGAAGGAAGAGTTCAGTGGTATGGATGATTACATAGAGGCATCCTTGATGGTGATAAGAAGCAAAGGATATAGATCACTCAGAGAATTTCGGTGGCAGAGAATCCCGACAGCGGTGAAGAACTACAGCGACTTTGGTTGCCGTACGGCATGAAGGACACGTATCGAAGAAACGTGTTTTTAGGTTCTTCTGTTAGAGCCACGTGGAAAGATAACAAATGTAAAACGTTCTGATCCTTAATTTTTGGGCTTCTTGGGTATCTTATATTTTACTTGGGCCTTGTTTGTAATTCTTCATACTGGACCTGAATCAATATATTATGGTTGACAAAAAAAAAAAAAAAGACTGAGCTAACTCCGAATGGTTAACCAACCAAATGCGAAGGCCTAATAAAATATTTACTGAGGATTGCGAGGGTAAGAAAACGCGGGAGGTTAAACAAAATTAACCGAAGCTTACTAATTTTCTTATAGTCTATAGTACGTGGGACCAAAAGAATCAAATCGAATGAAGAGATACCAAAGTATACTGGATAATAAATTATAAATGTCATTTAATATTATTAGATTCAAATTATTTGATCAAAGATCAAAATCATACCAGACATAAAAGGTATATATAAATACTATAAAATATGATTTATATTAGATATATATTTAATATATTAATTATACTTAATATTAAAATAATCAAATAAAATATTCTATAAGTAAAATAATGTACTTAAAAATCTAAAATTATTCGAAAGCAAAAATTAAAAGTTTATCTAAAAGGTATCAATATTTTTTTTATTTCAATTATTATTTAAAATTTTAGCTAAAAAGTTATCTTTATTTGGAAATATGTTTGGATAGTAGACGATTTTTACTTATTACTTTTATCTTTTTCAGGAAAAATACATATTTTGAAAATAATTTTTTTTTAAATATATTTTACATTTCAATGCATTATTTAATGATAATTTGTAAATTTAAAACACAATTCTAGTAGCTGAATTTATATTGATAATTTAAATTTTATGGTTTTTAAATATGTTAAAATTTTCAAACATGCATCTCTTTTAAACATAGAGAGATGAATCAAAAACTAAAATAATTGAACTACAACCTGCTTAAAAATAAAAAAAATACCGGAACACTTTCTATTCCTCTTTACCCAGAAACAAAAATAATGGTTCGAATTGAACCAAACTGAATACCCAAACGGCTAGAGCTAACCAAACCGGACACAAAAATTTCTCGAATTTCCCTCTAATTCCCCCAAATTGGGGCTTAAAATAACCTTTGAAAGAACGAAAAACGAAACTGTGAGAGCCCTAAGAGAGCAGAGAAAGTCGAAGAAGAAGAAGAAGAAGTAAAAATGTCGAGTACTCTCTTCCTAGCACTCCAGTGTTTCGAATGCTCAACGATGCAAGTGAAGCAGAAGAAGAGAAGCAGCAACAACTGGGTCTGTGTGATCTGCAATCAGAAGCAATCCGTACGGAAAGTGTTCGCTCAGGGTTACAAGGCCAAGGACCTTCGTCTCTTCGTTCAATCCTTCAACATGTCTCGAAAAGTCGCAGACGAGGAGAACCAAGCCGTCGCGGATACGTTTCCGGCGGTTGAAGACGATGAGGAGGTTTCAGATGTTCGAGGTAAGAAGCGATCTGATTGGAGTGAGTATCTCGATTCCGATCGAGCTAATGAACGGCGGAGATTAATTGTAGAGGAAGAAGAAGGTACTATGTAGTTTTTTTGAAAAATCGTTTTGCATCTTTTGAGAGACTAACATATGTTTGTTTTAACAGATTTGAAGATTGTGACTGAGATTCCTAAGGAGATGTTCAAAAGGCCCAAGCTTAACAGATACTCTAACGTTAATGGATCATCATCTGCTAAAGAAGGCGTTAAAAGAAACGTTAAAGAGCCCTTCAAGCCCTCCTTACCAATCAAGAAGCAAGGTTTGTCTTTAGGTAAGAGGAACTCTGCTGCGTATCATGTTTCTGCTTGGTTTTAATGTTTGAGTGATTGAATCTTGTTTATTTGACATATATAATATCACTGTTTTGGATAGAGGTGAAGTTCTTCTTTGGGTGTATAGTTAACTTATGCCCTTTCGATTCTTCAGATGGAGTGATGAAGAGGAAGAAGGATACAGAACAAAGAAACTTGGAATCAGCAAGAGTTGTTACTAAGCCTGCTTCTAAATGGGACGCTTACTTGATAGATGACGAGGGAGAACACCAAGCAGGAAGAGGAGATTTGAAGGATGATTGTGTTGGAGAATGGGACAGAGGTGTTACGGATGTGAGTTCAGAGTACCAGATTGTTGATGATGAGGTACATCCAGATTTCATGTAATTAAGAGAAAGTATTATGTTAAGGATAAGGAGGTTGCAATGAGTTAAATCATTAGATAAGACTCAAAACAAAAACTAGATAAGGTGCTAAAGAGTGTAGAAGTCTCAAAAGAAAAGAAATGATAAGAGTTGAATTCAAAGCAAACTAAAAGTTGCAAAAGAGAGAAAGACATAAGATAAACTAGTTCAAGGGTTCCTAAAGGTTTTTTTGAAGTCTAATAAAGCCAGAATAAATTATGCCTTGAGTAGATAAGTCAGATCACTCGGTTGAGGAGGGAGCGAACTGGTCATCAACGGAGGACACAGCTGGTGGATTAGCAGAGAGCCTGAGAACATCCAGAGCCTCAGAGACTTTAGCCTTAAGAGCTTCTGGTGACTCAAGAAGGTGCAAGATCTCGGCTTGGTCCATCTCCAGCAACATCCCAGTGACTTTAGCCGTATGAACTGGCTCCTGCTTCTCCACAAGTGGGTAAAGCTGCTCCCCAAGCATCTGTCATCATTTCACAAAACTTCAACAAACCTACTCTAATGCGACTCTGAGATGTGTGAAGAGAATCACAAAGACAAAAACCTGTGGGTGATTAGCAGGGTTAGCCAGAGCCAAGGCAGACATGAGCTTAGAAATGGGGAGGAGTGGTGGCTTCTGTGGGTTTTGAGAAGCATTGTGAGAGATTGCAGATGCATCCAATGGCAATGGGATGATGCCTTGTGGAGCAGTTCCTTCCATTCCATTCCTCCTGTTGCCAGGGCCACCCATGTATCTCATACCCGGACTTGCATTTTGCTGCATCATCTGCAAGTTTCAAGATAACAACAGCCCCCAACAAAGTTGAAGATAACAAACTTGCTACTAATAGCCATAGAACTGATCAAAACAAGCATTACATACCTGTTGTTGCTGGAAGTGCTGCTGCATGTTAGTAGCACCACGCCTGAACCCAACACGGGGACCAGGCTGGTTTTGCCTTTGTAGAGGGTAAGGCATCATAAAGTTGGCCGGACCAGAACCTGGACGCACCCCAGGCATGAACTGAAGTTGGTAACCGTACCCCATAGGCTGTGACGGCACCAGACCTTGACCGTTCTGGCCCACGTACATAGGATGGTGTGGTCCTGCCATTGCACCTCCTGGTGGGTGGTGATGGAACCCAGGCATAGGTGATGCCATTGGCGACATTGTCCCATTAGGTCTCATGTGGGAAAATAGAGTCTGAAACAAGAAAACATCAAATAGAATTTAAACATCATTGTCATTATACAAGCCATCCAGTTCAAAAAGATAGAGAGAGGGATAAGAACCTGAAGGTGGTTCCTTCTCTCTTCCTTGCGTTGAGCCAAAGCAATGTAAAGAGGTTTCCTTCCTATCATCTTACCATTCATTTCATTCATCTGTATAATCATCATCATCATCTCAAATTAGCATCAGTATGATTATAACACTTGTGTATATATGTACACAGATTGAGAATTTAGTTGACACTTACAGCTCTTAGAGCTTCTTCAGGACATGAATAAGCAACAAAACCAAACCCTCTGCTCACACCTTCTGCGTTTATCATAACCTAAAGATGATCACAAACAAAACACTTTACCTTAGTCACTGTAGTATTAAACTAATCAATATTTATAACATGTGTGTTAAGATCAAGAACAAAACCTTGCATGAGGTCACAGTCCCATACTCAGAGAACATCTCCTTAAGCTTCTCATCATCCACACTATCATCAAGATTCTTCAAATACAAATTTGAACCTTGAAGTTTCTCATACCTACTTATCCTCTCTAGCTCAAACTTCCTCCTCAGCTCATCCTCCCTCTCAGACTTCTTCTGAGCCCTCCCAACGTACAACACATCCTCACCAAGACTAATCCCATTCATCTTTTCAACCGCCACCGCAGCAGCCTCAGGGCTCTCGAAGTTCACAAACCCAAAACACCTCGAGTTCCCACTCTGATCCTTCATCACAACCGCACTAGAAATATCACCATACTTCCCAAACGTCTTCTTCAACTCATCATCAGTAATCTCCTTAGGAAGATTCTTCACATACACATTCGTGAACCGCGGGACCGTTCCACTCTCAGACCGAGCCCTGTCCTGACGTCGAACAAAGTGTCCCACAAACACTTGCTTGTCATTAAGCAACATTCCGTTAAGCTTGTCAATAGCAGCCTGAGCAGTCTCCTCCTTCTCAAACTGAACAAAGCCGTAACCTTTCGACCTTCCCGTCACGTCCATCGCCACCTTGCAGGAGAGTATAGTACCAAAGATCGAGAACGTATCGTACAGTGCCTTGTTATCAATAGACACGTCAAGGTTCTTGATGAAAACATTGCCTTTCCCGCTCAGTCTCGTGCTTGGATCACGGTTCGAACGCATGATCCTTATGGGTTTGTCCCTGATCGGAGTGTAGTTCAGACTATCCATTGCACGCATCGCTATTACAATAAAAAAAATTCAAAACTTTTATTCCGACAAGAACACACACAATAAAAAAATCAAAACTTTTATTCCAACAAGAACACACACAATAAAAAAATCAAAACTTTTATTCCGACAAGAACACAAACTTCCATGAAATAATATTTTAATCAATATTTAATTAAAAGTACCATCATCGGGATTAGCGAAGTTCACGTAAGCGTATCCAAGAGAACGACGAGTGAGATCACGACAAACCCTAACTGTCTGAACAGGAGCAACTTGGTTGAACAGATCCAACAAATGTGCCTCATTGACACTTTGGTCTAAATCTCCGACATAGAGAGACGAGTTAGGGTGCGCTTGTAACGCCTCCGCGGCAGCAGCCGCTGCAGCCACGGCGGCTACTTGAGTGAAAGGAGTCGTGGATTGAGGAGACGCAACCGTAACCGCTGGTTGGTTAGGAACTTGATCAACCATCGCCGTAGTGGGGGCAATTCCAGATGCAACCGCCGCCGCCATTGTTAGATGTTATCTAGGGTTTTTTAAAGGCGTGTGTGCAAAGAGATTTGCGTGTGTGTTTTCCAAAAAAAAAAAAAATCTTTGTGAGATTCTTTTTTTTTTATTTGAAGTTTTGATTTTTTCGTTTTTAGGTTTATACTCTTCAGAGAAACGTAAGGAGTTAAAGAGAGTGGAGGTTGCTGTTGTGTGTATTTATACATTGTCTTAACTAACGAAACGGTCCCTACGGATCTGAGTTCGACGATCTCATGTGTCTCTTCAGTTTTGACCGAGTTTTACGTGGGTCCGTCATCGGTTTTTTTGTACTTCACTGAGTAAAGGACCAATGTGTGGGCGGCACGTGTCCTATTTTGAGTCTTTTTTTTAATGCAAGTACATGTTTCTTTTTCGACTTTTATTTTTTTTGTCGCCTAATTTTGTGCATCCATGAATTGGTAATAACGTGAATATTTCAGTCTGATCAAATCATAAGTATCCCTGTTTTTGAGTTGCTTGTGATTTGACCAGTTTATTATGGGGACAAAGTCTTTATAGCATGTACGAAAATTTAGTTCAAATTATCTTTTAGCAAAAAAATTTTTTTTTGAGAAACTTAGTTAGCAACTTACAGTTTAGTAAAGAAAACTTACAGTTTAGTGATTGGATGAAATATTCAAATAATAACTTTGCTTATCTAATATACAATGAGGATATAAACAAATTAATAGAAAATATGTTTAATTTCAATTTTGATCTTAAGTTTTAGATGTTATTTTAGGATATATAATATATAATAATTGGTCACTACAAATGAAATTGTATCTAACATTTGTTTGCTATTTTAGTTTGTAGATGAATTCATCAACTACTTTCTTAGTAATTGTTTTTCCTTCTTGCAAAAAAATATTTTGTAAGGATGGATTGACATTTACTCATATTGTATGTATAATAAAAATTCAAAAAAAAAAATTGTGTTAAAATTTCTGCATAGTCAATTCAATTTTAGTCATTTCCCAATATATTTAAAAATTGTGCATGAGATGATTATATGACTCGATAAGTTTTCATATGTAGCAAGGTATTCTTCAGAAGACAAAAGTATCAATTTCCACATCGCATACACGTGAAAATTCATAAAACTATCAAGTTCAACAAGATGCAAAATGGAGAAAAATGCTTGCTCTCTCTTGGTTTTGAAAGCAAACAAATTGGCGCATGCCTTATCAAAGAAACAAAGAGTGGTTAAGAACGAGTGGGAACTTGTTGGGTTGAGACAAGATAACATCTCTATATATGGTCGATGAAGTACTACAATTTCGACCACATTTCAAGCCAGAGGAGTGTTAGTCTCTGTGATACTACCAGCCATACTTCCTGAAGAAGTCTCTGGTTCTCTTCCTTGCTCGGGTGAATACAATTACTATGCACGCGAGCACCCACGGAGGGAAGTTCCCAATGGAGATGTTGTTCTTGATCCACGCTGGAGGGTCTTTCAATAGAAACGTTATTAGCAGCGTAACAAACACGACTCCGAGCACGATTCTTGTGATGGGTTTGATCATAGAATCCTGAAAACAAAAAGTGTTCAAAGAAATCATGTCATTAGATGAATCATCACTCAGTTACAATTGCAACTTATTAGAAGCTTCCGTGTGGTTAAAGCTGCATGTTTTTAACGTGTTTTAACCTTCTTATAAACCATACTTCCAATGCTTTTGTTAACTCCGACCAATTCAGAGTACCATGTCATCCTTTCTAGTTTCTACATCAGAGATATGATAATCTATGAGCTACAGTAGTGGTTTCAACGAGATACCAAGTACACGTAAATTAAAATCACTTCACTGGATCACTCACTTATAATTGTTATTTATAGGAACGTTAGTTAGTTAAAGCTACAGTAGTTGGTTTGCCCAAAAAAAAAGGAACTTTAGTTAAAGCTGCATGCTTTACCGTTTTTTAATCTCCTTATAAACGATTAACCATAGATCCAAAGCTTTTGTCAAATCCAACCAATACAGAGTACCATGTCATCCTTTCTAGTTTTCACATCAGGTACTATTAATTTGTCGACTTACAGCAAGATTGAACTAAAGGTGAGGTTCTATGAGAGTTACCGAGAGCCCACGTGAACTGAAATTCTAGAGCATACTGAGTAGTATAGACTATTAATCATTAATGACATGTAAGTGCGTGGTTTCATGGGCAAAATAAACAGAACTGGATGCAAAAAGCTAATCTCGAGTCATTCTACTAACCAAGAAGATGAATAACATATTAGAGTAGACACCATATCAGATATTATAACCTCATGAGATATGCCAGATTAAAAAAACATAACTTCTATCCAGAAGAAGCAAACTTATCAGATAACACTGTGAAACACTTAAAACACTCTTTATCGTATAGGATTTGTTCAATATATATATAATCTACACTACTATGTAACTATAGCAAATTTCACCATAATTTCAAATACTTAGCAATCACATAAGCTAAAGAAAGCGTTTCGCTTGCGAAAGTCAACACAAGCAGAAGTCTCCAAAGGAAGAAGAGAGCGAGCGATAGAGATTACCTGAGGTTCGCCGTCGATGTAAACGACGGCACCATCCCTATACGTCAACACAGACCGGCCATTCCTAGGGTGAAATCGGATCGGGACGCCACGACCTTTGTCAACGTTGAAAGCGAAGATGGATTTCAATCCATATTTCTCGAGAATAGGTCGAACCTCGAGCTGATCCTGCTCCCAACCTCCGAGATTCGACTTGAACACCTCGATCGGACCTTTCCCACTCCGATACAGATGGATCTCCACCTCCGGCACCTTCGTCGTCGCGGATTGTGATATCGATTGGCCTTCGGGTTGAGAATCGTCGAGCAACGGAGCAGTCTCTTCAATCTCCTGCATCGTTCCTATTGACATGATTAAACGATTCGCCGGGGTTCGATCAAAGTTTTCTGTTAAGCAAAAACAAATAGTCTGCTCATAGCGGCGACGTTTAGGTCCAATAGACTAGAAGTTGGGCCTAACGTTGGGCCTCAAGGATTATTAAAGGATAAAGACATTCCGTTAGACCAGTTGTTGTCAAAGGAAGGAATCAAAAATAATTATCAGGTTCATACGGCGCCGTTTTAAGGCCTGTAATTAGGAATTTGGGCCTCATTAGGGGCGTGTAAGGCTATTAAAAGATGAAGACGGCCATTAGACCATCGGTTTATACGGTTATCATCGGTTTGTCTCCGGTCGTCTTCCTTTTTCACATCTATCGGAGAGCTTCTCAGCCTCTTGCCTCAACTAGTTCCGGTTTGGTTTGGAGAAACATGAGGCTTTTGATTATGTCATCAATACAATTGCTTCCTAGTGAATCGATATGAAACTTTAAAGTTGATTCCTTTGTCTTTGTCTTTTCATGGGGTGAGATAAATTGAAGTTATTGAGAGCATGTTTTTTGGGGTTCCTTAGTCTTAGGATCAAAAAAAAATTAGTATAAAATTTGTAGGTTTCACTAAAATTTAATGGATAATTCTTTTGGTAGTCAAATTAAAGGGTGTTCCTTACACTGTTTCACGGATCTCACTAATACATGGCGGTGCGCGATTAGTTATTTTTCTTAACTTTATTTTTAAAATCATCTAAAAAAAATAAGTCCCACTTTTTCCAAAGGACTCCATCAAGTCCCAATAATAAACACACTCTTATAGTCTTTAATGAAAGAGAATAGTATTACATGATGTATTGAAACAGATGTTGCGTGATGGTGAAAGTAAAGAAAGATTCTATAGAGAAATACTTCACTCGTGCTAGTGTATGTTTTCTCTAACATAAATAACTTGTTGGATTGGTGAAAAGTAAATAAGTTATTGGATCAAAGCTTATATCACGTTCAACAAGTTGCAAATACGAGAAAGGAATGCTCTCTCTTAGGTTTTGAAAGCAAGCTTATTGGCACACGATGCCTTCATCAAAGCAACAAAAGAGTGGTTAACAAAGAAGGGAACTTGTTGGGTTTTAAGACAAGATAACAACATCTCTACATATTGGTCGATGAGGACTTACAATTTCGACCATATTTCATACCAGACGAGTGTTGGGATCTGTGATATTTACCAGCCAAGCTTCCTGTAAAGGTATTTGCTTCTCTTCCTTGCTATGGCGAGTACTATAAAAATGCACACGAGCGCCCAGGGAGGTAAGTCCTTAATGGAGAAGTTGTTCTTGATCCACGCTGGAGGGTGCCTCACTAGAAACGTGTTTAACAGCGTAGCAAACACGGCTCCAATCACGACTCGTTGGATGTATTCGATCACTGGATTCTGAAAACAAACACGTATTTAAAAGAAATCATGTCATTAGTCGGAATCACTCAGTTATCAATTGCAACTTATTAGAACATTCATTCCGTGTGGTTAAAGCTGCATATTTTTAACGTTTTTAACTCTTTTTATAAGCATATAGTCAAAGCTTTTGTTAATTCCAACGATTTCTATGTACCGTGTCACCCCCTTTCTAGTTTCTACATTAGAGATATGATAATCTATGAGATACACAGTTGTGCTTCTACGAGAAATACCGAGTCCACGTGAATTGAAAGTCTAGGGCCGGACCTGACTTAATGGGGGCCCATTCCATATCTTGTTTTTATAGTTATAAAAGCTACTCTTGAGTAATTATATTAAAGTCTATCCAAGAAGATGAAGAACATGCAAAGGTGACAAGACATTAGCTATGATAACCTCAGGAGACAAGTCAATAGAACAAACAACAGATAACACCGTGAAGCATTCGACTTGGAACACTCAATATCGTGTGAGTTCCAAGGACTTCATCAGTATATATACTCACAGCCGGCTTAATACAACGATGGACCCTATTGAAAAAATAGAAATTTATTTATTATTTCTTCCGTTTCGATATAATTGTCGTTGTAAATTTTTTTTTTCGTTTTAAAATAAGTGACGATTTATAATTTCAATGCAAAATTTCTTAAATTTATATCTTGTTCTATTTTTCTATTGATTGAATGTGGTTATGTTTATAGTATATGATATTTTTATTTTGAAACTATGCAAAATTAAATGTTTTTTAAATTTATGTACAAAAATCTAAAACAACTAAAATGAAACGAAAATAATAAGTTTGTAGAGAAGAAAATATTCTTTGAATCCTGTAAGTCTGTAACTATTAAATTTTTAGCTAAGAATTACAAATTTTTTTTTTGAATTTTGTAAGAAGTTAAATTATTTTACATAGCTAGATTATTATTACACTATATTTATTTGAATGTTTATATATGTAATGAAACATAAAATTTTCATAAAAAAATTGGTATGGACCTTGAGGGGTTCGCACAAACGACCCTTTATAATCACCCGGCCCTCTATATCCTCTATATTCAGGGGCGTTCCATATATGTTAGAGGCCCTAAACAATTAATTATAAATTTTTTATATAATTTTAGAGATTTTTTTCTATGTAAATTTTTTTAAAAAATTTAGAAGCCGTAAGTTAATATGTCACTTCTCTATGCTTAGGACCACCCATGTCTACATTACTTTGTAATTTATAACCCAAACTCAAGAAATCAGTTAACATGGTCAACGCAACCTCTAAGTAAAAGTAGCTGACTTTGTTTCTCCTCATCGAAAAGACTCAGAAAGAGAAAGAGAGAGAGAGAGAGAGAGAGAGAGAGAGAGAGAGAGATTACCTTAGGTTTACCTATGATATGAATGACGGTACCATCTGTGTACGTCAGCACAGACCGGCCGTTCCTAAGGTTAAATCGGATGGGGACGCAGACGCCTCGAGCATTGTCAACGGTGAATGCGAAGACGTTTTTTAATCCATATTTATCAAGAATAGGTCGAACCTCGAGCTGACCATCCTGCTCCTTACCTCCGAGTTTCCACTTGAACACATCGATCGGATCCGGACCTTTCCCAGTCAGAAACAGATGGATCTCCACCTCCGGCACCTTAGCAATGGAGCAGTCTCCTTCATCGTTTTCTTTTCTTTTTTTTTTTACCAAAAAAATGCTTATGATTATGAATTTGAAATGTTTACGGAGGAACAATACATAAAGGCGTATTCAGTAAGAAACTATTGATTGGCATCAACGTGTGCGCGCCTTTCTTCTTGTGGCGTGATACATGCGCGATACAAAAGGTTTTTCTGTTTTTAAAAAAAAAAAGAGAAAGCGAAAACGACGCTGTTTTGGTGCCTGTAATCTAGATATTGGGCCTCATTTAGGGCCTAAATAATGATATTCAATAACAGCGCTTTTATGTCAATAGTATAAAGGGCCTGCAGGGTTGTTAAAATGATAAAGACAGTCGATTAGAGCATGGAGGAACCCCTAGGGTTCTTAATTTTTTTTTTTTGTCTTTTTAAAACAAACCAATCGTGGGTTGCCACGTGTCAGTGGAACCTACAAAACAGTGTAAGAACTGGCTTTTAAAAAGAGATTTTTAAAAATGGTTCTTAAAAGAAATGTTGGGATCCACCACTAATTTTGACTAAAAACCCTTTTTTAAAAACTACCAATGGAGATCAAAAGAAGGTAACAAAAAAACCAAAAAACAAATAACAACGCCGTTTCGGGGGTCAGTAGTATTCTGGAGGTTGGGCCTTATAATGGGCCTGAATGGTTATTAAAGGATAACGACGGCTCGTTAGACCATTTTGGTTTATGCGGTTATCATCATCAGCAGCTGTCTCCTCCGGACCTCCGGTTATCTTCTTATTTCCACATCCATCGGAGAGATTGATTTCTCCGGCGAGAGAGATTGAAAAAAAAAATGGAAGCAGCTTTGGGACTTCTCAGGAGAATGCCGCCGAAGCAATCGGAAACGGCTCTATCAGCACTTCTCAGCCTGTTGCCTGAACATTCTTCCGATCTCCTCTCTCAAGTCGATCTCCCTCTCCAGGTTTCTCTCTTTCTCGAAATTCAAAAATTTGATTTTTTTGTTTCTTCTACCTGAGTCGTGTTTATTTATTGATTGATTCTTCTGGTCTAGTAGAATTGCTTCCTAGTGAATCGGTATGAAACTTAAAAGTTGATTCCTTTTTGTTATAAATGTAAGCTTTAATGACGGAGAATAGTATCATCTATGTAATGAAACAGGTGTTACGTGATGCTGAAAGTAGGAAAGATTTCATCTTGTGTGAGTACAATAGAGATGCTGATTCCTACAGGTACTCTCCTTCTTTTTTTTTGTTGTTGCTAGATGTTTTTTTATTACATACTTAAACATGTTCGGTTGGCTTTGATTTGGTGGTCGGAATCAAGTGAGAAAGAAAATAAGTTATTGGATCAGAGCTATTAATGATAACTAGAGACATAAGTTACACCTTCTTCATAGCTAAATTGCTATATTTTTTTTCTGCACTTGTGATTTGTTAGGTCACCTTGGTCAAATAAGTATCATCCTCCGCTAGAGGATGCTCTTTACCCATCATCAGAATTGAGAAAGCTTGAAGTTGAAGCCAACGACATCTTTGCTATCTATCGTGACCAGTGAGGTTCTTCACCTACCTCGTTAGTTCAACTTTGAAAAAAAAAAACTGTAGTGAAACTAATCTGATAAGTGACTGAGTTAGCATCTTTTCTCTATAAGGATTGCCCACTGCTTCGGAAAATTCATCCATTCCCTGAGTCACTTCAGTAGAAATACATTCTCTTATCTCATGCTTTAAACATACATGATATGTGGAATTTCATTCTTTTGATGTTTTGATCACTTATTTACAGGTATTATGAAGGTGGTATATCTTCAGTCTACATGTGGGAGGAGGATGATAATGAAGGCTTTGTGGCATGTTTCCTTATCAAGAAAGGTATTTTCTTTCTGTTGAGTTTCAGTCACACTGAAGGTTAGCCTATTAAAAAAAAAACTCTTCGCCTGAGCTGTTCTGGTTTTTCCTCTCTTGAAGATGGGTCAAAGTCAGGTAATGGTCGGAGGGGATGCCTGGAAGAAGGAGCTTGGGATGCCATACATGTTATTCAGGTGACTCTCCTAACATAGTCAATACATACCATCACCATTCATGCCTTTGTATCACAACTGCAACCTCAAGCAGCTCTTTCATGACTTTGTAGTTTGCTTCTAACACGTAAGGTTCTCTCAATCTAGGTTGGTCCAGAGGAGGAGGAAATGGCACAGTATTGCTTAACAAGTACTATTATGCTCTCTCTGACCACCGATGACGAGCCCTCAGGCAAATTCGGCTTATCTGGATCAATTAGAAGACAAGTAAGTTTTAGCTTCTATTCAACTCCATGCCTTTGTAGATAAAGGTCCTAGTAGGATTCATTTTAATATGAGGAATATTCGTATTTCTCTAAAACAAGAACATCTTTTCTGCTATTGGTGAAATCAGATGAAAATGGAGCTCGCTGTAGCGGAGGGACATTTATGCAATATGGGGAGAATGATTGAAGAATTGGAAGGCAAACTGAGAAACTCACTTGATCAGGTTACTACACAAACTTTCTACTTTTGGCAAAAAAGGCCTTCAGATTGCTTCGTTAGTTAATCTCATTCATATTAGTATTGTGACGGTTTAGGAAACTTTTAAGTTTAGACAGTGTATCAGAGTAAAGAAGAGAATGACTTAGTGTGAAGATTGAGAGTTGTTTGGTGAAAAGTGCAGGTTTACTTTGGGAAGACAAGAGAGATGGTTTGCACACTGCGTCCACCTGCTGAGATCGTACAGCTAAGACTCCCCGAATCCTGATTCTTCCCTCATCAATCTTTATGTAATAACATTTCATAATATCACCTCACTTATTTTTTGTTTGTCTGTCTGATTTTAAACATTTCTCAAGTGTCTTGTGTGAATCTTGTGTGAATGCCTCTTGCTTTCTTTGTCACGTGTTGTCTCTCGCTGGCTTCACCATTATCATGTGACCGTCTTGTTCCATAGATATGCAACAGAACAATGAGTATTTTTAAGGTCGTATATATCTCTTTTGAGACACTTTTAACTTCTCCACAGCTATAGAATAACTGACTCTATTATCAATGGTAGCTTTTGATATGTTACTGAATTAAAAGTAACGTTAATTATCAGGTCAGAAACATTAACTACATGCAAATCAATTCAATAATCTATATATAATAATTAAGAACCTTTCTTCATCATTCTAACCTCGAACCCTCCTTCGGGTCGCTTCATGACGTTATACGGCATATAAGTCCCCATAACCCTGTCCCAAAACGTGAAAAACGGCTGCGAGCTAGTAGTTATATTTAACGCCGTTAACCTGGTGGTGAACGTCGTGATAAGCGCCGTTATTCTTGAACAGAACGTGGAACAAGTTCCCCGGGAGCCGTAGACCACAGTGATCATCTACGGTCTTAACGGTGACGAGGCAAAAGAACCAAACACTAGTTCTCGGCGTCATCCCTGACGCAAAGAACGCAGTGGCTCCGCCGAGCATGTCGGATATGACTTCCACGGGATGGTTGTAGAGAGCCCCGACGGCGTAAGGGACGACGAGACGGTGGTGGTGCGAGTGGACGTTGCGGTAGAGGAACTTGTTGTGGTGCATGTAGCGGTGGACGAAGTACTGACACGTGTCGAATATGAACATGGCTATTAGTATCTGAAGGATCTGGATTGGTACTGACGGTTGAACCGTTGGCCTTGAGATTTCTTCCGTATAGGAAGTAATCTACGAGAAAAAAAAAACATTATGACCAATGGTTATAATTACATTATATGTCTCGAGGTCCTGACTCTCGTGACAGTTTCCGATCATACTGAATCATATTCATTTACAAATCTCTCACATCATCAAAGTTTATGAACCCCAAAACGGCGTAATTTCATATTAATCCCGAAAAAAGTATTTAGATAATGCACATATTATTTTGTTGTGATGCACATAAACAAGGTCGGATCTAAAAATTTGAAGGCCATAAACATTATTTTAAGATATTTGCAAATTTTCTTTTTATAGTTTGGAGGTTTAAACCCATGTGAAAAATGTTCAAAAAATTTATGCGGTCAAGATCAAGGTTTCTTTGAGCTTGGTGCATATAAATAATATCGACTCACAAGGAATCCAAGTTGGGTAACTAAGATTTGGAGAAACTGTTGAAGCAAGACTCCTTTGACCACGGTGATGATCGGGATAACGTTTTTCTCATGCTCTTCATCAAGGCTGTGAAGCCGGAACTTATCTAAAGAAGGGCTGAGAAACTGGTTAACTCCAGCGTAAACCCAATAGACAATAATGGGAGCTATAGTGCCCATCTTCTCATCACTCACGTACCCTTCCCACACCACCATTCTCTTAATTACCCCCCCCCCCAAGTTCTTCAAATAATTGTAAAAAATGGAACTCTGTATAAGCTTTTTTGGGTGTGTTTTGAATGTTTCTTGACAACAAGTAATCGTAAATAATATGTATATACTAGTCGTATGCCCAGTAGTTTGCGCCAGCAAGTTAAGTTGTGATTCATTCGAGTCAAAAATTTGAAGATATAGTTGAATCGGTCTTTAGAATTATCATACGAAATATATTTTACTGGAGTAACGTAGTCAAATTCATGTAAAATACAGTTGTGCAAGAAACATAATTACAGGTAGGTATGGCCTCAATAGATAGATAAACACAATATAATGTATAATATGTAACTTTTAGTCAAATTATATATGAAATCTCTAATGAGGACTAGAGATCATTAGCTTAAATAGAAAAGATTTTGGTCATTATGTCAGATGTCTTAAGTTTGAGTGATCTGAAACGAAACTAATATTACATTAAGTGGTTTCGGATCAATATTACATTAAGTGGTTTCGGATCTGGGGCTTTACGTGTTTTGACCCTAATTTGCAAAATTTGTGCTCGGTGATTGATTCTCTTTCTCCAGTCACTTCTTTCCCTGGATGTTCCGTCAACATTGCTACAGCAAGTAATGAACCTGACACCGGAACAGCTAAGGATGCTGACTCCAGAGCAACAGCAAGAAGTCATAAAGCCAGACAAGATGATGCAGCCTTCATAGCATTGAGGTTATTGTCTTATAGTAATATGCCATGTATCTCATTAAGGTGACATTTGATCTAATTCTCGTTTGGTTTCCTCCCACAGGGGGTAAGCAACTGGGTTTGGTCAGTTTCATTAGATTGAAACTTGCAGAGATGAAAAGGTTTTCCGCAACACAGATGATCATAGAAAGAAGAAGGCTCTCTCACCTTGGAAATTGGCAAGAGTGATTGTATTATTAGTGTAGCAATTCATTTGTCTTATAGAACCATCCAGCCACCATCAAAATATGAAGGAAATGAGAAAGTTATACGTCTGAAGTCTCAGAACAACTGCATTAGTCTCTTTCACTCTCTTTGTTTTTTTTTTTTTTGCTTTGAGTTGTTTAATCATGTGGGCACACTCGTTTGGTGAATAAAACATCTTATTTCTTCAATACACAAAGAATTACGACTAACTCAACGGACAAAATATTGAATATGATTCTCGTAAAAATAAATACAACTCCTGTGGCAATGGAGAATATACAAATTACTAAAGTACTCTGTTGAATCATATGTATATGTATGAAGTAAGAAGGCGTATCAAAGTTTTAAGCGCTTTTGTAATCGGACGACATCAAAGAAACATCCTACGAATGGTTCGAGCGAAAGCCCGAGACACCAATCTTCCAACCAAGTCTCCTGGCAACTGAAGCAACCGTTGTTGCGACTCTTGTGGAAGCTGCAACGTTCATTTCAACACCCAAAAAAAGAAGTCAGGACAATTAACTCGAATTATAACCAAATAAAAATGTAGAGATTAATCAAACACTTTGAAAGTGTTTGGTGATGTGTGTTATGCAGAAGTTACCTCGGGTAAGATGGAGAGAATCGGGAGCATCTCTTGAGCTGATGGAAGCTGATTCATGACAAGTGATGCTTCTTCTAGAGGCGTGAGTGCCTCACCATTTTTACTAGTCGCTTGTACTTGCTGCAAGATTGATGCCGCAAACATTAAAGATAGAAAATAACAAAACAATATTTGATCTACTTAATTTACAAAAGGCACAAAGAAAAGATCAATTTCTTACCGTTTCAGATCCACGCATCCCTGAGAACAACGAGATGAGTCGATAAAAGGTTCTAAGGTTTGTCTTGTCTTCTTCAGTCAAGGAGTTGAATGGCCTTGAACCAGAAAATGAAGCAACAGATGTGAAAGAGTCCAAAGTTGCCATTCCAAATGCATCAAGACCCTGTCGAATAACATTAATAATAAGCACAAAGATAACCAATCCCTTTCATTAACATAGTCTAGCACGAGAAATTACTATTATAAATAAATATATGTTTAATAGCTATTTGTTTTTCAATATACGCTTGTCAAGCTAGACAGTCGGTTGGACAACCCTTCGACCAAACAGCTTATATATAGCACAATTAAAATGCTCACCTTAGCGAATTCTTGAAGAAGGATTTCTCTTACAAAAGAACCCTGTTCAATGTTTCAAGATTTAAGTAGTTGTAACATTCGTTTTACAATTCGTAGTACAAAACCTACAGCTTATATATACCTGTTCCGTGAAAGTAAAAGCAAGTATTTGCTTCATGACGATCTTAGAGTCTGTGCCTTCCACCGGTTTCTGAACCAATGCTGTCTCTGTTCTAAGAGACTGCAGAAAAAAGACAATGATCTTTGTTGTTTAAAGAGCCTAATCATTTCCTACTACCAAGGCATACACTTTCTCTAGGAGTAGGACATGTTTTCTATAGTTGTTCACCCAAATCATCATGCAGATTTCACAGTCTTTGGTTGATTATTCAGCTGTCTACTGACTAATATGGCACTAAGCACCCAATGACCCACATCAAGTTTACCAAAATATGCACAACCCCAAAACGAAGACAGAAGCTCAGCAGCAATAAGGAAAGTGACGCACTAATGTACAAGAAGAAGACGCAAGTACATTTTGCAACCCATAGATAGTCAAACAACGAAAGGAGATTAAATCCAGTCTCACCTCGGTAACCAAAGACTCAAGACGGTCAATTCGAAAAACACCTTCCTGGAAGGGACGCATATAAACGAAGGCACGTTCAGAAAGAAACAGAACGCAAAATGAGGATGTTCAGTCTAACTAGACAGGATGGTATAGTACCTCGTACAAAAGAGACTGAAGAGAACTTTTCAGCTGGGGAGAGCTGTCAGTTAGGATTTTCCTAGCAATCCAAGGGTATGTACTGCCCAATACCTTGTAGTTTGGACTAATACCAATGGCAATACCCTCCAAAACAGCAAGGCTAGGGAATAAAAGATGAGAAACCAGAAATCATGTGAATGCTGTCTCAGTATAGATTAAAAGACTAATGACACATAAGCCGTGGTTGAAAGTAAAACTAGGATAAATTTAGATTAATCATCTAACGCATAGACAAGTTGGACCTACAATCTTCTGCAAAGCTCTTAGAAAGTTTAATAACTCTCAACATCCCAAAACAAGAATGTCTACAAGGAATATATATAGTACCTGCGGATAACGAGAGAAAAATAGGGCGGTATTCTGAATTTGAATTGGTACCTGAGAGTTTGACAAATGAATATCAGCATCTAATAAGTAAACGTAACATATGCAAGTAGAGCTCTTGCAAATGTCCCTCTGCCAGAGGTATATTGGTAAAAATAATAAAATCTTATAGTATGTGTCAGTATAAGTACAAGTGTTACTACATAGTCTTTCCTAACTCGCCAGACAGGTCACCAAAGCTTATATTGCGAACCCCTCTGGCAATTGCATCTTGAAAAACGTCTGCACAGAGAAGACATTTGTTTCAGAACGAAAGATAAACTTTTAATACAGACATGTAGCTTCAAAATAACACTCTTATTTCCCAAACCGAAAGCCAGAACAAACCTGTTAAAGCCTTTGTCACAGCGCCCTTTTCAGCTGTCGGTGGAAGAAGCCTATAGAAGTTGTGTAGATAAGATTAGGAAATGTCAAGAGTTGGAAGTTCAGATTCAAATGGACACCAATGACCAGAGTACCCTAGAGTTACAAAGTCTTTAGCAAGCGATTTGAAGTCACGATTTACGAGATGAAGACATGCTTCCATGAATCCATCACGTAATTCTGGCCTAAAGTCCCCCATCATACCAAAATCTGGAAGCAAAACAAACAAAAATTTGAATCAGTTATAAATAAAAGTTACTTCTCAGGACAATAAAATCTGTCTTTACTTTCTAGACATAAACCCCACGCATATATACAGTAAACAAGATATCCAGAGAGGCAGGAAAAGTCCCCACTTTTTGCTCAGTGGTATTATATTGAAAACAGAAAAACGACTTGAGTAAAAGGTCACATAATTGTACATGTTTCTGGCTAATTCACTGTATGATCACATAGATTAGCTGAAACACAGGTGGAATCTACCACCAGAGTATCAGCGACTGGTCTCTTTTCTTTGAGCAAGAAAAAAACTATACATAAACATTATAATCTGGGCCATGGAATGCAGCATTATAACAATAAAAGTTAGTATTGAGATTGAGGAGTACCTAAATATGCAAGTTGGCCATCGTATGTGCGAAGAAAATTCCCAGGGTGGGGATCGGCATGATAAAATCCATATTCCAGAAGTTGATTAAACGAACAGTACACGCCGACCTCAACTAAATAAAGATCATTAACTTCAGCAAGCTTCTGACCCTGCAAATACAGAAAGTAGGGTACATGAACTTTTATGTGCTTCGGAAATATAAGAAATGTACACAACTCTTTGACGCAAACAAGAAAACTGATTCTTTATTTCCAAAGTTTAACTGCATACCTCCACCCACTCCATTACAAGAACTTTGCTGGTACTGTACTCTGTGTACATCTTTGGAACCAAGACATCTTTGATGCTGCCATACAACTTCCTATTCAAGAATACAGAATGTTACTTTACAGAATCCCTTATAGGATATTTTAACCATTAGATGAGCAAGTACTACAGTTAAGCAAAAAAATACATGATCTACAGCTCAAAGCCTCAGATCAATAATTTCTCATGAGAATACAATGAACTCGTCATAGCCATATAATAAGTGGGCGATCAAACAAGGCAGACGAGACTCAAACCTTAGCAGGCTTTACCTAAATTTTATTCCGTTTTGGGCTTCTTTCAAGTAATCCATCTCCTGCATTCAATGTGATTTACCTGTATTCAATATAAAGCTCTAAGATATTCCTCGAACAAGAAAATTTTAAATGCAACAACTAGATCATCAAAAGTATCTTACGTTAATATAAAAATGGTTTGCATCTACCCATTACTCAAATAAAAGCTAGGTATGGAGTTTATCTTTTTCCAGAGAACATCAAAATTCTACGGAACAGAAAAGTAGGATTGCACAAAGAGAAAACAGTGTGACACTCTTTCATCAATGGCGGAGAAGAGAAGCATCAAGAACTTACCAATTTTATTTTAAGCAAAATATACTCTACTAGTCCGAATAAAAATGTCTACGCAAGACATGTACTTGTGGTAAATGTGAATCATGTACCTTAAAAAGACTTGTTGCCCATTCATCAACAACTGCCTGCAAATGCAATTTCACACTTCAGCAATGGAACAGGTTAACAGTACATTGTGATTAACTTAAATTCCATTTTTTCTCTCAGATAGTGGGAATCATCCAACATATTAAAAAAAAAACTTCTACTAGAACCGTGTGAAATGGATACTAGAGTAAGTCTCAACACATTTTAAATGTTCCTCTGCATAGCTAAGGAAGTTCAAAAAGTGAAGTAAAGTTGAAAGAAGACAAGTGTTAATCAGTTCAAAGGAAGGGCCCAAACTAAACAAGTTTTACGTCACCTGGAGATCTGAGTTGAATCTCCCAGCCTTTTTAATCAAACCCGCCATGTATCGCAGAATTAGTGTATCCAAAGCAATAGCAGCTCGTACACCAGGACGCTGCACTTTAACAGCAACAACCTTTCCATTTCTACGGAGCCTAGCTTGATATACCTGACACGTAGACCAAAGTTAGGATCCACATAATAGGAGAAGCTCTCATACATATATCGAGAATAGAAACTAGCACTAGGATAACGTTTAGACCCTCAATAACATGATTTCTGTGTACCTGTCCAAGAGAGGCTGCAGCTACAGGCTCTGGAGAAATCTCAGAGAAAAGCTCATCTATAGGAAGACCAAGTTCATCCTCTATCATGTTGAAAGCAACCTCGGTTGAAAACGGAGTTATTTGATCTTGTAGTAGGGAGAGTTCATCCAAGTATATAGGCGGGATCAAATCCTATCAATGATTCAAAAACCATATCTTAATAGTACCAACAATCACAAAGCTCAAGAAATGTGATGTGAAAAATGATATACTAAAGCTTGCAGAATATAGAAGGAGCTACTTACGGGACGAGATGAAACAGCCTGAGCTATTTTGACGTACGCCTGAAAACAAGACAAGAGAAAAGAACACTTGCAATGAGCAATGTGAATGTGATATAGAACCTCAAAGGAATCTGTAAGGTAAGACTTTTGTAAATACAATTCCCCAAGTATTTTAATATATCAAATATTTGTATGATTTATATTCTTCCACAAGTATTTTAATATATAAAATATTTTGAAAATTTATCTAAACCAAAAGTTATCTAATCATAAGAAAACATTCCACAGTTTTTCAGTATGCATGCATATTTAATTATTTGGCAGCTTAACTATTTCCAATTCATGATTAAACAGTGTTAAGAGCCTAAATCTCAGAGAGAAGGAGAGATAACCATACCGGACCTAGCTCCACCAGTAACTTCCTAAGCTCCGCCGCTCGTACCTAATCCGAACCAGTCATGAAAACGATGCATGAGAACAAAACAATCAAGAGAAAACATCAAAGAGCATCACATCTAGCATACATTAAACATTTGCTGAGAGCGATCGAGAGCCTCGTCGGCTAAGCGAAGACCAAACCAGAAACCAAACGTAGTCCCAATCTGAGCCAACCGGCGGAGCAGAATCAGAGGCTTCTTCTTATACATCGCATCGATCCTCGGAAAATTGTACTCTGACAAAGAATCAGCCTCATCGGCGCTGAGATTGAACAGATAACCTGATTTACTCGTGAAGCTATCTACATCTCTAGAAGCAGCGGAAACGACGAAGGTGTTCTCTCTTCTCCGAGGCCAATACGGTGGTGAAGCTAGCAGTAGAGTGGGATTGGCGGGAAACGAGACGGTTAGAGGAGCAGGGAGGAGAATCATCTCTCCCAGAAACCAAAGACTATCCTTACCTCGCCGATCGTTTTTTGAAAATTGTACGGTTGTTTTTGTTGATGACAGATTATTATTTTCTTCTTCCACTCTTTTTTTTTATTTTCTTCTTCCACTCTTTTTTTTTATTTTCTTCTTCCACTCTTTTTTTTTTCGGAACACCTTCTTCCACTCTTTTATCTCTTGTTTTTCTCCCCGTTCACATTCTTTATACATTTACTAGGATTTTCCGAATTTTCTGTGTCACACAAATAGCACCAATGTATTTAATCGGAAAAAAATGAAATAAAAAATATTCTCATTATTTAATAAGAAAATATCTTACACATATTAAAAACATATTTTCTTCTGTTTAATTAATATTTCTATTTTTCAAATTAAACAATATTTTTTTTTGAATTTTCTAAATCTTCTAAACATTCTAAAACATTTTGTTATGACCAAAACAGTACGCAAACACAAAATATCAAATTAGCTTTCATTAATGAGTGAAAAACTAAACTATTTAAAAATAATAATTTTGAAAGTAAATAGCTTAAAATTAATATTTAAAAATTTATATTTTAAAGTTTAAATTTTAAACTCTAAACTCTAATCCCAAAATCCTTAAAAATAAATCATAAGTTAAAATAGTATATGTGTTTTTTATTAGAGGGGAATTTTCAAAAATACCATTTTCCTTGTACCACTTTTCACTTTTACCTTTATTAAAAAAACATTTTTATAAATACCATTTTTTTAATACGTAAATTTTTTAAAAATTAATTAAAATCTTAAATTTTATATTCCTAAACCTTACCCCTATACTCCCCCACCCATTAACTCTAAACTCTAAGTCATAGATTAATTAACCTAATGGTTATAAGTGTGTTTTTCCCTCTTAAAAAATAAGGGTAAAAGTGATTAGCGTATTTTAGAAAAATGGTACAGTGGTATTTTTGACAATTTCTCTTTATTAGATGATAAATTGTCAAAAATATCACTTTACTTGTACCGCTTTTTATTTTTACATTAATCATTTTTACCTTTATTTTTTAAGAGGAAAAAACACATTTATAATCTTTCAGTTAATTAATCTAATACTTAGTATTTAGAGTTAAGAGGTATGAAAGGGTGGGGATAGGGTTTAGGAATGTAAAATTTAGAATTCTAATTAATTTTTTAAAAATTGATCATTCATTTCTAAGATATAATCATTAATATTTTTATATATATGAAGTAATCCGTATAAATGTACAAATCAAAATAATTTCTTTATCTTTATGCTATATTAAATAATTCATTCTATTATCAGTTGAAATGTAATAATATATATAAACAACTAATAATTTTTATTTTAAAATAAAAATTACTATTTTAATTTAGAAAAATTGTCAAAAATATCATTTTCCTTGTAACACTTTTCAAAAATACTTTAATTACTTTTACCTTTATTTTTTAAGAGGAAAAAATACACTTATAACCCTTGGATTAATTAATCTAAGACTTAGGGTTTAGAGTTAAGGGTGAGAGAGCGTGGGGTAGGGTTTAGAAATATAAAATTTAAGATTTTAATTAATTTTAAAAAAATTTGCCTCTTAAAAAAGTGGTATCTATGAAAATATCTCTTTAATGAAGATAAAAGTGAAAAATGGTACAAGTGGTATTTTTAAAAATTCCTCCTTAATTTATATGCAAAGTTATAAAATTTAACTAATAAAATAATATTTTTTGTCATTAATTCAGTAAAACTATTTTCATTTTTTTAAAAAAATCTTTGATAATTTTTTAAAATAATTATTTTTAAAAAATGCATGGATAGTTATTCCTTTTTGTCAGATTGTGGATAATTATTCTATAAAACACATTTATAGAACGATAATGTTGGTACATATGCGTTTTGCTCACGGGATCAGCGTTAGCGTTTTGCAAGAGAGAAAAACCAAATCCACAACAGCTGGCGATAAAAAGGAAAAATCAAAAGCGGTCGACGTGAGGAAAATTTTCAGCGTTTCGGAACTTTCAGTTATAGCCGCGAGTCGACGACACTCGTTCCGGAGGTCTAAATCGTTTGTTACTCGTTCCACCTGATCTGCCTTCATCACCATTGTTTTCAAGGATCTTCAGAACGACGAAGTAAACGCTTTGGTTCTTCGAATTTACTCATATGACCTCTTCGCCTTTACGTTTTTTGTTTCAGATCTCTTGATTCTCTTCAACGTTAGGAATCTTTCAATATCTATTTCTGTTTTCAATTTAGGATCGGAGCTGCTAAATAAGGTGATCTAGCGAAGATGATGGTCGAGGATCTCGGTGTGGAAGCCAAGGAGGCGGCTGTACGTGAGGTGGCGAAGCTCTTACCCTTACCTGAGCTTTTGCAATCTATTTCTTCAATCAAAGCCGATTACATCGCTCGTCAACAGGTTTACCTTCTTGATTTCAATTGCTATCGGAACTGAATTGCCTTAGAAATATCGATTGTAACTAGTATCAGCTATTTCTGAGTGATTCTAGGTTTGAATCGTTTGGTTCCTGTATGTAATGACCGTACTGGTGATTCTTTTGCTGTTTTCATCAGGCGAACGATGCACAGCTTAGTACCATGGTTGCTGAGCAGGTTGAACAAGCTGAAGCTGGATTGGAGTCGCTTTCCTCATCTGAGAAAACGATCTATGAACTGCGTGATAATTTCATTTCGATTGACAAGTATGTATTATCTTGATGAGAGTTTGAGAAGTGGAGGTTGAATTTTGGTGTCTTTTTCCTCTAACATCACTGCTTGTTCCACAGGCTTTGTCAGGAATGCCAAACTTTGATTGACAATCATGACCAAATAAAGCTTCTGAGTAATGCCAGGAATAATCTAAACAAAACTCTGAAGGTAGATACACCAGTTTTTGCTCAAAAAGTTTCAGGTTCAGTGATGTCCTTGTAACTTACCATTTGTCGTTTTCTAGGATGTAGAAGGTATGATGTCAATTTCCGTTGAAGCTGCTGCTGCTCGTGAGTCGCTGAGTGATGATAAAGAAATTGTTAACACTTACGAGGTATCATGAGTTCTCTTCCTGTGGTTTCCAGGCATTTCTGACTGCCTCACGGTTTTTTGAGAAAATAAGACATAACATTCCTTTTGTTATTCTATAGAGACTAACAGCACTTGATGGTAAACGGAGATTTGCCTTAGCAGCTGCTGGAGAGGAGGTTGGAAGGCTAAGGTTTGTATTTACTCCACCCTTTTCCTTTTGTTGCTTTTGCAATTACATGAGGAAACTAGGAGTCTAGGTCTCTGTGATTATGTAAATGAAGCAGTACATGGAACTGTGGTTCTTTTGATAGTTGCCTATGATGCTTTTATCCGCCTCTGGAGTCTGGTCTACCTTTTTTATTTTACATAATTGCGCACACCAATTTCTGAGGAGTTCTTTGGATGGGTTCAGGGAGTATTTTGAAGACGTTGACAGAACTTGGGAAACATTCGAGAAGACACTATGGGGTCATGTTTCCAACTTTTACAAACTTTCTAAAGAAAGGTATTTTGAGTAAATATAGGCTGATCCAAATTTTGTTAAGCTCTACAGCCTCATTTAGAGTTATGATCCTTGCTCGTCTTTGATAAGAATGAGGCTAAAAACTAGTTAGATCAAGAAATAAAGCAATGTCAACGGACGAGAGGGTCATAGTTGGACTGTACCAGTTATTTGGTATCTAGATATGAGCATTTATACACGACAAGCCATAGTTTATGCAATGCTCTGCTCTCTATATTATATTGTTAGCCAGATCTTAGGGCGTAAGTCCACGTTTGGAATTTGTACCTTGTTGATACAAGTAGTTCATCGCTGTCAAACTCGTAACTCGACTAAGATATCAAGTGTTACATATTTTTGGTTTTTCTCAAAATTACTGATTGGCTACTTTGCTCTTGTTAATTGTTACTGATTATCTCTTTGTTCTACAGTCCACAAACGTTGGTTCGTGCTTTGAGGTATGATTCCCCTCTTATCTATTACATATATTACCAATAATTTTGCTTTTCAGTAAATTTGTTGCAAGTAAATCTAATTGAGCACGCAAGGAAGATTGTAATTAGTATTTAGTACCAAGATTAGGTCAGAATGGTAAAACAGGCTAGTGAAGTTATTGCGTGATTTGGAAAGCAAATTGTCTCTTTCCAATCTCAACGTACGTTGGAATATTGTGGATTTTATGCTAGCACTTGAAGGCTTCTTAACATGGGATGCTGTCTTATATGCTGGTACTAACTTACAATGATCTCTTATTTCAAAGGGTTGTTGAGATGCAAGAAATTCTTGACCAACAACTTGCTGAAGAAGCAGCAGAGGCTGAGGGAGAAGGTGTGATGGCATCTGTAGCAAATCCTCGGAGGCCTGGAAAGTGAGTAAAAGCTTTTCATTCATTCTCTTCTTAATTTGTTGTCTCAGAATCTCTTTCACATTTCACTGTGCATATAAATAAGATATGTGATGCACTGATCTAGACTCCTAAAAAGCAATGATAGTATATTGAAGTTCCCATAATCACTTTTGCCACGTATTTTGTGGTTAATCCAGGAAATCTACAACAACCTCAGCTTCATCAAAGGGTCTTGCACAACAGAAGTTAAAGGTCCAAGGGAAAGGTTACAAGGACAAATGCTATGAGCATATTCGGAAGTCAGTCGAAGATCGATTCAACAGGCTTTTGACGGTTGGACTTTCCTTTTGAAAAATATCATTTAGTGGCATAGCTAAATTAATGTTTTTGTGAAGTCATGCTAACACTGAATTATGGACCAGCTTGTATTTGAAGATCTGAAAGCAGCTTTGGAGGAAGCTAGAATGGTTTGTGCGACTGAGTCCTTTGCTTGCATACTGTCCTTATTCATTGTGATTTCTGAAGTTCACTGAACTTTTTTTCAACTATTTTTGTTTCTACTAGGTGTTTCAGTAGATCTCCTTTAGTTGCTGAATTAGTTAAAAGTTGTATTTATCTGGTTTTTAATAAATATGGTTGATGATCTAGTATGTTTTTGTATTGTTGTTCCACATATACCTGTCCATTTTATACTGATGCTCCTGTTCCGTAGATGATAAACCCCAGTTTAGCTCTTTTTCTTCCACGGTTATAATGATTGATGTCAACCTCGTTTTCTTGTGTTATCTTTGACAATTTTTGTTTAAAAGCTAACTGGGTTTTCACTTTCTTGCTATTGTGTTTGACAACTAGATTGGAGAGGAACTTGGAGATATTTATGACTATGTGGCTCCTTGTTTTCCTCCAAGGTTTTTTTCCTATATAAACTTCTTTTTAATCCTCTCAAACAGTGATTACTTCCCCCAAGTAAAAATGATCTTCTTAGCAATTCTTTTATGTTGGCAGATATGAGATATTTCAACTTATGGTGAACCTGTATACCGAGAGATTCATACATATGCTCAGGTTGCTCAGTGACAGGGCGAACGATCTGACAAATATTGAGATACTAAAGGTGTGCAAAGCTTGATTCTTTGTAGTGTTATTTCCATTTTGTGTCGCAATTCAGTCTTTGCATATTTTACTTGTGTTGGCTCTGTCTTTCCTGGCCGAGTACCAATGACATTTTCAATCAACCATGCATGATATTCAAGCAATTGTCAAGCTAATGCGAGTTATTTGCAGGGAACACCATTGAATTTTCTAAGGGGTAGTATTTTGTGGCTGCCACATAAGTTATTGACCTCTTTCTCTTTTGGATCTTTTTAGGTTACTGGTTGGGTTGTAGAGTACCAAGAAAACTTGATTGCACTTGGTGTTGATGATTCACTAGCTCAGGTGTGTTCAGAGAGTGGTTCAATGGATCCACTAATGAATGCATATGTTGAACGAATGCAAGCTACAACGAAGGTAATGACATGCACGTTTGACAAGCAGTACTAGTTTTAAGGCTTAAAGTTATAATAATTCTTTTTGCTTAAACTTCAGTTTCCAATCGTCTCTGGTTGCAGAAATGGTACATGAATATCCTTGAGGCGGATAAGGTGCAACCACCTAAGAAAACAGAGGAAGGAAAATTATACACACCGGCTGCTGTAGATTTATTCAGAATACTTGGAGAGCAAGTGCAAATTGTCAGAGATAATAGCACCGATGTTATGCTATACAGGATTGCGTTGGCGATTATTCAGGCAAGTTAGAGAAGTTGTTTTTGGTTCCCCCCAATATCCTTGTGTGTCTATGAATTGAAATGGAAAATAGTTGGAGATTATTCTTCCTTCTCAGGCTTTTCGTTGTCTATATACTCAGCAATTTCAAATCGTTCTTGCGTTCTTCTAGGACTCTTGTGAACGTTAGTGCTGGACACTTAACCAGTTCCAGCCTTTTTTTCATATCCCACCTTAGTGCCGAATACCATTTATTCCTTTTTCTTTCTCCTTTCAACCTTTTCCCCTCTTCATTTAAGCTGATCATAAATTTCCTACAACAATATATCCTTCATTTATTGTTTAACTTCTATACCTTTTAAATTTCGTAGGTTTTGTATCATAAGCCATATGAATGTTCTATGTTTTGATTCATATTGTTCATTACTTCAGGTTATGATCGATTTCCAAGCAGCTGAAAGGAAGAGAGTTGCAGAACCCGCTTCTGACATTGGTCTGGAACCTCTTTGCGCTATGGTATGTCAGAACATATGACTTTTTAAATGACACAGTGCCACTCTTCCTTTTTTGATAAAGATTTGTATTTTGTTAATACTTCCTACAGATAAACAACAACCTTCGCTGCTACGACCTTGCCATGGAGTTGAGTAATAGCACTTTAGAAGCTCTTCCACAGAACTACGCGGAGCAGGTAACCCAGCTACCATTTACCGATCTCGATTTCCTTGCAATATATTATTTTGATCGAACGTGTTAGATTCCATTGTATCATGCCCACTCTCACTCCCTCCATGTTCCACATCTGAATCCGCATTCACCCTTTTTGCATGCTAAGAAAATGTTTTTAAACTGTTGAGTTTCTTTCAGGTAAACTTTGAAGACACTTGCAAAGGTTTCCTGGAGGTGGCTAAGGTACGTCAAAGATTCTTATTTCTCCCCTGTCTGCATTCCAAATGTACCTCTTGCGTTTGTATTGTCTGGCCTTGTAGTTACCGGGAAGTTGAAATCAACTTGACCTTGCAATCTGTTAAGATAAAATATTTATGTTGGATTTTACACGAGTGACATCTGGTCTTCTGATCGCAGGAAGCAGTGCATCAAACAGTTTGTGTTATCTTTGAGGATCCAGGAGTTCAGGAATTACTTGTCAAGCTTTACCAGAAAGGTAGCTACCATTATAAGGGACTTATCTATTAGCTTTGTTAATGTGTGAATAGAGGCAGTTGAGGCTATCTCCTTACTTTTGCTACTAATTTCCACTGAATAAATGTGGACTATTTTCATCCGCATTAGTTTTCTCTATGTTCAATGTCATAGGTTCTTTTAAATTATAACACATCATTTAAGAATCAAGTCATGCTTTTTCAGCCTTCTTATCTGTTCATTTCCTCCTAAAACAGCATTACATGTTATCTCTCAGCGAGATGACTAAATACTTGATAGTTGTTCTTGGCTTGGTCCTCATAAGGTTTTGTTCTTAACTTTGGCTGTTTACTTTATAGAATGGTGCGAGGGACAGGTTACCGAGTATCTCGTGGCAACTTTTAGCGATTATTTCACAGATGTGAAAATGTAAGCTTGTCGTGTTCCCCTTTTGCGTAACAGAACTTGTTCACCACAACTCTACTGAAGGCTTGATGGTGAATGGTGATGCAGGTATGTCGAAGAGAGATCATTCAGAAGATTTGTCGAAGCTTGCCTTGAAGAAACAGTCGTTGTTTATGTTGATCATCTCCTTACACAGGTTGCCCCATCTATTCTATCTGGTCTTTGCCTTTCATTTATCATCAGTATACATGTGTACTGAACCTTGAGGTTGGTAATTCAAGAAAAATTACATCAAGGAAGAAACCATTGAACGGATGAGGCTGGACGAGGAGGTTCTCATGGATTTCTTTAGGGAGTATATAAGTGCATCGGTAAGTTGGTTAAGTAACCTGGAAAGTTTTATTTCATTTAGTACTACTGCTTCATAACCCGTGATGTCCACTGGGGTTTGTGTTACAGAAAGTTGAGAGCAGACTCAGAATAATGAGTGATCTGAGAGAACTTGCATCCGCGGAGAGTCTAGATGCGTTCACACTCGTGTACTCGAACATTCTTGAGCACCAGCCTGACTGCCCGGTAAATAATTTCAAATAAACAAAGCCTACTCTTTTGATTTTGCAAAGATAATCTTTCCTCAATATACATAAGCTCTAATAATAAATCAATCGCAGGCCGAGGTTGTGGAGAAGCTTGTTGGACTGCGTGAAGGCATACCACGGAAGGACACAAAAGAGGTAAACACCAGACTCTATTTTCAGGAACAAGAAGGATTGTATACATCACGGTGTTGAGATTTAAATAGGAACGAAACAATAACAGTGTTGATTGAAATGGTTTTGGTAATGAAAAAAAAAAACAGGTGGTACAAGAGTGCAGAGAAATATACGAGAACACTCTGGTAGATGGTAATCCTCCAAAGACAGGCTTTGTGTTCCCGAGAGTCAAGTGCTTAGCTGCTTCTAAAGGATCTATCTGGCGTAAACTCACTTAGAACAACGTTCAGCGTTTGCGTTTTCCACTATTTGGTAGCGTTTGCTTTTCTTTTCTTTCTTTGCATGATATCTTTCCTCTTTGTAAATCCTATGTTCTTTGATTCTCTCACTACTAACTTTTGTTTTGTTTTACCTCTTCATCACCTGAAACGTCTGGTGGCCACTTGCACTTAGATTATTATTATTATTATGGCAACGGTATCTTTGTGCGGCATTCGAATTTGTTTTTTTAATTGGTTTTAGATTTCTTTGCATTTTTATCACATCTTCGAATGTATTCTTGTTCAAAATTTGATTAAAATTGCACCAGATCTAACTCAACAGAGTTTTCTTTATAATAAAAAAAATGACATTGGATAGCTACGGATTATATAATTGTTTTAGCCACTCGGAACAATTAATAATTGTAAGCATTATTTTGGAAATGTTTCTGAACTGACTGGTAGGTTCGTTTTTACTTTTAGTTTTTGTTCTAGAAACCTTTTCATTCGTAGAGAGTCCACCACATGGGCTAAAACATAATGTGTGATACCTTACAGGGTAACAAATACAATATGCCTTTTTCTTTATTTTACTTTTTGCACGAATGGACGAAAGTATGTTTGAGGAAAAGTTTAAGTAAAACTGTAATGTGGAACAGTACTAAAGGCATCGAGAGAGCACGCCATACTACTCCACAGTGGAACTTGGCCAAATTTTGTCTTCTATACAGTTTCTTCTACCTGATTTTTGACAAAAACTCAAATTTTAAAATACCCTTTTCCATTTATTCGCTGGAAAAGTTACGTTGTGAAAAAAGCTCCTAGTCGTATTTACGCGTTGTTATCTTAATTTTGGAATCCCCTCTTTCTATTCAGGAGCATCACTAAGACTGAAACATATAAGAGAGTTGTTTATTAAATAGTTTAGAAAGCATTACAGGATTTACAGTTTTCAGCTAATCTTCTAAAACTTTTTCTAAAGAGAGGTCTTCCAGGATTTACAGTTTTCAGCTAATTTTCTAAAACTTTTTCTAAAGAGAGGTCTTCCAGGATTTACAGTTTTCATGCATATATAAAATTTCCTTGTAAGACAAGACTTCGTGGTGGGTCTCCTAGGCTTCCACTTCCTTCCGTTTCTCATGTTTTTCGTTTGAGATACGTATTTAGAGAGATTTCGTTAGAGAAAAATGTACCTAATAGTTTACTTTCGGCCGGTTCGTGTGATTTTCGAGCTGTTCCATCAATCCCATCTTTGGTCAAATGTATGTTTTCAATTGCACTATAGTGAAGCAGACCTTTTATGTGCAATAGGTTCACATCATTTTCGTTTGTGCCGCAAAAAAAGGTAATTATGGCATATAATAAGATGGCGATTAGATTATATATAATCATTTTATTTGATTTTTTTTATCCAAAATATCCGGTATCCAATTAATTAATTTTCGGGAGGCTGATCATCAATGTCAATCAAACTCGGTTGTTTGCAAGGAAATTAGATACATGTGTCGTTTGACCATATGCTACGGTAATAGAAATTAATAAATTTAAACTCTTTAAATTATTACCGAATCTCATGTGTCACCATACCACTAATGTGTGGGTTAATCATTCAATTATTGTGTGAAGTAATTTCTTTTCGAGTTTTTTTCAAATACAGTCCCCTTCAGTTTTCCAGCCTAAAATAAATGTTTTAAAAATAAAATTTAAATGTATATAATAACATAGTGATATACACATTTATTGAGAAATGGATCTTTCCATTCTAAGGGGGTGTTAGTGGGAGTTAGATTTATATAGAGTATGTTGATTCTAGAAGTTGATAGATTTGTTAAATTTAGAAAGAGTTGTAAAGAGTTTTGTATATTTTGAAAATCTATAAAAATAAGTTGTTATAATGATTTTAAGAATCTTAGGCATATATGTATTATTCTTTAAATCTTGTTTCATGAGTTAAAAAATTATGAATACAACTCCCAATAACACTAACTCTAGTGGATTTAAAGAATCATTAAAATCTAAACTTTTTGAATAACAAATGACTTTATATAGAATTATAAAATCATTATACCAATAACACTAGATTTGAGTGAGAATTTGAGAATCTATATACCAATAACACTAAACTCTAAGAATTCTAAAAGTCATTATAAATCTAACTCCCACTAACAACCCCTAAACATTTTTAAAAGGATTTTAAAGCTAAACGAAAGCAGGACCCACCGGCCCAGTTTTGACCAGGGGAAACAGTAAAGAGAGCTTCAACTACTGCCCAAAACCAGAAAGTGACGTCGTTTCAACGATCTCGCGGGAACCCGTTTATTTGACTGCCAAAACCGGGCAGCACCGTTACGGGCAGCACCGCTACGGGCAGCTATATTCCTCGTCTTCATCACTCACACTGCATGCCCCATTAATAAGAGAAGCATGTTGAGATTAAAACTAAAAATTATTATTATTTTTTATTCGAAATAATATTTTAAGAGAAGAAAAAAAGAGATAAGAGGAAGAACAGTAGTAATCATAGTTTCCCCTCCTTTCTCTGGCAAGCTTTGTTGTTTGCGGCTTAACAAAATTTATAAAAAAGAAAGCTCTCGTTATCATTACTTCACGTAGATCTTTCCCAAAAGCACCAATTTTTTTTTTTTTTTTTTTTTCAAAGTAAGAGAGAGATAGTGTGTGTGTGTGTGTGGTTTGATTGAGAAAAGACGACGAGAACGCCGGAAAGTAAGGATTTTTATTCTCTTCTCAGTGTTATCGATAATGGGTTTTCTTCGTTAGCTGAGAGATTGATTAGGGATTTGATTTTGAGCTGAAATGGGGATTTTGTGGGTTAGGGTTTCTCGGATGTGATGTTGGATCTGAAGAGATAAGTCACGAGGCGGGTGGTAATGGAGACGAATCATGTGGTGTTTATCTTACTTTCACTCATCTTACTACCCAATCTTACATTCTGGCTTGCCTCTGCTAATCTGGAAGGTTTGTAGCTACTCAACGCTCTGCTTTAGTTATTTGGTTATGTGGAGTGAATCCCTTCTCACATTGTCTGCATTTTGAGTTAGAAAGATGTGTTTTTGATAAAGACTTGGTTTTGATTACTTGAGTTCTTGTCTGCTATGGAGATTCATGTTCATTGTTTTCTACTGTGAGAAGATGTTTGTTCTTTGTTTGTTTAGAGTTAGTGGCTGTTTACAGTGAATCCACTATCTACAGATCACTGTTTACCAGGTTTCTTCTTTCCATGTGTTGAAAAGTTCGGTAACAGCTTGAAACTATGTATGTTTCTTGATCCAAACATGTTTTGACAGACTTTCTTTGTTTTTGATTTTCTATCGGATTTTCTTTATTATTGGTTAATCTTACAAAGAGACGAACCTGTTTGGTTACTGATATTGGAATTAGACTTTTTTGTCAATAGTTACTTCAACATCTTGATACGCTAATCTTGTGGATCTGTGGTTCTTGTTTACAGGTGATGCCTTGCATACTCTGAGGGTCACACTTGTTGATCCGAATAATGTCTTGCAGAGCTGGGATCCTACTCTTGTGAATCCTTGCACATGGTTCCATGTCACTTGTAACAACGAGAACAGCGTCATAAGAGTGTAACGCCTCCTCCTTCTAATCCTTCTCTTTTAATTTTGAAACTTTCAATGTGATTCCCTGACATGGCTTATTTCTTTTGCGTCGACTACAGCGATTTGGGAAATGCAGAGTTGTCTGGCCATTTAGTTCCGGATCTTGGTGTTCTCAAGAATTTGCAGTATCTGTAAGGCACACTTATGTTAGATGCACTGGAGATAGCAATTGTAGTTTAAATCTTCTTATAAAGTTTCTTTACTTTCTTAACAGGGAGCTTTACAGTAACAACATAACTGGCCCGATTCCTAGTAATCTTGGAAACCTGACGAACTTAGTGAGCTTGGATCTCTACTTAAACAAGTTCACTGGTCCTATCCCTGAATCATTGGGGAAGCTTTCAAAGCTGAGGTTTCTGTGAGTATAGTTGCTTTTCCGGATCAGTTACAGTCTTGTTTTACCTTCGGTGTGGTCCCATTTTTTTTTGACTCTTTGCTGAAAAATTTACTTGCAAGAATAGCCGGTTGAACAACAACAGTCTCACTGGGTCTATTCCCATGTCACTGACCAACATCACTACCCTTCAAGTGCTGTGAGTTCTCTCATCAACTCTCATTTTTCGTCTTCTTAATTCTCCTTCAATTGATTTGTTTGAGTTAATGCAACACAGAGATCTATCAAATAACCAACTCTCTGGTTCGGTTCCTGACAATGGCTCTTTCTCACTCTTCACACCCATCAGGTTTACATTTCAATCTTTTTCAGTTATCATATCAGTGTCTCAACTTATCAACAACTGAAATTCTTATTTGACTTTTGCAGTTTTGCTAATAACTTCGACCTTTGTGGACCTGTTACAAGTCGCCCATGTCCTGGATCTCCCCCGTTTTCTCCTCCACCACCTTTTATTCCACCTCCTCCTGTTTCCACCCCTAGTAAGTTGTCTCTTTTTAGTTTATATCAGCAGAATATGAGATCTTTGCTTCTATATCAATCGGTTTTACGCATATAACTATCTTGCCAATAAACTAATTGATAATGTTTTAAGTTTTTTGATGCATATAATTTGATTTTTAGGTGGGTACGGTATAACTGGAGCAATAGCTGGTGGAGTGGCCGCAGGTGCTGCTTTGCTATTTGCTGCTCCTGCAATAGCATTTGCTTGGTGGCGCCGAAGAAAGCCACAAGATGTTTTCTTTGATGTGCCTGGTCAGTTTTAGTATTCATTTAAACAACTCTTAGATAGCTATCAATTGCGTAAGAGAAGCCATTCTTTAAGCTAAAGTTTCAACTGCAAAATATCTATGCAGCGGAAGAGGATCCAGAGGTTCATCTAGGGCAGCTAAAGAGGTTCTCATTGCGTGAGCTACAAGTGGCTAGCGACGGGTTCAGTAACAAGAACATACTGGGAAGAGGCGGGTTCGGGAAAGTCTACAAGGGCCGTTTGGCTGATGGAACTCTTGTTGCTGTCAAGAGACTGAAAGAAGAGCGAACTCCAGGAGGAGAGCTCCAGTTTCAGACAGAAGTTGAGATGATAAGTATGGCAGTTCACCGAAACCTCTTGAGACTACGAGGTTTCTGTATGACACCAACTGAGAGGTTGCTTGTGTATCCTTACATGGCTAACGGAAGCGTTGCTTCATGTCTCAGAGGTAAAAAAAGAAAAACATCTTTTAATATTTTTTCTCTATGGATTCATAACTTTGGTTTTACACGCAGAGAGGCCACCGTCACAGCCTCCACTAGATTGGCCAACGCGTAAGAGAATAGCATTAGGCTCAGCTCGTGGTCTATGTTACTTACACGATCATTGTGACCCCAAGATCATTCACCGTGATGTGAAAGCAGCAAATATTCTATTAGATGAAGACTTTGAAGCTGTTGTTGGTGACTTTGGACTAGCGAAGCTAATGGATTACAAAGACACTCACGTGACCACAGCTGTTCGTGGCACCATCGGTCACATAGCTCCGGAGTATCTCTCAACGGGGAAATCATCAGAGAAAACAGATGTTTTCGGTTACGGTATCATGCTTCTTGAACTCATCACGGGACAAAGAGCTTTCGATCTTGCTCGGCTAGCTAACGACGACGATGTCATGTTGCTTGACTGGGTAAGATATAAAGCTACTAACTTTGATCACAAGAACCCTCAATGAAGCTACTAACTTTGATCCCAAGATCTAGGCCTGAAACAAAAACTTTGTTTGGTTAATCAATAAGATTATGTCATACCGGACTAACCGAACCTTAGGCCTAGAACCTTTAATGAAGCTACTAACTTTGATCCTAAGAACCCTCAGTGAAGCTGCTAACTTTAATACCAAGAACCTTCCATGAAGCTGCTAACTTTCTGTGTGTGTTTTGTGTTTAAGGTGAAAGGATTGTTGAAGGAGAAGAAGCTAGAGATGTTGGTGGATCCAGATCTTCAGACAAACTATGAGGAGAGAGAGTTGGAACAGGTGATTCAAGTGGCGTTGCTTTGCACGCAAGGATCTCCCATGGAACGACCAAAGATGTCTGAAGTTGTGAGGATGCTGGAAGGAGATGGGCTTGCTGAGAGATGGGACGAGTGGCAGAAAGGTGAGATATTGAGGGAAGAGATTGATTTGAGTCCCAATCCTCACTCTGATTGGCTCGTTGATTCTACTTACAATTTGCATGCAGTTGAGTTATCTGGTCCTAGGTAACCACAAAAACATGTTTTATAAGAGAAAAAAAATAATTATTTTTATAAAGTTAGGTAAGTTTTTGTTTTTATTTTCTTGAAATGAAACTAACATTCGAATATATGTGATTTCGTTTTGTAAGTTGTGCTACTGTTTGATCAAAAAAAGAGAGTAGATAATTTTAAATAGGTTTGGGCATTTCCGAAGAGCCAAAACAAGAAAAACTGAAACTAAAACCAATTCAAAATAAATTGAATTATATGATATTTTCACTTAAATCATTTGAATGAATTATTTGATATTTTATTTAAACAACTTTAAAAATAGTTAGAACTAAATTGAATTTTCAATTTATTAATGTTAGCAAATTTCTAATTCTGTTTCAAAACTAGATTTTTAAATGACTAACAAACTTCTCTAATTAAACTATATCTGTATGATGTTGGCTTTTTAATTGATGATCTAATAACCGAAACGACGTGGTTTCGAGAAAAACATTAAAAAGGGTTTTTGTAATCTGTCTCCGAGCTCCATCATCGTCGTGACACGTCACACCACCCTCTCCGCCGCCTCTCTGTTTCTTCTCTTCGTCTGTGTTGAGCTGTAAAACTTACTGTGTTAAGAGAAGAGAAAAAGATGAGTAACAACGAGATGAATAACCGATTAGTAGAAGAAGAAGAAGAAGAAGAAGATGAGGGAGACGTTTTCCTCGGTGAATCCGATGTTATCCATGAGTTCGATGTAGACGGTGAAGGTTGTCTCTTTTTCATAAAGTCTCGACCTTTTAGTTGTCTCTGTTTGTGTTTGACTCTTGTATTGTTGATTCAGACCTTCCTGAAGCAGATGATGATGATGACAACGATGATGAAGAGTTTGGTAAAGACTCATCACCACCTCTTGTATTCTATCTTCTCTTTCTGCAAAAGTCATGGTTTTTATTTTGTTGCAGATGAAAACGATGACTCTATTCACACATTCACTGGTCACAAAGGTAACATCTTTATCATTCTAATGTTCAGTTTTCATGAAACTAAGAATGTTATCTCTTACACAGGTGAGCTTTATGCATTGGCTTGTAGCCCAACGGATCCAACCCTTGTAGCAACTGGAGGTGGAGATGATAAAGGCTTTCTCTGGAAGATTGGTAATGGAGATTGGGCTGCTGAGCTTCCTGGTCACAAGGACTCTGTTTCTTCTTTAGCTTTTAGCTATGATGGACTGTTACTTGCATCTGGAGGATTAGATGGTGTCGTTCAGATCTTTGATGCATCATCAGGGACTGTGAAGTGCGTTTTGGACGGTCCTGGTGGTGGCATCGAGGTATAAAGAGTCTTGTGCTTGGTAACAATAAGTCAGAAGAATGTACTTACTGTCTTATTTTTTTTCAGTGGGTGAAGTGGCATCCGAGAGGACACATTGTGTTGGCTGGATCAGAAGATTGTTCTATGTGGATGTGGAATGCTGATAAAGAGGCTTATCTTAATATGTTTTCTGGTCACAATCAAAGTGTCACTTGCGGTGACTTTACTCCTGATGGTAATCTATATAAAGTTTCTCCCCAATATGTTTTTGGATTCTCTAATAATGTCTTGTCATTTACATACAATTGGTTTTGGTTGCCCTGTGTGTGAATATTGTAGGTAAACTTATTTGTACTGGCTCTGATGATGCTAGTTTGATAGTATGGAACCCGAAAACTTGTGAAAGTATCCATGTAGTTAAAGGCAAGCAACATTCACTTCCCCTTTCGGTTTACATGTTACTATTGTACACAACCTTTTTAAGACTCATGTGAAACGCTAACCTTTTATTCCATGTAGGTCATCCTTATCATACGGAAGGGTTGATATGCTTGGACATCAACTCGAACTCCAGTCTTGTTATCAGTGGCTCAAAAGACGGTTCTGTTCACATTGTCAACATAGTTACCGGAAAGGTTCGTCTTATAGAAGCCTTCATTTACCTTTCTTTTCACAGGATTGGTTGACCTGTGATATGAAATTGTCTTTGTGCTTCTAACTTTTGTTTAATCATCATAACAACAGGTCGTGAGCTCTTTGACTTCTCATACAGAGTCAGTGGAATGTGTGAAGTTTTCACCAAGCTCAGCAACCATCCCTATGGCTGCAACAGGTGGAATGGACAAGAAGCTTATAATCTGGGATCTTCAACATTCAACTCCCAGGTTCATCTGCGACCACGCGGTATAAACCTCACTCTTGTAGTTTTCTCTTATGACATAATACATAAACAGAGCTTGGAATGAATAAACAAGAAGCCCTTCTTCTCTATTTTTTTTATTACAGGAAGGTGTGACATGCGTGACTTGGATAGGAACCTCCAAGTACTTAGCCACTGGCTGTGCCGATGGTACAGTGAGCGTTTGGGACAGCTTATTAGGCAACTGCGTTCATACCTTCCATGGTCATCAGGATGCGGTCCAGGGCATCTCAGTCTCCACCAACACCGACTTCATTGTTTCGGTCTCCGTTGATAACACTGCTCGTGTCTACGAGACATCTGAGTTTTTAAACAAAACGGCATAGACAAGTGAGAGAACACTTGTTAACATAGATGTCCTGTTTTAGTTACCTCTCGTATTTGTTTCTACACTGTGTTTTGAAAACGTTCTACTTTTCAGTTATCTATGCAAACATCAATAGTTATGTTTCTTGTGTAGCTGACAGAGCAAATATCAATTAGAACTTAGCAGTATTCAACTTCTTTAAAGAAAAAGTACTCACTTCAATTCTTTTTTTATATATGATATAGAAATACCTTAAAATGGCTACTTTAATTTTTGTCATAAAAATAACATTTAAAGAAAAAAATGACAAAATAAATTTTATTAAACTATGTAAATATATATCTATATTTTTGGAGTTAACTAATATAAAATTAGAGTTTAGAGTTATGAATTAGTGTTTTGGAGATGAGATTTAGAATTTACAAAAAATAAAAATAAATATTAAAAAATTAAATAAAAAGTTTTTTTTGATAAATTTTAAGGTTATTTTATAACAAAAATTAAAAAAAAAAATTATTCGAGATATTTTTCCTATATAATATGGAAGTATTTCTTATGAATTTAATGTACCGAAGAAGCCTAATTCACTAATGAAGATTGGTCCCATGAGTGTCCCCAAAAATCAATAAAAGTATTACATCATATAGTATACTTTAGTTAAATAATAAGATATTTTGTTGTAGAATTTATGTAGGAAATGCTAAAACGGCTATGTTGGGAACTTGGAAGTAAATGAGAGTGGGGACTTCATTAACAGCAAGGTCTCTAGGGGTCACGCTTGATGGCAGGTAGGACTTGATGATAATGAGTCGTCATAGATATTGTATGTACCTTTTACATAAGTTTTATCTATTTATACAGATGTATATATATGTGTATGCATGCCAGTGTATTGCCAGAATATGAATTGTGAAATAAAACCAAAACAGTATGAAGTTTCAAAATTAATTGATAAGGATCAAAGAATGTGAAAGCCTTTGGAAAGTAAAAGATGAATAAAAAGTAAGGATGAATCATGTGAATCTAACACTATTTCATTTAAAAATGTTACTGTCACTCTCGTATATATCTTCAGTTCTACGTTGCACTTCATCGTATCCTCAAAACATTTTCTTCGACTGAAGAGTTTTTATATGAGAACCTAAATCATAACATATTTCAAATGAAATCAACAACTTTGTTCACGATTCTTGTTCTTCTCCATCTCTTTGTTAGTAGTAGTAACAGTTTGCGAGTAGACCTCTTCAATGGTGAGTATTGTTTGGCAACTACATGATTCATTCAATCTTTGAGAATCAAAACTATATAGTATATACATCTTAGCTTAGTTATGTTATTGTTTGGTTGTAGATGTGGCAAGCGGGTCAAGCATACCGGACTGCTCCCATGCGTGTGGACCATGTAGACCATGCAAGCTCGTTGTGGTTACTTCCACGTGCTCGTCCTCTGAGGCTTGCCCTGTCGTTTACAAGTGCTTGTGCAAAGGCAAATTCTATCACGTGCCTTCCAACGCCTAAACCCTTTCCCCCACGTCAAGGGACCACTTTGTTTTAACATTTTTAAGACAGTTTAAGAGATTGTACTTAGATTATCTGTTGTTGCTTTCCCAAGTTCTTGTCTCAATCTTAGCATGTAGTTGAGTTGTAATAAGACGGACGGTCGGAAACATGAAAGATAATAATATTAGATTATTGGTTTAAAAAGCAGTGAGCACAATACAAAATTTGACAAAGTGATGAATATAAGATCTCCTGAGGTTGAACATTCATGGTGATACTAATCTATAGACTATAGAGAAGAGAGTCAGATTTGTTTTCTTTTAAAGCTCAGTCTCGGTTTCGTTGAAGTTCCAGTCTCTGACAATGTCTCTTCTCACTGCACGGCTTCGCACTAACCTTGGCGAGGTTCCTTCCGTTATCATCAGATCACCTCCATGGAAATTGGGTTGTGGGGTTACCTTTGAGGAGGATGAAGCAGGGAAAGTGTTGGATCTCGCAGCTTGAATGAGTGATGTCCTTGAGAGGCAGCTCGCAATCACAGAGCATCTTCCTTCACTATCTGAGCTAGAAACAGAGTAGCTTCTAAACGAGTGGGATGGGCTCTCTACACTGTGGCACACGAGGCACGCAAAGCTCATTTCTTGTGAGTGTGTGTGGGTGAATATGCTTGTGTCTGGCTTTTTGATTCACAAGACTTGCTTTATAGGACTCCTGCATTTTGACAAAAGGCAAACGATTCAACAAAATCCATTTCTATGGAACAAGAACTTCAAAAAGTAGTTTTTACCACAGGGAAAAGACGAAGAAGAACTAAGCTAGCCCATTCACCAAAGTCAGTAGAGTAAACACTTACCCATTATAAAAGCTCATTCTATAAACAAAATCTGATTCGTTTTGAACCAGCACTATCGGCTATAACAGCAGCATCAACAATAAGATCCTGGCAACTTTCTTCTTGAAGATGATTATTCACTAACCACTATAAGTAAGTAGATAAAGAAAGCTCACTACTTTAGCACCAAACTAAGAGTTCGTCAACACTATGACAATACTAACTGGTAGCTCTGAATACATAACCAGATTAATGATAGACAACACTCGAGAGACTGGACTCCATTTTCAGAAGCAAATGGCTGAGGTAGAAGGGAAGAGAGGCATATGAAAGGGAAGGGATCATCAGATTCCAAAAAATCCATAACTTTGTTCGCATGATGCAAGAGCAATGCACTAATGATACCTCACAAAGACCTTATCTCTACCTTAAAGCCAAGAAGATCAAAGGTGTCTCACTAAAAGCACATACGATTCCTAAACACGACTGGTAGTGCTCAGAGTCCTTTGAGATACAACAGCAAATTCAAACCTAGATTATACAAAGATTCCCCTCTAAATCCATCAAATTGTTGACGAAATTTGTGAGATAGAGATGCAAAAAATCCACATGAAATTCAATTTCACATTGTGTGCTACAGTCTGAGAGGGAGAGAGAGAGAGAGAGAGATTTGAGATCTGGAGACGCAAACTTACCCTTAAAGATATTCTCGAATTCGATGATGAACACGAAGACGAAGGAGAAGCCTCGAGGCAATGATTGCTTGGATGACCCCAGAAGCTCAAAGGGGGGGTTTAATAGCTTAAGTTTACTGCGCGTGTGGACACGCTCCGCCACAAGTGAGATTTTCCCGCGGGACGAGGTTGATGACTCGACATTTTTTAACCGCTTACCAATTCTTTTTTTTTTTTACCAGACAATCTCGGTTTAATCTTAACCAAATACGATTAAACCGGTTTCATCTTGAACATTCTAGCCAAATCAATAGTTCGGTTTATAATCTATTTAACAATCTTGCATCGGCAAATTCATTTGCTTCGTCACCAGAATATTTTCACAGCAATAGTTCCGAAAATTAATCACCATATGCAAATTTTATAGAAATCGAAAAGTATTTAATAAGACTCGTTTTCACAAAGATAAGAACCACACTAGTTTCTCCAGACGTGCTTTTAAGCATTTTCCTGTCTTCTACTTATGCAGAGAGACGACACAGACAATGAAGCTTTCAGCTGCATGAAAGAGAGAGAGAGAAGAGATGTTGTAGTGTAAGCAGTTTTATACATTAAGCCCAAAAAGCTTTGCATGCTTAAATTGCGTACCCTTTATGAACTCGTTCCAGTAGTATCTGTCCCCGCGGTTAGTTCTTCTAGTTCATCAACAATGGCCTTGTAGCAAAAGAAGTATTGATCCTTCATGAAAGAGTGTGAGATTTGAACAAGTCAGGACGGTCATGAACAAATCAATAAATGAAGAGCAACTTCATAAATCTGAGCCAAGAAATTAGTAAGATTACCATGGTTTGAACCATGCCATTGCGTTGGCTGCGGAATGTTGCCACGGTTTTAGCAAGATCCAAAGCTGACATGTCGCCACCAAGAATCCTCTGGATTGTGTTATGGATCGCACAGTATGTTCCGGTTCTTCCTATCCCTGCACTGAAAAGACAAAAAAAAAAAAAAAAAACAATTCTCTCAGGAAATACTGTAAGACATTTGCATATAGACACACACATTGATTGATATGCGTCGTAGTACCTGCAGTGAACAATGATTGGGCCGAGACTTGGCGGTACTTGATACAGTCTTTTCAGAATTTCACGGACAGCCACGGTATCCTTGGGAACTCCATGATCAGGCCATTCCGCATACTGAATATGCAAAACTGACATGGGCTGTTCATCCTCCGTCTGAAACACAACACCACACAGTTTTCACTTTAAGATAGAAATTTTGATCCGATAGAAATAGAAAACTGATATAAGATTCTTACCTCCTTGTAGTTAACCTCGAGATTCCGCAACAACAATGAAGTATCAGTAGTCTTTTCCCATTTGGTCTTAACAGATATGTTGCCAAATTCTCTGGGTCTATCATCGGCTGGAAAGTAGTCACCACATTTCACAGTCTGTAACAATAAGACAAATAAGTGAATATGAAGATCCAGAGTAGTAAGTTAATTAATCAACATCACCAACGAGATAGTTATATATCATCAACACTGCTTATGGACTACCAAAAACTTGCAAAACTAGCTATTGTTAGATAATAGATTGAATAAGAGGGAATGGCGTCAGAACCAGATGCTCACAACAACTCCCTTCTACTCGGATTATATTAAAATAATATGATCTAAAATCAAATATAGTAATAGATCCCTTGATGATCAGCTGAATAAGTCTGTGAAAATCCTTCCTTATTTGTGTGTTTCTAATGTACTTTCAATCCATTATTTATATGAGGGTTGGTGAGACTCAAATATTAAGATTCTTACCAACTGGCTTCCGAAACAGACTCAAATATTTATATGAGGGTTGGTGTTAACATCTATCTGTCACTCTTTTAAAAGAATGAGTGAGTTCATCAATATCAAACTAATAAGATACTAATATCCTCTCCTTCTCAAGCAACCAAACACGAGTCATGCATACACACAGAAAGAAGGATGAAAAACAAGTAGTTAACGCAAGCAAGTACCTTGTAATTATCAACCAAACGAGTCAGCATCACAATGACGGGACAGTGCTGCTGAATCACCATCTCCCAGAAGTCCTCTATCGTGCGTGGTAAAGGACCTTGCGTAGCAATGAACTCAGAAACACTCTCAGAAGATGACGAAGACGACGTCTGCAAAAACACAACCCATTGTAAAAACCATCACCAAAACCCACACACAAGAAAAATATGAAACTGATAAAGAACAGTCACCTTAATCAAGCTTGCATTCACATATCCATCTGCAGATGATCGATTCAGAACAACCCTGTTGTTATCAACTAAACAACCCAAACCAAAATCACATCAGAACCGTCACGCTAAAACCTAGCAAAGGCCGCAAAGAAGATTCAAGAAAATATACATGGAACAACGTCTGTGTATCTGTTCTTCTCGAAATTGACACTGTTAATAGCCACTGTAGAGCTTCGTAGCATATCCGATGCTAGCATCCTATTAGCCTACGTTCAAAAAGAGATTTTACATAACAGAGAAGGAAGAGACTCAAGAGATGGATCTATAACCTGCAGATTCGCGAACTCTCGAGCGACGGTGTCAGGATTTGAGATCTTTTCGCGGAGAATCTTGAGAGCTTGGTGGCAGTAGCTGAGCTGATCGGGGGAGAGAGAAAGCTTCGGAGGAGGCGAATCAGCGGAGGAGAAATCGAAACGACTCGAGCCGGTGGAGAGATTGACGGTAGCCATGATCGATCGGCGGTGGGATTTAGCGCGACGGCAGGAGGAAGTGAGATTGCCCGTCTTGTGTGGCGGAGAGAATCGAACCTTTTCTTTTTTTTTTTAGGTTATTTTTGAAGTTTATTTCTTTTTATTGATTGGCTCAGATTATATATCGGCCTTTTTAATTAGGTGGGCGGACTCTTTGACGGGCCAGTGGAAAAAATGCAACTATTTTTTCAAGCATCCAACTAATTATCGTTACTTTATTAAAGGTTGATGATGATTGATGACTATATAATATATAGTTGTCCGTTATGTTTTTGAATGATATATGTTGGCAAGCTTTAAAGCAAAGTAACCTTGCTGTCCGAAACGAAAAAGCCTATGAACTCTAATTTTTCAAATGATATATTGGCAAAGCCTTTACAATGTAAAGTTTTAGATTTGGCATTTTAATTTCGTTTGTTTAGACTAAAATTGTCATTAGAGCTGTAACGATATCAACATGTGTACTTTCATTAGCTTAAACGAAGATTTACCATCATGAGATAGCTTTTGAGAGGTTGAATATAATTATAATTATGTTCATTATATATTTTATTTGTATAAAAATATATTTACTCGGTTTCAAAATGTATGATATTTTAAATATATACACAACTATTTTTAAAAAAAAAATTATATCAAAAAATATTTAACTAATTACAAAATAAAATATAAAATATTATTGCTTATACAGCTTTTTGTAAAATTAAAGTTATTTAAAAATGAAAATTAAGATTTCATAAAACATCGGAAAGAGTACTATTTAATTTGTGAGATATTATAAGGTACCGGATCTGAAAATATCAAACTGAACCCAAATATATATTTGGTTTGGATTGGGATAGCATTAGTTAACCAAGTGAATCTTTAGAAGTATTTTGAATTTCGGTTCGGTTATTCTTTTCTCATTTGTTCCATTTTCAGTTTTCTTTTTGTTAAATCCTCCTTAAACCCTTTCTCCATTTCGTCTCCCGAAACCCTTGAGGAGCAAACTCGCCGCCGCCGCCGAAATGAAATCCATCTTCCGCACAATTTCTCTCCGCCGTCATCCCAACCGCCGCACCTTCTCCGACACAGCCGAAGAAACCTACAAATTCGTAAGAGACAGAGGCCTCGACCACGCAGTCGAAAGAGAAAAGAATCTCAGACCTCTCCTCAGCATCAAAGACCTAATCACATCGGAACCATCCAAATCGCTTCCGATCTCCGTCATCACAGCCCAAAAAGACTCCCTCCGAGTCCCCCTCCGTCCGATCGAGTTCATCCGAAGCTTCCCTTCCGTCTTCAACGAGTCTCTCCCCGGAGGAATCGGCGTCCAACCTCACATCAGCCTCACGCCGGAGACTCTCAACCTCGACGCCGAGGAGCAGTTGGTTTACGTAAGCGAGACTTACAAGCAGGGATTAGCTGATAGGTTGTTGAAGCTCTTGATGATCAACAGAATCAATAAGATTCCTTTAGAGATTCTTGATTTGTTGAAATGGGATTTAGGTTTGCCTCAGGGTTACGTTGAGACGTTGGTTCCTGAGTTCCCTGATTACTTTAGAGTGATCAAGTCGAAGTTAAGAGGATGTAGCGGCGAGCTTGAGCTTGTTTGCTGGAGTAAGGAGCATGCTGTGTCTGTCTTGGAGAAGAAGGCTAAAGAGTATACTAAAGGCTCTCCGATTGCTTTTCCGATGAAGTTCTCTAATGGGTTTGTTGTGGACAAGAAGATGAAGAGATGGTTTGATGATTGGCAGAAGCTGCCGTATGTTTCTCCTTATGAGAACGCGCTTCATCTCTCGGCGACGAGTGATGAGTCTGATAAGTGGGCGGCTGCTGTTTTGCATGAAATCTTGAATCTTTTTGTGTCGAAGAAGGTTGAGAAAGATTTAGTTTTGCATCTTGGTGAGTTTATGGGGTTGAGGTCGAGGTTTAAGAGGGTTCTTCATAACCATCCTGGTGTTTTTTACTTGTCGAGTAAGCTTAGGACTCATACTGTGGTTCTTAGGGATGCTTACAAGAGGGGAGTGTTGGTGGAGAGTAATCAGTTGGTGACGAGCCGTAATCGTTATATGAAGCTTATGGGTAAGGTTAAGAAAGAAAACAATGCAGTATCTAGCAGAAAGAGAGAAGATAAGGGGAAGGTAGAAGGAGATGTCTGTGAGGCTGATGCAAAGGGTGAGGATGATGTTGTTTCTGGTTCTGAAGTCGAGGATGAATGTGAAGATGATGTTGTTGATGACGAAGAGGAGGATGATGGTGATGATGATGAAGTTGATCAAGACCAGAGTCTGAAGCGTGGTCGTAGAAACCCAAGTCCAAGAGCTGGTAGGAGGAGTTTTGGGAGTTTAGGTTCGCAAGAGAAGCCGCATACAAGGTCAAGAGCAGGTAGGAGGAGTTTTGGGAAATCAGGTTCACAGGAGAAGCCACGATCAGGGCGCAACAAGGTCAATTTAACGACAGAGAAGAGGAGCCAAATGTCTTAAAGAGTGAATCAATGTTTACTGTTGCCTGCATGTTCATCTGGTTCGTTCATTCTCCTGTTTAGTAGCGCCAATGCTTATCTTTTGCATTCTTACTTCTCAATGTGAAAAAAAAGTATTGCTTCAGAGGTCACAGTTACATAGTAATGCTCAGATTTGGATTTTGCTGACTCGTGATATCAAGTAGTTGAATTGCTAGTGTGGAATGTTATTTAACAACCGTAGTGAATCTCAGTCACTAAGTCAATTGTGTTCAGCTTTTTTGTAAGAAAAAGAATTACAAAAATCTTAGGAGTTTTCATCTGCAGGGAGTTTAGTGACACTGGCGTACATATTAGTACCATCTCTGACACTGTTTCATGTTTTCTGCATTTATTAATCATAAAAGAAAATTGCCACGAGCAGTACCTTGTTATCGATTCCCAATATGATATCTGTATCTATTTATTAGAGTTTTATTACATGGAAACACAACTCTTATCTCTGAAAATTTTACTCTGTTTGGTTAGTGTGTTATGAATTTCTAAGAACAATCTGAGTTTCTAGCTAATGATATTTAAGTTACAACAATTAGAAAACTAAATAGGATGGGTGTGTGACAATGATAACGTTTCTTCTAAATTCATAATCTGAAACTTGAAGTGCCCGACCAAAATAAGTCCTCTGTATGGGGCTAATATGGCAATGGTATGTCCCAAAGATATTATTTTGGGAACACCTGTGTTTGTGTCGGGTTTTGAATCATTGTGCTTTTCAAAAAATTAAATGTATTGTACCCTTTCTTCATCATAGTTTTTTGACCCAACTTTAACATAATTAGACAAATAAAATTATTAAAAATGTTTATTTGTTTGTTTGTTCTAAAAACCACACCAAAGGGGATGTCAAAAAAAAAAAACACACCAAAAGGGAGACAAAGGGGTATAAGCATCCATTCAATAGTGTGTGGCTTAATATGGCCAAAAAAGTTTCTTATACGCTTTTATTATATTCTTCTTTTTCACCATTTCTGGAAATAGACATATCCAATACTCCTTTTAGGTTATTTTAATTAATCAAATTTCAACGTGTAAAATGATTTTAGCTTCAAAGGTTGCAATTAGTAGAAAACAAAATGGACATAAATCATTAACACTCGCCACTAGTTAAAATACCAAAGATCATCAACCAAACAACAATAAGTTTCTCTCGTGTTTTCTTTTGACCCCACACTTTATTACAAAACATCACTCAACTTCTCATCATTCCCATTGCGATCATCCACCAACAACGAGGACGACTCTTCATCCTTCCCAACTTTCCCCATCTCCATACTCGTCAATCTCATCGCCCTCGCGGATTCTCCTTCCCAATCCGTCCTCGCCAAAACCGCATACAATATCGAAACCGCACAAGCCGCTTGAGCCGAAAGCAACCCAAACCACAACCCACTAAACCCAATTTTCAACCAAAACGCTAATCCAACCGCCACAGGCGTCCCAACAAAATAAAACGACCCAAGATTCACATGTGCCCCAACCGCAGGTCGACCAGTCCCTCTAAGAATCCCACAACCCGTAGTTTGCGGGCAGTTTCCTAGCTCGCAAAGCCCAACAATTGGCATAACCGAAGCAACCAGTGCCTTGAGTGGCTCGTAACCAGTGAAAAGCCCTGCCCATCGCTCTTTTAGAATCACGGTCCAAGCCACATTCAATGCTCCTATTACAAATGCGCAAGCTAGAGCCACATTGGCTGCTAGCCTCGCCTTGTATGGTCTACCTGCACCAAGCTCGTTTCCGACCTGAGAAAACATTAATGAAACCCAAAAAATCAAATCTTAAAAGTTAGTTATTTGAAGCCAACCTTTTGTCACGTTTAAAGGAAACAGACAAGGACAAGTGGGTTTCGAAGAGGTTGAAGAGTGTCATGAGATTGGCAACAAAATAAAATAGACTACACTTGACTACTTTCTTTTCAACCACTTTTTTATTTTATTTTTAGGTGTGTTAATGTCCAATCACATGTCACGGGGTGGTCTATTAATGGAAGTTGATGCAATACATTTTACAAACCCTACATCACATTGCACGTTTTCTATCCTTGGAAACACTAACCAAAAAAAAAACTATTCCAATATCAAATCTTTCTTGAGTAAACGTTTTTGTTCTTGTAAATTGTTATCATATCTTCAAGTTCCGAGACTTTAATTCCTAATTTAATTAATTAATACTGTATCTCATACCCTATTATATCTAATCAAGAGATAAGTCTTTGCTAAAGACGTTTCAACTATACTTTCATTTTTAAATAATCATTTTTCTACTCATAACTTGACCACTTAATCAACTAGTCAATAGTCTTTGACTCAAATCTTGACGACTTAATCAATAATCATTGACTAGAAAAAGACAAGACACGTACCCGAGCAGAGACGCATCCAGCTAAAGCCATGGGAACAGTATACATAAGACTTGTTGTCTGAATCAAAATCCCTGTCGCAGCCACAGCAAGCTTAGGATTCTCCAAGTAACCACCCATAATAGTCACAATCTCATACCACCACCACTCCAAACATATCCCCAAACAACTCGGAACCGCCACTCTCATCAACGGTCCTAACCCTCCAAAGACCTCCACCGCCGACGACGACGACTGACCCGCCACCGTACCCGTCATAGACCCACTAACTCTCTTCTGCAGCTTCCCACTAACCCAAACATAGCCCACCAGAAGCCCAACCATGATCAAGTTCGTCACGACAGAAGCAGTCGCCACACCAGGAACACCCCATCGCTTCACCATCACAAACCAATAGTTCAACGGCACGTGGAACGCCACGGCAGCTAACGTGCACCACATCATCGGTTTCGTCACGCGCTGCGACCTAAGGTAGACACGTAACGGCTGAAGCAGAGTGTTGGTCAAAAGATCAGGAAGCGCGTAGAGACAGTACTCAGCTGCCGTAGCCGTTATCTCCGGGTCTTGGCCCATGAACAGCATGATGGGCCCGAGGTTGACCCAAAGGAGGCTGATGGGCACGGAAGCGATCAAGAGAATCACGACCATGCGATGGAGAGAGAGCGTGAGGAGGTCCCAGTTCTTGCTACCGAAGGCTTGGCTACATACGGGCTCGAGGCCCGAGGCGAGGCCCACGAGGACTGAGTAGCCTGTGATGTTGGTGAAGCCGATGGAGAGAGCTCCTCCAGCGAGCTCGAGGCTACCGAGACGGCCGAGGAAGAGGACGGAGACGACGGCGCGTACGTAGACAAGACAGTTCATTGCTGTGATGGGTAAGACCATGGCCCAAAGCTCTTTAAGCTCTTCTATGACTTGTGGAAGAGTTGGGTGTTTGTGGGAAGAGAACTCGTGTGTTTGGTTTTTTTCGTCCATGGATAGAGAACAGAGCAAGAAGGAACGTTACAGAAGGAGGATAGAGGAAGCCATAAGAGGGAAGAGAGTTGCTGCGAGAGATATGGAAGACGTGAAACAGGGGAGCTAGAAAGGAAAGGGAGATACAGTAAGAAAAAGAAACGCAGGAAATATAAAAGATCTGTTCGTTTGTCTCCTGAAAGTGAAAGGAGGAAAGCTGCATTAAATAGAGAGGAGTTGAACTTTTTTCTAAAAGAAAAATTTGAGAGTTTATTAGTGATAAATTATCTGCTAAAAACTTGTCTCCAAACCATAGCTAGGATAGATAATCTTCCCAAGACAAAACTGTAAATTCCCAAAATAAAAACCTAACATATACATAAACAACGCTAAGAATACTAGACACAAGCTAATAAACCAACTTTTACAAAATTTAAATTATATATTTTGAAAAATTATTGTTTTAAATAAAAATATTTGTTAAAATTTTTATGTATATATTAGGCTTTTGTTTTGTGACTTTGCAACTTTGTCGCGGAAATATTATCGATTCTAGCTATGGTCTGGTGACAAGTTTTTAGCCGACAACTTATCACTAATAAATTCTTAATTTAGCTGATAAAACAAAAACCTAACATATATTTCCTATATTTTTAAATATTACATGTCTTAAGTATTTCACATAAATTAATAAAACATATAATTTCAATAATAAATGTATAATATTGTGATTTTTTTCCATAACTTTTAATTAATAAATAGAATTAGTTTTTTTGAAATTTTCGATTTACTACTATAACCTAGTAAAAGTTACACCGAAAAAGAAAAAAAATCATCTTTTAAGTTTATTTTTTTCTAAAATATAGATTATTTTGTAACAGAGTGAGTACATAACTTTTAACTAATGTACATTTCTCTCCGTTTTAAAATAAATGATGTTTTTATATTTTAATGCAATTTTAACTTTATTAAAAAATATATAACCAGTGATTTATCGTAGTTTATTTTTTTAATTGGCTGAATAATTTATAATTAATATTTTAATGATACTTTTACGATAAAAAAAGTTTTTAATAGTTGTGCACTACCTCGAAACATCAAGTATTTTGGAACATATGGAGTATATTTTAGCTTTTAATCTATTCAAAATAATTATCATTAAAAATATATAGATAAATACTCTAGGATAACACTAAACAATTTGTTATCACAAAAATAGTTTCAAGAGAGAAAAACGACAAAAATAAATTTTATAAAAAGTGTAATTATACATTTATATTTTTAGGATTAACTAATGTAGATTTGAGGTTTAAAGTTATAAAGTGGAATTTTGGAATGAGTTTAAATTTTTTAATAAATTTAAAATTTTCAAAACAAAAAGGGTTATTTCGAATATTTTTATTTTACAAAGTTTTTTTGGTGACAAAAACTTTAAAGTGACTATTTAAGAGAATTGTACTAATTATATTTAATTTAATATATTAATACATAATATTTTAAAAAATAATTTTTCAGGTATTGTGTTTATTACAAGATATATTATTAATTTATACTGTTAAATATTTTTACTATAATTTTGATTTATCCATTAATGATATTTTGTTAATAAAAATTTGAAAAATTCTTGACCTATATAAATATTACATATTATGTATTATAGGTATATAAAATATATCATATTTCAATCAGTTCTAGTTATACAATAATACGTAATCCGTTAAAATGAAGTTTTATTTTGGACTTAACATTTAACTACTGTGTTATATCTCACTTTTGAGACATATTCAAAATATTTTTCATTAAAAAATACTATTAATCTATTACATTAGAAATTAAAAATATTTAGTTAATGTATTTATCACAAATATATTACTAATTTATACTATTAATTTATTTATTTGTTAATGATATTTTGGTAAACAATCCCCTGAGTCATATAAATAATACCAAATATTACCAGTCTAATACATGTATAGAATATGTAGCATATTTAAATCACATCTAGTTATATCAGATTATCTAATCTATTAAAATAGAGTTTTCTTTTTGGATTTAAAATTTAGCTACTATGTTATATTTCGGTTTTGCATCTATTCAAAATATTTTATTTAATTATATATTTAAATAGTTTATTAAAATAAATTTTTTTTAAAAAAAATCTTTAGTTAATGTGCTTATTCACCATAAGATAGACTTTTAAAAAGTTATCACTAAAAAAAATTTTAAAAAGAAAAAATAAAAATATTTTTTTTTAAATGTGTAAATATACATGTATACCCTTTGGGCTAACTAATATAGATTTATGGTTTAGAACTATGAGATTTATTTTTGGAGGTGAGTTTTAAAATTATAAAAATTTTAAAAATTTAAAATAAAAAGTATATTTTGATCATTTTTTTTAAAGTCTCTTTTGCGATAAAAACTTTAAAAAAATGTATTTGAGTATTTGTCCAACATTTAAGTTGAAGCTATTAATTTTTTTTTATTTTTTAAACGTTTTCATGACGTTATTAATTTCATTGAAGTGGTTAACAAAAAAATGCATCACCTAGCTAGCTTGAATGTAACGTTAGTGGTATGTGTTTTGGTTTCACATCACTAACCATGCTATTGTGAGCCATTGTAAAGTCCGACCAATATATATGCTACATCTCTTCTAGTTAGAACATGGTTGTGCCAGGATTGATGATTACCAGGGTGAATGAGAAAAGCTCCAACGGTACAAGATCCCGATCATGGTGAAACTTGAAATGATCAGCTAGCTTTATATCATGCAAATATACGATTGCAAAATGTATAAGTCGATTCTTAACAAAAAAAAACATGAACAAGTGCAACAAATAGCAGACAATAAACATATTCCAGATAATTTTGTTTTTAAAGTAATCTATTGAAATGCATAATAAATTTTACAAGCTATAACTTTAGAAGTCGTATAGCTTTGAGCCAGTAGTAATATAGCTTTGAGAAAATCACGGCCGCTACAGCATTCACGACCTTGATTTTGTAAGCCATTACCACAACGATCTATAATCACCAAAGAATGAAACAAATATATAAAACTAAACCAGTGTTACAATCCTGCCATTTTTGTTTCTTATATTTTTGATAGTAATCACTTTATATTGAGAACTTAATGATCGAAAACTGTTACTCTTTTAGTCAAAAAAAAAAGTTACTCTTTTATATAACGGCTAAGAGCATCTCCATTGGTTAATCTTTTTTTTTTCGATTTTTTAAAAAAAAAGAAAAAAATTAAATCCAACCAATCGTGGGCCGCCACGTGTCAGTGGGGCCCACGAAACAGTGCAAGGACCGGTCCTTAAATAGAGAGTTTTAGGAGTGGTCCTTAACAAAAGTGGTGGGGCCCACCACCACTTTTTGCTAAGGACCCCCTTAAGTAACCCCCAATGGACATGGTCTAATAAAGTTAATGAGATCGGATAACTGTTGGGCATTTAATTGACGATTGTTGCATTCAACTCACGCCGGTGGCACGTTTTTGTATTCATCATGTAGCAGTATTACTATACTGCTTTTTTTCTTTCATTTTTTACGGAAATGTTTTTGTTTTAACGAAACTTTTTTTTTTGTAAATGTGTTTTAAGGAAACTTTGAACATTCTAGGACTTACTTTTAGAAACATAAAAGGTTATGCAAAAAAACATTCCACGTGTTGAGTTTAACTTGTTCGCTAGTGTGCTGGTGGACTGGTAAGAAGAAAGTCTTATGTGAAATAATATACAAAGGTTTGTGGACTTTTAATACTCTCTTTTTCACAAAAATATTTTTTTGTGTGTTTCTATACATATTAAAAATACATTAAATCAGTATAATAAATATATCATTTTCTGTAATTTATAATTCTTAATAATTTTTAATTAATAATAAATCAATAATTTTTTTTTGAATTTATAATATTTTTATAAAAAATACAAAAAAATATTTTTTTAAAATATTTTTTTTCTAGAATATTTATCTTAACAAAAAAGTGGAAATATATAATAGTATAATATATATATATATATATATATATATATTTATGTTACATTTTTATTGGTTATTGAATATTGATAGTTTAATTTGTATAACATTTTCTTAGTGTACACCGATTAATTAGAAATTAATGAGAAATGCTTAATAAATAATGTTAGAAGTCCACTACATGATTTGTTTTTGTTTAAACAAAGGTATACTAGATGCTCCAAACAAAAAATGAAGTATTGATTTTGTAAAGGAAATAGTAGTCGACATTGTATAGTGATTCATACTTTTTTTGTTTATTACATGAAAGTACTTATGTAAGATTGTGTAGTATGTTCTTTTCAAATGAAAGCCATGTATTCGAATATCATCTTATATTGTGATCAAAGACGTCTTAATTAGAACAATTAATACTTTTAATATTAGTTTTCATGAATCCCTATGTCAAATAAATGAGCAAATGGAATGACTATTTATTTTATGTACTACATGAATATTTTTATGTTCTAAACGTACACTACTTAAGTTAAAAACGGAGAGTTGTTTTGAGTTGGCCTTTCTAACTATACATGTAGAGACTTCTCTATCATCAATGATCAAACCTGAATACCTATTTCGAAAGCAACAAATACTTCTTGGGAATCAACTCCATTGTTCTTGGAATTGGATTATTAGACCGACAAGAAGATAGGGAACAGTAAGTGTTTAAAGAATTTACAATGCATTTGACTCAAAAATAAAAATTTACAATGCAAGAATTAATACGTATGGGACGAAGAGAGAAAGGCTGCACGTGCGCAGCCGCCTGACAAAATAAGTGAGGGCACTAAATCAGATATTAGAGATAGCTCAGATAAATTTCACAAGTTGGGATAGCAGAAAAAGAGGGACAAAAACAAGCTAATTTTATTTCTTTCTCAATTTACAAGATGTTGTTTTCAAAAACATATTTATTACTTTAGACATGACAAGAATATATGTTTCTTCAATATATTATAGAAAACAAATTTTCCAAGTAGATATATGCCATGAAACTCTACACTTGTGACTGTGGCTAAAACATACTTTCCTCTTTTTCAATATATAAGAAGTTTCGAAGAATTATTTTTGTCTCACAATGTATATTATTTGTAAAGTACAATGTAAAAAAATAAAGTGAGAAAACAATATTTAAGCAAAAAGTTAAAAATAAAGTTAGAAATATGATTCATCATTGGTTCTTTTTTCTCATTAGTTAAATGCTAAATACATAAAGATACTGTTAGAATATTTGTGTTTTAGGTAAAACTACTTATAATTTGAAACAAAATGAGTATATGGAATCAGAGGGGAAAGAGAAGTGTATAAAAATTGATCCCCTAAATGTGAAGGATTGAGAGGATCACTTTGTAAATTCCTAGTCCAAAGTGTTTGCAGATGATGTTATTTCATCTGGTTTTGTATAGTGTTCAAAGCAAGTTTAGTAACAATTTAATAATCGAAAGAAAATACAGTTCATGCTGAATGTTAGAAATGTAGATCTTAATGATATAATAATCATTAATAATATATTTAGAACCTTAATATTTTCATAGTTTTTTAGTTTGTTGCAAAACTATATGCAAAAATACATCTTCTACATGCCTAAAAATGACTCATCGAATATATAGTCTATAGCTATTGTGTATTGATTTATTTATATCAGGTTTGAAGAAGATAAGTTCAGCTCGATATATGGTGTGTGAATGTGCATAATATTACGAAAAATATACATAAATTAAAAGTCTTTAATCTTTAGTATGGTAAAATTGTTAGTGACTGACTCTACTTAGCCATTATAAAGGTTTAAACGGCCCGAATATGCAGCTTTCACATGTACCTAAAATAGTTTTTAGATTTGGTTCACCATTCATCTCAAAATTGTTGCCAACTGCTAAACAATCTTGCATTATGTAGAACGTAAAGTATTTTTCTATTTTTCTTTATTTTTAACAAAAAAATATTCTTCTAATTTAAAGCATCCATAACTATGAGTGGAAAGCCAATAATGGAGTCGCTATAGCTAGTGGGATTCAGACTATTGTTTCTTTCGACACATAGGCAAATATTTCACCACTCTAATTCGACCTCTAGATTAGAGTCACTTAGTTTCGAATATTATTTTTACTATGCGCTAGAATATTAACATGAGAACAATGAAACGTAGTCAACTAATAATTTAAGTTTTAATTTGAGAATATCATATGATAAAAAAAATTCCAAAGTAAACTCAATACTTATTTTTCACTTTTTTTAAAAAAAAAATCAACGCATATCTATACAGTATCATTTTATAAATCTATCACATAAATTGTCTAATCCTATGTTGAAACAGTTTGTATTCTATAATGCTTTATAAAATAGTTTTATTTTTATATTAATTGAGAATCTTGATTTTTCGTCTAATCTAGTCTTTGTTTATAACTTCAAAGTTATGCTGCTTTAAATTTCGAACAAAACCTTTAATAATCTAATAAGACGCTCAAAACATGCCTCATAAGTCACTAGTCACAAGACAACACCAACTAAACTTGATGCTAATCCATTCAAAAAATTTCTTTTATATTTTCTATGTTAATAAAGGCTTGAAAGGCAAAACGCACGTACGGCTACCCATAATCCCAGAAGAAGATAGTGACAGGTCCGATAATACGACACGATCAATATGTTTCTTGAAACATCACTAACACTTAAATTAATATGATGTTTTGGCTTTATAGGCATTTGTTTATGTATCGGCTTGTCGACCATAGTATCTATATAGAGTTATTAAAACAAATCGACCCAAGCATGTGTCTTCGAAATTCAACATAAAATTATATCGTTAGTGACTCGTACATCACAACAAGAGAGGTTGATGCCTCGTGGCCAATGCCAAGGGGCTAAAGTTCCACAACTACACTGACATACATGTAAATATTATAATTCTCCAATCAATTAAACAAGTTCTTAAAATGTTCATTGCCTCCTAGTATTATTTTTAACAATTCAATTCAGTAATAGTAATTGTCTATATGTAGGGAAGAATCTTGGTTAGGGAGAGAGGCAAAATTGAAATTGGCCGTGTGGGTTGTGTTGTAGATTGTATTAGATAATCACAAAGTTTTTCTTTTGAACTTTTATAATCACATAAAGTTTCTACGTGGTTATATTATATAGTTTTATGTGTGGCTTATATGCGACAAATGAGTATCGTCATAATAGAACATATGCATATATTTAATTTAACTAAATGGCAGACAACACATTCCTTTCGTTTAAAGCTATGCGTTTTATGAAAGTAGATTCCTATATTTTGGTACAACCTTATTCTTCTAGCCTCTGATATTCCTCATTTCTCATAAAATATCTAAATATTTTCCTCTGATAATAAACTATTTTATCAACCTACTTCTAATCATATATTTTATTATATAGCTCCGAAGCAATCATAAATTAATATAATAGACATGTAAACCACCTTAATACTCTTTATTCGCGTCCCAAATTTTTACGAACATAAGGCGAGATGTTTATTCTTAGAATAATTGTGCTTAATATACAAGTATATTGTGGATAAAATATGTGAGAGATTAATTCTTATGTTTTCAAATTTAATTTTGTTAAAGTTAATTTAAAACAATTCCCAGCTCATTTGTTTTCCCGTTTAGATTAAAGTTACATATCACGGAAGTTTCATCAGATTTCATTGTAGAGTTGAAATTAGAATCAAAAGTTTTTGAAAATTCATTTTTATAGTGCTTCTAAACCTTTTATTAAAATACATTGGAAGTTTATATTTTTGTTTGGACTGTCTTTCTATTAAAAACTTGTGTTTCTGTTTTGAAATCTTGGTGTTTCTATTTTTTAAACATGCATGTTTCTTAAATAAAATAAAATTACTTTGCAAAATATCAAAAATATTATTCGTATTAATTAAAATTATAAAATAATAAACGTAAAATTTAGTTTTGTGCTATATTGATTATGGTTTTGTATATAATTTTGGAAAAGAAAATTGCGAAAATTGAATAAATAGTATAAATTTCGAATACTTATTCTTATCAAGTAGTATAAATTTTGAGTAATGTCATATTTTATTGTTTTACGTCCATGTAAGTCACTAAGTGAATCCATAGCAATCTGATAGTGGACCGAACAGTTTATCATTTGTCTTATCAATACAACGATATCATTGTTATACTATTTGAAATTATATTTTGGTGTCAAGAGAATATAGATGATGTGAACTACTAAATTTTGGCAAAAACAACACGTATAAAATAATAAGACCCTAAATATTACTATAAGAATGAACGATCGTATTCAGCTCCATTATGATAAAGGTGAATGCTAAGCTAGTTAGGTAAGGAATAGAATATATATTCGATTATTGGCACACTAAAGAGTTAACTATTGAGCTATAGACGCACATAAATTCGAAGGTAAAAAAAATATTTTTCTTTTAAAAAGACGAACTTCGTACTCGTCATCGACATCTCCCTATTTGAATTTCATTTGTTATAAATTTGATAATAGTATAAAAATCAAATGAATAATAAGTCAAACTTCTAGGAATTTGGTATATCCGTAGTTAATTATATATCACGTTATTCTATGCACACTAAATATATTTTCGATGTAAAATATTTATCCCTAATAGTAAGATATCATGATATTGGTCAAAACATGTACGAAACCCGTATCATCACAAAATACAATCATAACACATGCTAGTTTTAAAAGAAACAATGGATAGTTACAAACTTGTTTACGATTTTACCATGCATCTTTTCTTTTTGGCTTATAAATAATCAACATCATTTCTTATATTAATAATCATTAGTCAACATCATTAACTGGCCAAACAACGGCCTTTGATATTTTAGATAATGACCAACTGCAAATAAATGACCAAGAACTTGTAAACGAGTAGATGGAGTTAGCCCAAACAAAGCATACACATGAAACAGTCTAGAAAAGCACAATGTGTGTTGCATAATGCATCGTCTGGTGTGTAGTGGGCTTTACGTAGCACATTTAATTTGACTATGGGCCTTAATGGTATCCACAAACTAATATAGGCCCATTAAAACGGTTTCTCACTTCTTCTTTTCTTGGTAGATTTTTTTTCTTGATACATTTTCTAGATTATCATAACATTTAATATAATCTTCTTTCAAATGCCACTCGATCTTATGATATTATATTTTCATTGATATGTTTTCAGCTCAACTAGTGAGTATTGGTAATTTTTATTTTTGAATCTGAAATGATATGCAAGTAAATTTAACACAAAATGTATGCAGTCGAAGACCTCAGAACGGTTTGTATTGTGCGATCACATATTCACGAGAGAGTAAACAGGAAAATCGGAAATATAAATTTAGGTAAGGGTTATCTTGAAAATGTTAAAGAGCTTTCAGTTTTAACATAGAGGAGACAAATCTTGTAGGGATTTTTGGTGAATGGCCATTAAGAGAACAGTCACAAAACATTCACATTTATGTAAGGGCATAATTAACAGGAGTCCTTAGTGGATTTTTTTAGGTGATGGGTCTCATTTTTCTTGTAAAAATCGATTCCAAAAATCATGAATTAAAAAATGATTGTGGAGAGTTTTTGCACTGTTCGCAGATCTCACCGACATGTGGCAGTCCGCAATTGATTCATTTTTTATTTTTATTTTTTTCAAACAAAAAAATTAATAAAAAAAATGCTTAAGAAACCTTGACGGGTTTTAGCGATAATGATGGTCTAAGTAGTATTGTTTGGGTTGTTTGGGTTTAGGTCTCTAGAAGGAATCTGATGGGCAGTTAGGTACTTTGACTATGTCACTTTCTTATTTTATGGACATGAACAAAATAAAAATGTGATCCAATTAACAACTGAATAAAATGCAGACTTTTTTTTATTAATAAAATGCAGACTTAAATTGCAATCACAATAAAAACTCATCAACTATAAAAGGAGACGATATAGAAAAAGAAGAGAAGAACGCACATATACAGGGCCGTCTCGAACTTTATAGAGACCCTGTTCAGAAAAAAACTCTTTAATGGTCTAACATATAAAAATTTACAATTGTTTTTACAAAGTTTTTTTTTACAAAATATTGTTATAATATAAAATAAATACATCATTTTTTCTCTAAATAACGTTATTTTGTAATTTTTTTTTGATACAAAATCATCCACCGCATCATCAAATTTGATTTTCTCCAAAATATCATTTCGATTGTAATCATCGCTAGCACATTCAATATTTTTTCTTTTGATGTTTTATATATCTTCAGAAGCCATAATCTATAAATATAATAAAGCAATGAGACTTGGATAGTGGTTAGACAAGACGTTGTAGATTCTTCGTTATACAAGAAGCTGTGACTCTTTTTTTTTTTTGTCGACGCTAATCTTTTTTCTTTATGTTTGCTATTTATTTTGTAAGAAGTTGGTTAAGAAATATATCTTTTTCTCTCTATTTATAATGACTAATTTATAGTAGTTTCTTAAATATAACTAAATTAAAATAATAACTTTCTAAACTAGCATCTGATATTAAATCACACACTAACACCTAATTTTACTTTCCAAAATATATAATTGGTATAAGTACTAATTAGTTCCTAACTTATTTCATTTTTAGTTGGTTATGTAAACAAAATCAAACTTGTAATTTATATTTATATTTATATTTATTGGTTTACGAAAACTGAATTCAAATATACAATATTCATTCAGAATTTTTTGATAATATGATATTAAGTTTATAACTATTATGAAAATACAAAATTATGGGCCCTCTAAAATTTTGGACCATGTTCGACCGCTCCAGTTGCACGTGCAAATAGACGGCCTTGCACATATATCAACTAGGGTTTTAGCTTGTGACAAAGATATCTTGATAATAATTTGGATAATTTGATTTGGTTTGATCACATTTTCAATTTTATAGTTACTGTTTTATTGGATTATGTATGACGTTGTTGAAGATAGTGTCGAATCTAAATCTCTAGACAAACATAAAAGAAAGTGTGATTTCCCATTATTTGTTTTAGTAGCAGGTATTTTTTTTTTAAATGGTTAGTCGTATAAAAACGTATCCATTTGCAGGTAGATGATTCACAACTCAGGAGTACTATTCGTTGCAATAATCTGCAACTTTAAATAGCACTTGAAACGAGTGCCTTTCTCACATTTAATTATCCTCGTTTTTTGAGTATTTTTTTTAGGATCCTACGCAGAAAGGTCGACGACTTTGCTTTTCATTAAGTAGGTCAATAATTCTTAGTAAAATTTTGGATAAGTTTTCCAACTATTCTTGACTAATTTGTATACTAATATTAACAACAGTTCAATGTTTTCTAAAAAAAAAAAATTTGAATCTTGTGTTATATATATATATATATATATATATTTATTATTACTTTATAGACTATCAAGCAAGGTTTTTAAGCTTTTCTCTAATAAGTAAACTTCGCTTTTAATAAACAAAATTTTATTAGTTTAGAGGTTGTATCCCCCATATATATATATGAACCTATATTATTGGCAAACTAAAACAAAATCACAAAGATGTTTCTTTTAAAATGAAAGAATATTAAATGGTATATTTAAGTACTTTAGAGAAAATTTGACAGGTAGACCAGATATCAACAAGATATGTATCATAAACAGAATAATTCATTTCTCTCATTTATTTGTTTTTATGTACATCAATAACGAGCGTGGGTGGCGTGGAAGTGAAGAAATGGTGTGGGCGTACGTACTGGCAGAAAATGCCAATGAAATCCACAACTTTTCCCCATCAATTGGCTGAATTTATAAAAACATTTGTCAAAATAAATATTTACAACTTAAATGAAAATTATACAATAAGAATTCTATAAATAATATTAAAATTATAATATTTTATTAATTTGTAGAGCTATTAATTTTATTTTTTAGATTTTTCTGTGTTAAAATATACTTCTTTAAAAAAATGATTTTGTGTGCATAAATTAATTAATTATTAAAATTCGAAATATATGTTGGTTTTATTATATTTGTTTTGTACATATAAAATTTATTTCATAAAATTTAAATATGGTTTAGATATAATTTTATTACTTATCATCAAAATATATTAAGTATAAAAATATAAAGATAAATTTTATAAAAAATTTTAAAATAATATAATGTTGGATCTTACTTATATAAAATATATATACATATAAATTATTAATTTATTAGTTTATTGAAATTATATATTTATATAATTTTTAAAAAAAATATTATCTTATCGATTTATGTTATATTAAACCAGACTAATTTAAAATAAGATAATTTATTAATTTATGATTTTTATTAGTTATTGAATATTAATGACCGGTGGAATGTGGTATTATATTTATGTAAGTGGAAAATTACTCTTATGTATATGACCGGTGCTAACGTTGACCGTATACTATTTAACCAAGTGACTAGATCATAGTCCCACTTAGGCCACGAACCTGGGTCAATCATTGGATACCATACATGATACACCAGTTAGCACGTTAATCAATACCATTCCTCTTTACTTGTTTTATTTCAGAGTATAACTAAATTTAAAAATCTGGTTTGATTCTCTCTAATTATGAATAATTGTTATGTACCAAAAAAGTTTGGAATGTTTGGACAGTATTCATATGATATTTCCAAACTCTACAGCAGAAAAATGAAAAAGGCATAATGAAAGAGACAAGACCTCAGACTGCACATGACTTTAAGTTGATGTTGCTTATATCTACACTATAATGTAACAGAATTTTTCTGATGTTTCAAATTATAACATGTTTCAAAAATTTAGGTAATTTTTTTACTTTATTAGAAATTATATAACTAATTATATTTATATATAATGTATTTTGTAACCGCTTATATTGATTTTATTTTATATTTTTAATAATATTGTATAGATCGAAATATTTGTATATACTCTTGAAATATCTTATATTTTGAATCAGAGGAAGTATGTTATTATTTTTGTTCAAAGAATATTCCAAACTTTTATAACGATTATGCAATTAGAGCTAAATAATTAATTTAAATTCAAGGTTAAAGATTCTTAATTAAATAATGAAAAGAAATATCTAATATTAGTATCTCGAAATGACATATTACATGCAAAATCATAATGTATTAGAATTCGAGAGTCATATAGTATTTCTCATGAGAAGTATATATTATATAGTGCATTTTCTCTTTTCCCTCTATTTTATGAAGAATGTTACTTTGATAATTTATACAAAATCGAAAAATAATTGAAATAGTATATTTTTAATAATTACATTTACGTAACTAATACTAGTGTCTAAGATAAATATATATATTTATAAATGGATGTTTTTTACAGTTAGTATTCAATTAAAATATGTATAAGCTGTATTGGAAATTGTCAAGTGATATTTTCCGTGTAACAAAAAAATATGTTGAAATGATACTATTTTCATTTCAATTTAGTTTCATTGTAAAGTAAATTTTTTGTTTTAAAATAGATATCATTTTATAAATTTATTAATTTTATATGTTATTTTATTTTTATTGGTTGAAATATAGATAAATATATAAATAATTATGTTTTTATTTTGAAAATATAAAATTAAATATTTTTTACATTTGTATGCACTAATATATGACAACTAAAATAACACGGATCGAGTACTTTTTATAAAAGAGAGGAGACGAAGTAATTTAACTGTTTTTGAGTAGACACATGGAGAAACACTTGTATTTCTATTTGCGTAAATAAGCTATCAACTAGAAAGGTTTACATTTTCAACTTTAAAATCTATTTTTACTAATAATGACCGTAGCTCAGACCTCTCAGCTTTGACAACTGAGACGACGTTAATGCCCTGCCTTATGACCCCATGACGCTACGAAATGGTATGCCGTATCCGTCAACGTCATGCAAATAAAACCTCCAATCATAAAAATACCAATTGGGCTTGATTTGCAATTTTAGTTATTGCGTGCCAAATTTATAAACTTCAAGAGTTTTGGAACCAATACAGTACAATGTTTTTTTCCATGTGAGATCTTCACTTACACAGTTATACCAATGTTGGCACATGGTGATAATTCAAAGTCATATTCTTTTGCCTTTTAAAAACGTAAAAATTTACTTGAAATCATGGATAGTTAGTTATTTCAACATGCATCACCATACCACCAGCCACCGTGAGCTACATTTGCTTCTTTTTTGTTTGTTTAAAAGCATTCAAGATATATATAGAACCATAACAAGGCTCTACAAAATATATATTATTTGATTTTTGTGGTGATGAACCAAAAACGCAGATTTTTATAAATATGAAATGTTATGGTTTAAATACGAGCAACAAAGTTGTATCTTTAAACAATTTCGTAACATAAAGCTGTTCTATATTTGGAGTATTTTGTTATTGTTTTGTCAAAACAATAGTTACATATCGTAAATTAGATTAGAGGTTAGTATGTCATGCATTCGTCATGCCAGAACAAACAAGGAGGCAATCGAAATAATAGAATAAAATAGAACAAGGGTCTTGACTATTCCGTCTACAAAAAAATGTGCATGCTTATGACATTATGTGAATGTGTAAAAAGCAAAACAAGACGGGGAGAAAAGTCAGAGATGAGGAGGGTGAGATGAGAAAAGATTACAGCGGGATGAATCCATACAACAACTTGGCTAATTCAGTTTCAGACACAAGACTTCTCCTCATAGACATTGATAGAGTGATGGAGAGAGAGGCTTTGTCTCTTTTGATGTCCTCACTATTTAAAGTCAACCAAGTCTCCTTTTGGGCCCATAAATTCTCAATGTTTTGGGCATTTTAGCAAATAAAAAAAATACTTTCAGAAAAACATACTCATTATATTTTATAGCCATGCTACCCATTTGAAGCAAGACTAGCTATATACACTCAAAGATTTTTTGTAAAACTAAATATATCAAGTGATAATATCTTGGAAGTACTGAGAACTTTTTAAAACGATTGTTTAAAAAGACATTATTCAATAGAACCAGACCAGTGTAGGTCCTTCAGTAGGATAGTACCTACCGTTTTCTACTCATGTTCGATCTCCAATTGCAAGTTGCCTCCAATCCAATTTTGTTTTCCTTCTCTCTTTTTTTGGCTACCGACCATTCTGTTTCTTTTATTTAATTAGTTTACTCACCTAACATTGTGTTTAATATCCAATCTGTTATGACTTATGAGGATCAAGTTTTTGTTTAGTTTTCCCCTATCTAAATAACCATCCCAATTAAAATTATTTGCATGTACAATTGTGAATCACTATATTTTCTGAATGAAGAAAATTCACTCTCCAAAATTCACATAGGTTATAAATGTTGAGCTACAAAAAAATTAGAGGTAAAATGAATAAAATTAAGCTTGGTTAGTTAGGGTTGGATATCTCTGTAATAGCTATTTTGATTTGCTATTCATTCTGATTTGATTTTACATTTGATAACAGTAAAGTTATGAAGTTGATTTTTTTTTCACCAAAATACGTTAGAGATATGGAAATTACAAATTTGTAAATATATTACACATGGATATTCGCTATGCTTTTAGATATATACATATATTTAGTATTAAATAAAACATAAATTTGTGGAATATTATTTTGAAGATATCATCAAGCAACTGAAGATATGGGAATCTAAGACTAAGAGTTGAAGTAGAAGTAAAGAGGAAAACAACAGAAGATACAACTCAAGTCCAAGAGAATCCGTCAACATAGAACTAAAGACATCAAATATTAAAGGCGTATCAATACAAATTCAACTCCAATTATTTGGCCATAACTTTAACGGCTAGGCATAATAAATGGATAGGTATTTTTGGAACTAATGGAACGCTAAAAGTCTCACTTTTGAATTTTCTATCAATTTAGTGTTAAAAAAGAAGAAGAATTTTCTATAACTAACTCTATTATTTGTCTTTTGTATTATTACTATGGTTTGTTGAGATGTTGTGTTGTTTATGTGGACTGCATCAGTCAAAGATTTTAAATGGTGTTACTAATTATTGCTGATTTATCTGTTCAAAACTTTTTGTTTTGTTACTATATGAATTGTCTTTGTGCTGTTTATGTGGACTGCATCAGTGAAAGATTTTGAATTCTGATTTTAATTATTGCTGATTAATCTGTTAATAACTTTTTGTTTTATTACTATGATTTGTCTCTGTGTTGTTTATGTTGACTGCATCAGTTAATGGTTTGGTTTCTTCTTTTTCTGTTCATATTACCGCGGTTTGAAATTTTGGGTACAATAGCACATCTTTTGAAAATTCATTTTTCGTGCGTACAATTTATATGTAGTTAGTGAGTTTAATTGTAGTAAACATAACAAAATTCAGGTATTTAGCAAATTTTCTCGTTACAAAGGACCTTTTTCTGAAATGAGCTTATATTAGTGTTTGTGAGATATACCTGATCGAATTGTGAACTGAGAAAAGAAGATAAGTGTTAAATGTTAATCAGCAGGTAAATTAGGTATCAGTTGAACATTGTATTGGGGTCAATAACATCCCTCGTGACATTGTATAAGTTAGGCATGGGCATTTTATCCGGACCTGAGGACCCGACCCGGAACTGATCCGAAAAATTCTGGTTCGGGTAGGAATCGAACCGATCGTTTTACCCTATCAGGTCTTGTTATGGTGGACCCGCAGGTTTTTGACCCGACCCGATCCGATCCGATCCCGAGACCCGATAGGGTACCCGAAATACCTGATAGGGTACCCGAAATACCCGAAACTTCTAGTATATATTAGATATATATGGGTGTTTTAATATCTTTTTGGTATTATATGTATTTTTTGTAAGTTTCAAATTTGGGTTTTCGGGTATAATTTTGGGTTTCATGTAAGATTTTAGAATTTAAAAAATATAATTTGAATAATTCAATAAAAATTTGGTATTTTTCATATTTTCGGATCAGATTTTAGATAAATTTTGAATATTTTAAAGTATTTTTTATGTTTTTGGGTATTTTTTTGGGTTGGACCCGAAACCGAACCGAACCCAGACCAATAAATTCTAACTACCCTATCGGGTCTAACTATTTAAGACCCGAACCAATCCGGACCCAATAAGATCCGAACCGAATCCGAACCGGTAAATTCTTATTATCCTATTAGGTTTAAATATCTATGACTTGAAAGATTCGGACCCGACAAGATCCAGACCCGCAAAATCTGACAAGACCCGATCCGAACCCGACCCGCAAACTCGAATGCCCAGGTCTAGTTTAAGTGACCTTTTTGACAATTATGCACGGTATCTATCTCTAAACTAATAATGATGTTTTTTTCTCAAAATACTAGTTTTACATTGTTTTTTAAACATCAAGTCACCAAATATTGAATGTGTAGCTAAGCAAAAACATAGACGTTGATTGGACTTATTCAACGAGATCTTACGGCAGTACAGAGTGATAAAATTAACCAAAAGCACTCATTGCCTACTCATATTCAACTATACGAGGGCATAGTGATCGGTGACACAATTTTTTTTGGTAGCTAACAAACTACATACAAGCTTCTTTTGGGGTCCCGATTCCTGATCCTATACGTTTAGGGTAGGGGGGGGGGTGTACAAATTTATTATTTGGATTTAAAAAGCTTTTAAATTTAGAAGTGATCAATCAGCATTTTGTGGGAGACATTTACATGGTTTTATTTCATTTAGTGTATGTAATTTTTGTTACTCATGAGTAATGAAGAATTAAAAACACTTTTTACCAATATGGTTATGCCGATACGTTTTGAACGTTGTTTCTATGGTATATGGACATGCGAACTGGCGCTTTTGGCTAAACAATCTCGCATGACACTGCAATTTATATAAACTTTATGCATAGTAAATAACTTGTGATTAAATTAGCGCCTAAGAGTTTGTCAAACAAGTGATCAAAGTCTACAAACATAAGTGCCGGGGGAGTCTACTTTAGACTAGTTCGCAGACAACTAGAATTCAAGTGTTCAAAAAATAAATACTTTGAGCATTTTTGTCTGTTTTTTTTTTTTTTCAACTCGCATGTCCGGTTGAAAAGTGGAAAAATATTTTCTGGAGTTCTCGGTTTTAAGGAAAGGTAAAATTTGGAAAAGTAAGTAAAATCAAAGCGATTAACCGGTGAGATAACCAATTCGAAGGAGACCATAACATTGTTGGATCTACTCGTCTAGAATTGTTTTGGAAAGTATTTTGCCAGGTTTAGTAAGATCTAATCCCAATTATGAACATGTTGCTATGAGAATGGAGTGATCTAAGGTGTGATCTGAGCAATGCTTCATCTATGACCGTGATTGGAGCCAATAAGAGTTGATCCACGGCAACTACAAAATATGTCTTGACGATCCAAAAAGGCCATAGTGAAATTTGCCTTGAAGGCTTGAACCATGTAGCAATAGGTGCCTTAAACTTCTGATTTTTAGGTCTAAAGTTGGCATACTGTATAATGTTTACCAGGTTAAACTAAAGATTTTTTTTTTGTTACATCGTTAAACTTTAGAATTTTTTTACTCGTATTCATTATAGTTCAGTATTGTTTGTGTCATTGTGTAGAATAAGATGTTTTCAGAATCATGTATTTTTTTGGTCTTTGTTAAACAATCCCTTAATTGGTTACCAAGCAAAATTTAATTACCTTGTGGTCAAAACAAATATATTTTACTATATTGATAAAAAGAAGTCATATAATCCATTATATACCTTGTTTTTGGTCAAAACAAATATATATTTGTTATATTTTACTATATTGATAAAAAGAAGTCATATAATCCATTCTTTCCTTTTAGGATTTTTAACTAGTTAATCAATTTTTAAAGCTTTTTCTCAACAAAAAACTATTTAATTGATTTGTAATTCAAAATTAATTAATTAACTACCCGTTTTAAACCTAAAGTCTTGTCTAATTAATTATTTGTAGTCAAACTTAACTTAATTAAATTGTTCTAGTTTCATTGTACCCGATGGAATATCATTTATAAGAAAATTTTAGTCAAGTACAATGTATTGAGGTTATTAAATTTCGAAAATTTTCTGATTTAAAAGAAAAAAATATCAAAGAAATTGAACTACGTCAAAGTCACTTAATGCAAGAAGAAGGAGAAACCAATTAAATTCCGTGAAAAAACAGAAAACAAATAAATAAAGCAGGAATTAATGACACGTGGTCTGACCAAGCCATACACTCATGCAAATTAGTTTTCTTACTTAGTTTCTAATCCGAAAAATAATCATCTCCATTTCACTATAAATACAACACCATCCTCTCCTCTCCTACATCACAAAAAAAAACACAAACTTCAGCTCCAGAAAAAAAAACAGAGAGAAAAGACAGAAAAAAACAAAAAAACAAAAAGAAAAAGAAAAATAAACAAATTTTCTTTTATCTTTTTTTTTCTCCCTATAACATTTTACACTTTCTCTACTCGTGTTTTGTATGATAATGGGAGCTAAAGATACGGCGGCTCTAGAGACACAGTCCACAGAGGAAGATACCAACCAGCCATCTCCTCTCCGTAAGATCATCTCCGTCGCTTCCATCGCCGCCGGTGTACAGTTCGGGTGGGCCCTACAGCTCTCTCTCCTCACCCCTTACGTCCAGCTTCTTGGCATCCCTCACAAATGGTCCTCTCTCATCTGGCTATGTGGTCCCATCTCCGGCATGATCGTTCAGCCCATCGTAGGCTTCCACAGCGACAGATGCACGTCAAGATTCGGTCGCCGCCGTCCTTTCATCGCCTCCGGAGCCGCCTTGGTGGCCGTGGCCGTGTTCTTGATCGGTTACGCGGCTGATATTGGTTACAAAATGGGAGACAGTCTCGAGAAAACGCCTAAGGTGCGAGCCATCGCCATCTTCGCCCTCGGGTTCTGGATCCTCGACGTGGCGAACAACACTCTCCAAGGCCCGTGTCGTGCCTTCTTGGCCGACTTAGCCGCGGGAGACGCTAAAAGAACGCGAGTCGCAAACGCGTTTTTCTCATTCTTTATGGCGGTTGGAAACGTTTTGGGTTACGCGGCTGGTTCTTACACGAACCTACACAAGATGTTCCCGTTTGCGATGACAAACGCTTGCGACATCTACTGCGCGAATCTCAAGAGCTGCTTCTTCTTGTCCATCACACTCCTCCTCATCGTCACCGTCACGTCTCTTTGGTACGTCAAAGACAAACAATGGTCTCCTCCGCCGGTTAACCCCGGCGAGGAGGAGACCACTAAGAGAGTTCCTTTCTTTAAAGAAATCTTTGGAGCTTTTAGAGTCATGGAACGTCCCATGTGGATGCTTTTGATCGTCACGGCACTTAACTGGATCGCATGGTTCCCGTTTCTTTTGTTCGATACTGATTGGATGGGTCGTGAAGTGTACGGTGGAAGTTCACAAGGAGACGATAGGATGAAGAAACTGTATAACCAAGGAGTACATTCTGGTGCGTTAGGACTTATGTTTAACTCTATAGTTCTTGGTTTCATGTCACTTGGTGTTGAGTGGATTGGTAAGAAAGTGGGTGGAGCTAAACGGCTTTGGGGAATTGTGAATTTTATACTAGCCATTGGTTTGGCCATGACGGTTCTTGTCACAAAGTTGGCCGCGAATTACCGGAAAGTCGCCGGTCCTTATGCCGGACCGTCGCCTGGTATTAGAGCTGGAGCGTTGAGTCTCTTTGCTGTTCTTGGTATACCATTGGCTGTAAGTATTTTTAGCGTTTGTATTTCATTACTTTTAAAATATTTTTGGCTAAAATATAATATTTAACCAAATTCATATTATTTTTTTGACAGATTACTTTCAGTATTCCGTTTGCACTAGCCTCTATATTTTCAAGCAGCTCCGGTGCCGGCCAAGGTATTTTTAAAACTTAAATTAACAAAATCTTCTAAAATAATTTTTTCTGTATGTGTGATCACTTAATTTAGTACTCCCTCCGTTTCGTATTGTAAGTAGTTTTAGATAAAAGCACGAATATTAAAAAAGTTATTATTTTTTTTTAAAATGACATTAAATCAATAAATTCAACCAATTATAAAAAAGCTAACATTATTTAATTGGTTACACGATATCCAATAAATGTAAAAGGTACATTGAAATCTGAAAACTTCTTATATTGTGAAACAAATATTTTTTTGCTAAAACAACTTACAATATGAAACAGAGGGAATATTTAATAAAGTCATTTGAACTGAATTAATTAATTAAGAGATTTGTTTCCAAATTTATTCATATGTAATTAGAATTTAATTTTCCTTTTTGCTAAAAAATAAGGGAGTCAAACTTTCCATTAAAACTTGTTCAAAATCTGGTGTGGTTAATCTCTTTATCAGTATCATATAATTGAGTGAGATTTATTAGCTTAATGATATTTTCTATGTTTCACAATAATTGTCGTTTAAAATATTTTTTAAACACAAACTAAGAAAACTAGTAATTTTCTGTAATACCTTTATATAATATATTATTTTAATTGATTTAATTAATTAATTAATTAAAAGTAAAGGTAAAAGCTGGAAAATTTATTTAATTTTTGAATTAAAATGTAAATGATTTTAATAATAAAACAAATTTAAAATTTTTAAACAAAGTGAATACTAATTTGACATTTTGATGTATTCTGTTCACATATCTTTTAATTATCCAATAAATTTCATTTCTAACATTTTTTTTTTCATTTTAACAGGACTTTCTCTAGGAGTTTTAAATTTGGCGATTGTGGTACCACAAATGATAGTATCACTTGGAGGAGGACCTTTCGACGCCCTCTTTGGCGGTGGAAACCTACCTGCCTTTATAGCCGGAGCAGTCGCAGCGGCGGTCAGTGGAGTATTAGCAATAACCGTTTTACCTTCACCGCCACCGGACGCACCTGCCTTGGAGTCAGGAGCCATGGGATTCCATTAGTTTACTTTTTATGTTTTAATTTTCTTATACACTCACCATCAAATACAGTACTATACTTCAAAACTGCAATACCCAAAAAAACTAAAAAGAAAAGAATGCATAAAGTGTTATCTAATAACCTTGGGTCGTCTGTATTTCACACCCTTCATCTAGTTTCTTGTACTTGTTACCGATTATCAATTTAAAATAGATTTTGTTTTTTTTGTAATGTTTGTTTGGTCATTACTCATTAGAAACTATCCTGTTTGACTGTAAAAAGAAAGATCCAACTAGATAAAAACCCCCTAAATCAAAAATGAATCCTTATAATAAAATTTTGTGACAAACAAGAAGCAAAAGTTGTAATAGGTTTAGGTAACTAATTTACATTAGGTGTTGTGAAATTTTCTTAGGCCCAAAATATAACAAAAACTTGACCGAGTTATAAATTACTACTAGTTCTAAGCAAACAAGAACTATTTTTCTAGACCTACACAAATTTATATTTTTTTGTTGTGTCATTTTAGCTTTTTGCATACGGATTAAAGAAATAATTAATTTTGTATTTTTTTAAAAAAATATAAGTATTTATACATCTAACCATATTTCAATCGATAGAAAAATAAATTTTAAAATTAATAAATTTTATATTGAAAATTGAAAACGACACATATTTTGTAACAAAAGAAAAAAATTTACAACGATATTTAATATGAAACGGAGGAAATATGTTGCTATTGAATAGTAAGTGCCGGAGCCCAGGGAAAAAACTATGTAACATGAAATGTCACACTAAAAATGGGCCTTTAAGGCCCTGCGGCCCTGCTGAGCATGTGTCTAACCTGAGGTGATAAACTACTGCTTGAATTCATAGACCTACAACATAAATTGTCGGTGAGATACAAAAACGATTTATCAATTCAAAATGTGGCAACATCATTATCATTCAGGACTTGAAGAACAAAATCTATAACTAAACAATTATCATCAGGAGTTTATAAATAGTGTAGTTAGACTTTAAAAGCAATGATGAGGCCTATATATATTTGTAATTGAGGAGTAAATCATATAGAAAAGAATTGTATGTTTATTGATAGTAATAATATAATGTTTTGGCCTGAAAAGATTATGGTTTCCGACACAGTAAAAATAATTTAAACCTGACTTAAATGATATAAAAGAAAAAACTAATATCTACAAGACACAGTAAAAATAATTTAAACCTGATTTAAATGATATAAAAGAAAAAACTAATATCTAAAAGACACAGTAAAAATAATTTTGTTTTATTAAGTTAAAACAAAAGAAAGGAATATGGTGTCGCCGGGAAGTGACGGCAGTAGGGTCATCAGTAATTTACTTTCTCCAAAGCGAATCCTCAACATCGATCCACCAAGCAACCTCTAAGCTTTTGGTTACACATAGCCGCAAATCTCTTTGCTTCGATCCGATCTGTCCAATTTAGGGTTTTTGAAGTTTCAGAAGAAAGTTTCGATCTTTACGATTCGAAATCTGAGAAGAATGGCGGAATCAGGAGGAGGAGGGTGGCGTGATTCTTATAGAGGAATGTCGTCTGATAACATCAAGGGTTTGGTGTTGGCTCTCTCTTCTAGTTTATTCATCGGTGCTAGCTTCATCGTTAAGAAGAAAGGTCTCAAGAAAGCCGCCACCACCGGCACTAGGGCAGGTACATCTCTCTATCTCTTCTTCGGCAACGATGGTTTGATCAGTAAGAGACTACCCAATTCGAAAAAGATGATCTTTTTTGTACCATAACTTTTGATTAGTCCTTGTGAGGGAGGAACGTTAGCTTTAGGATGATGATATGGTTGCTACAGTGTGTATGTAGTATGTAGGATGTGTGAGGCACTTTGATAGATTCGGGAATGATGTTGAGATCTCTAATTGTATTGAAAGATCCCAGCTTTATAATAGTGTGTTCTTTCCTCTGTTGAGGTTCACTTAACAACCACATTGTATACCCGTAGGTGTTGGTGGGTACTCTTATCTTTACGAGCCTCTTTGGTGGATCGGCATGACAACCAGTGAGTCCTCTCCCTTGGCATTGGCTTCTTAAATCTTCCTCTTACTGATACTTTTTTGTTTTATGCTACTTACAGTGTTACTTGGCGAGATTGCCAACTTTGCTGCTTATGCATTTGCGCCGGCTATACTTGTTACTCCTCTTGGTGCACTCAGTATCATTATCAGGTAAGATAGTATACTCATGTCTCTGACTCTCCTATATGCGATGCTTTCTCTTATACCTTTTTTTCCTATGGATCTCAGTGCTGTCTTGGCTCATATTATATTACGGGAGAAACTACACGTTTTTGGAATTCTTGGCTGTGCCTTGTGTGTTGTTGGTTCCACCACAATTGTCTTACATGCTCCTCAAGAACAAGAGATTGATTCTGTGATTGAAGTTTGGAATCTTGCAACTGAACCAGGTGCATTGTCTGAGCTACCTAATGATTCGTTTTTTCCCCTTACATTCAATTTTTCTAACGTTAGTCTAAGTTTTGTTGCAGCATTCATGTTCTATGCGAGCATTATCATCGGGGCTGCTGTGTTTCTTATTGTCCGTGTTGTGCCCCAATACGGGCAGACAAACGTAATGGTCTACATCGCTATTTGCTCGCTTGTGGGATCATTATCGGTATGCTGTTTTAGATATTTCCAGTTTGTAAATCCTATTTTGCTCAAAGAACGAGTGATCAACTCACCATTGATCAAACATGTAATCAGGTGATGAGCGTAAAAGCACTTGGAATAGCACTAAAGCTGACATTTTCTGGAACCAATCAGCTGTTTTATCCTCAAACTTGGGTATTCACCTTGGTCGTACTTACATGTGTGATAACCCAGTTGAACTACTTAAACAAGGTAAGTTTTTCTGTATAAGCTACATAGTAATTAGATGTCATCCTCGGTTTTTAAACTATTTGCCTTTTTTTTGTATTGAATTTTACTTGCAGGCTCTTGACACATTCAATACAGCTATAGTATCTCCTATATACTACGTAATGTTCACATCACTAACTATATTAGCCAGTGTTATCATGTTTAAGGTAACCTTCCGCCACAAAACCTATTTAGTTTGTATGTGGACTGCTGCTTTGGTACATGAATCAAATAACTGCGTTTATGTGCTTTGTGTTTATTGAACAGGACTGGGATAGGCAAAACGGTACTCAAATTGTCACAGAAATGTGCGGATTCATTACAATACTTTCAGGCACTTTTCTTCTCCATAGAACGAAGGACATGGTTGAGGGTGCGCTACTTTTATCTCTTTTATTGCACTTCTTGTCTTTTCACCATCTTGGAAGACACGTAACTTGAGTGTGATTACATTCAGTAAGAAAAGAAAATCTTATGCGGATATGAAAATAACATGAGGAAACAATAATACGCATAGTAGATGTGTGTACAGTCTTAGCTAGAGATTGAAGAGCATAGCTGTTCACCATTGACAAAAAAAAAATGCCATTTGTTGTATGCATATAATCTTAGCACCAAGTGTCTGTATCCCTCTTGAGTTTGCAGCTGATTGTTGTTGCTATGTTACTGCAGGTTCATCGGTAATATTACCATTGCGGATAAGCAAGCATGCCAACGAGGATGGGTTTGAATCAGAAGGCATTCCACTTAGACGCCAAGAATCTCTCATGTCAGTTTAAAAGCATTATCGTTTTGTTTTCCGGTCTACTGCAATCCAGAGAGCCTCAACTTTTTTTCCATTATCTCGAGAACGTGGACCATAGTTCTTCTCTCCTATCAATCACAGATGGTTCAGGAAGGTAAAAAGGAGCAGAGTGGACGATCAAGATCATCTTCTTCTCGGTAAATATGCTGTGAATTCAATCAAAACATATGGCATTAGGACACACCCACGCATAAACCCTTTTGTGACCTTTAGATATTTTTTTTTTCAAATTATAAAACAGAGATGGGTTTTGCTTAGAACTGAAGGTTTTCATTTCAATATCTAAATCATTGATTTTTTTAGAGTTCTATTTTCTCTTTTGGTTGGTTTAAACTATTTAAAAAAAAAATGAAAATGGAGACTTTGAAAGTTATAAAAACACATGATGGTTAGTCAATAGTTTGAAGAAATATTCAAGTATATTTGATGAGGTGGAGTTATAACATTTATGATCATAGATAGAGACAAAGTTTTTATGTTCATCTTTCCACAATCAATCACTCCGCTGGTAGATGAGATGTCAACTTGAAACTTCGCTGTGTCCTTCTCATTTAACTCTTTCTATAATACATTTCATTACTTGAGGGAGTCAATCACCAATTTAATTTAATTTTAACTATATAACAACAGTACAGTCTTAACTTTAAAATCATTCAACTTCCGCATTTATGTTAACTATAATCCGATTTGAAAATCACAAATGGAGGAATACGTGTTCACCTATAAAGTGTAAACTACCTATAATAGAAAATTGCAATCTAACCGATTGAGAAAATAATCTACAAGAGATTAAAAAAAATTAATTTGTTACCAAAACAAAATAAACTCAACCCATATGAAAAGATCGCCATAATTACATATTTTCCAAAAAAAAAAACGTAGTATTCCTCTGCAATTCAGAAGAAAAAAAAAGAGAGAAACTTGTTGAAGCAGTTGAACTAGAAAAAAGAAGAGAGCAACGACTCCAACATCACCAACAAACAAAACACAAACTCTGTGTGTGTGTGTGTGTTATCTCTTTGGTCTTCTTCTTCTTTTTTCTTGTTTCTTGATCCTAATGGCTCTGAGCAGGTCTTCCCAAGAGTTTAGCTTTCCTTTACTCGCTTCTCAAGACTCTTCCCACTTTTCCGGCAGCGATTCACCTCCACTGTGGAAACACTCGCCGGAGAATGATCACAAGGCGAGATTAGTTTTCGGGAAGGACCACGATGGTAAGGATCAGACCAAGAGCTTCTCTTACGTGGAAAGGAAAAGTCTTTGGAGTGATAAAGCAGAGGAGAAAATGGATATGTTGTGGGAAGTTCTCAACGAAGAGCTTCCGCAGAGAAGCCAGAGCCTTAGGATCAATCACGGTGGAGAGAAGAAACCGTCTTTGTTTCCCGACGAGAGCTCCGTCGTGGCAGAGGGGTGCGGGTTGAAGTTAACGAAGAAGACGCCGCCGAAGAAGAAAATGAGTCCTAATGTGTTGGTGTTGATGAGGGTTTTGAAGAAGCTTCTTGTTATGCGGAGTTCATCTCGGAGATCGCCGGTGAAAACTCATCCACGGTGATCATTTCACTGTTATATTTGAGGGGTGTTTTGGTGTAATTCATAAGTTACGGGGCGTTTATGGAGAAAGAAGCTAAAATTGTATTACATTTGCAGTTTGGGTGGTTCACAAGAATTAACTTTAGGTCCCTGAATTTGAAGAACATATTTGGAATTTGAAGAGTCTTCTTGTTCTTTGTTTCTTGTCTTTTTTCTTTTTGCTTATTATTGCGTGGGGTTTGGTCTGAATATGTATGAATTTTATAAGGTTAAAATGGAAAAGGTTAGAATAAGAGGGTTAGGCCGGATATTTTATGTTTCAAACAAAGGAAAGTTAAAAAGTTGACATGGAAAGTATTTTGGTTATTTATCATTGGATTTTTACCGCCAGAAAACTTTCAAGTTATTCTATTTGAAACATTCCATTTCTGTTGATTTGATATGCCTTTTTATGATAGTTTCTAGATTTGATATATCTTTAATAAACGTGTGATCGTATTGACTAAATTCTTGTAATTTCTCTAATCAATAGAAGGATATATATATATACCACATCATAGTATATATAGTATCTTTCATTTTGATCATTGTTTTTGTTCAAAAGAAATCTTTTTTGTTGACATTTTGTACTTTATTATGCATACAAAATTGAAGTACATAGATAGATTTAGATTCCGACTGATGATTAAACTTTGATGGCTATTGATATTTTAGCTTAATTCTAAAAATTTTAAAGTTAAGTTATTGTCAATCAAGAGTTTTATTTATTTTTTAATTCCAAACTCTTTAAATTTCTTATTTTTTAAAGACAAAATAACTGATTTTATTTTTTATGTTGTTCGTTTTTTTAAGTCACAATTCCTTACTTTTTAATATTTGTAAAGCTACATCAAACATTTTAACACTAAAATTTTCAGCAGCCAAACTGAATTTAAAAGTTTTGACAACAAAAACCCTTGAAGTCTCAAATAATCGGATCTTTAAGGGGGTCTTATTGGATTAGGGATTTGGTGAAATTTCAGTTTTTTTCTAAATCTTCTCTTATTGAATTGAGTATTTATAAAAGTTCTTACAAATCTAGTGTTATTGGATTAGTCATTTATACAAAACCTATAAAATCCTCCCTTATTGGAAAATAAGGATTTCACAAACAATATATATCAAGAGTTATTTGGAATTATTAAAAAATTGATATATAGTCAAAATTCAATGGAAACAAATACCACCTAATGAGAAGGTATTTCCAAAAAACAAAAGAACAATAGTTTCATCTTCTTCGTTTAAAAACTTTCACGCTAAAAAGTGATCAGTTTAATTAAAATGAGGGAAATGGGTTTGGAAACCCAGATATCATGTTGCACGTCTCTTCGTTTTGTTTTGGTAAAACTTCCTTGACAGTCAATTTCAATTCAATGTGTCAGATTGATGTCGCTGTGTAGATGTTTCATCTGTAAAACATGTGATCAGATCACTCTTTTTTATCTAAGGCATTGTGAATGTATCGAGCTTGTCTATCCTATTTACTACCCTTCGTTGTTCAATCTTTTTTACAACTTTTTGGGAAGGACATGTTTCTTCTATCATCACTTAATGGTTATATATGTACGAGAAGTTTGAAAGATATTACACGGTTTTGGATTTTTTTTCAAAAAGATATTACTAGATCTAACTTTATTTTGTATTTAAAATTCTACCAAATCTTCCCTCAAAATCTCCATCAAAATCCTTAAAATCCAAATATCTCAGCTAAATTCCACCAAATATGAAATCCTCAAACTTATACCAAACCCCTAATTCAATAAGCCCCACTAAAAGCTTTTTATACTGTGAAGATGACCATGAATCTTTTTTACTTTTATCCTTTTGGCAATGACCATGAATTAATTAAAACCCATAATTGAGATTGGAAGAAAATCATAAAAACAAAGACAAAAAGAAGAATCTTAAAGTTAAATAAATACAAAGAAAAAGACTTTGCAACCATTTCCACAAGTCTAAGAAAACGATACTAGTCTACTACTCGATTGACCAATGACCACTCCTTATCCCCACCCGACCCGAATATTCAAACCGGTCACGGATTCAGTTTCGGATCTAGTCCTCCAACTCTTCAGAAATTAAAAAAATCCAAACTTTCGTAAGTGGGTCATAGAAAAATCGTAGCTTTTTGTTGTCTGAGACGCCTCTCTTCTCGTGTTCGTAGGGTTCTCTCATTTGACCAACTGTGCAGAACCAAAGAAACTGATGGGTCTGATCGATCTTCAGAGAGCTTCATCGTTGTCACTTCATTGTTCATCAAATCTACGAAAGTCTCGAGCTTTAAGGCAAAACAGCAACAGGGTTTACTGTGTTCAGACCTCAAGTGTAGAAGAATCCAAGAACTTGACCATGGGAGACTCTTTCATCCGTCCTCATTTGAGGCAACTCGCTGCTTATCAGCCAATCTTACCCTTTGAGGTAATGTTGACATTATTAGATTGGATTGGATTCATGTCTCTAAAGCGTGCATTGTGTGTTTTGTAATTAGGTTCTGTCTGCTCAATTAGGAAGAAAGCCTGAGGATATTGTTAAGTTAGATGCTAACGAGAACCCTTATGGTCCTCCTCCAGAGGCAAGTTGTATCTTTCTCTCACTTGCAGATGATGAAAAAAAGGATTATCCTTTTTAGTGTTTCAGATGTTCTGTGTAGGTTTTTGAAGCACTAGGCAATATGAAGTTCCCTTATGTATATCCTGACCCTCAAAGTCGCAGACTTCGTGATGCACTTGCTCATGACTCTGGTCTTGAGTCTGAGTACATCCTTGTTGGTTGTGGTGCTGACGAACTTATCGACCTGATCATGAGGTTCTGCCTTAGCAAATGTTAGTTTCTTCCCTCACCATTCTCTTGACTAAACTGTGTTTGTGTTTGCAGATGCGTGTTGGATCCTGGTGAGAAGATCATAGACTGTCCTCCAACGTTCTCAATGTATGTGTTTGATGCTGCTGTGAATGGAGCTGGTGTCATTAAAGGTGAAAGATCAATACTTTCACTCTCTATCTCTGCATATGGTTCTAACTCTTAACATGTTTCGTCTTTGTTTGATTCACAGTTCCAAGGAACTCTGACTTCAGCTTGAATGTAGACCGCATAGCTGAAGTTGTAGAACTAGAAAAACCCAAATGCATATTCCTAACTTCCCCCAACAATCCAGATGGGAGGTATAGCTCAAAAGAGAAGGATCATTTGTTAAGTCCTTCATGATTAAATCCGAGTTCTGTTCTTGTTACAGTATCATCAGCGAGGAGGATCTGTTAAAGATTCTAGACATGCCAATACTTGTTGTCCTAGATGAGGCTTACATTGAGTTCTCAGGAGTTGAATCAAGAATGAAATGGGTGAAGAAGTATGAAAACCTTATCGTTCTCCGCACATTTAGCAAGCGAGCTGGTAAAATGAAACTATACAATATAAAACAAAACGTATAAACATAAAAATTCTGCTTATAACTTATGACGGTTTCAGGTTTGGCGGGGCTCCGAGTTGGATATGGAGCGTTTCCATTGAGCATAATCGAGTACATGTGGAGAGCAAAACAGCCTTATAACGTCTCAGTTGCAGGAGAAGTAGCTGCTTTAGCAGCACTTTCAAACGGGCGATACTTAGAAGATGTGAGAGATGCTTTGGTACGCGAAAGAGAGAGACTTTTCAAGCTGTTGAAAGAGGTTCCTTTCTTGAATCCTTTTCCTAGCCATTCGAACTTCGTTCTCTGTGAGGTTACATGTGGAATGGATGCAAAGAAGCTGAAAGAAGATTTGGCTAAAATGGGTGTGATGGTTCGTCACTACAACAGTCAAGAGCTTAAAGGTTTTGTCAGAGTGTCTGCTGGGAAGCCTGAACACACTGATGCTCTCATGGATTGTCTTAAGAAGTTTTATTGACTTGCTCATATGTTTGGAACTCATTGAAACTTCTCCTCTGTTTTGTTTGTTTGTTTTTCACTATGTTGGATTCAATGTTTCAGACTTCAGTTAGTAAGATGCTTGCAATAAGGGGAACATCTCTGGTAGCATTGTGATCTGTGATTTGATAATGGGCCTAAGCAAGGGCCAACTATAGAACTTATTGATGGAGCCCATTGTGGGTAGTTTTTTATGTGACTAAATGACTAGGAATTGTGGGTAGTTTTTTATGTGATTAAATGACTAGGAATTGGTTAATTCTGATCTGGTCGGAACCAAAGCCAAACTGCTTGTTTTTGTTAAAAGTGTAAACTCTTGTAGTCTCTCTTAAATCCATAATTGAACTATTCAGCATAAGCACATTCTTCTTTATTAAGCCACAAACAAGTTAGAAAGATGTTGATGAACAAAGATGTTGATGAACAAAGATGTTGATGAATGATGAATGATATACCATTTGTTCAAAAAAGGAAAGAAAGATATTGATGATGAATGATATACCATTTGTTCCCATTTTCACTTTCTAAAAACATAGTTCTGATATATTTTTGTAATTTATATTAATCAAAATTTCACATTTTTAAAATTTATTTTGCTATAATTAATTTGTATTAGAATATAACCTAAAAACATAATCAATATACAATTGTAGTGTTTATTTATATCAGGTTTAGTATTTTCGGCTATAATTTATTCATTTAATTATTCTGTAATCTACTATACAAACATCCTGAGAATTGTATACTTACACATATGGAGTATTTTGTACAATAAGACAAAATTTTGTCCCTTATTTAACTAATGCCATTAAACCAATTGTTAATAGTACTATAACAAAAGTTCATTATTTTATTTTTGTAAAAGGTTTCTAAACTTTAAATAATGAAGCTGTAAAGGTCCTAAAGGAAAGACAAAAGAAAACTAAAATAAAATAAAAATGTAGGAATAAGTATGAAATAAGCAATAGGATCAAAGAGACAACTTGGGTGTGGGCCGACATGCCATCATCAGAGCCTCTCTTGCACCACTCTTACCTCTAGAAGTGTTTGTTTCTCTCATCATTACTTTTTTTTTTTTTTTTTTTTTTTTAACCTTAGGGGTATCCCAGCCTTCGGCCAGACTAATCCCCAAAGGGGTGGTGCGCCCCGCGGATGGAGCCTCACTCCGGGTATTCAAATGGGCTTTACCAACACAGCCCATATCCGCGTTTGGTGAGCAGAAGTGACAGTTCGCCTCAGGAGGATCGAGCCCGCGGGCATGACAATTGGCCAGCAGGGTTCTTTCCAACTGAGCTACCTCAGCCGCTCATCATTACTTTTTTTCCTTGTCTTATTTATCAATTGTTATGGCTTCTGGATAATAGTTGGATAAAATTTGAATTTCACTTATCCATTTATTGAGATATTTAAATGAGTTGTTGGTGCTCTTAACATACTATAATTTTAAAATCAAATGTTGATGTATATATACCACACTCGACATTTTACTTTAATCCTTCTGTTTTGTATCATAAAATATTTAGCATAAATATTTCGAACTTTAAAAATCGTTTTCAGGTAGCCAAGTTATTATTACGCCTATCTCAAATTATAAAAAAAATTGAGCACTTGTAGGTACAGGCAAAACTGATACAAACGAATAAAGAAAAAAAAAAGATTTTGGAAGGTCTTACTTGGTTTTATGTTGTCGTTGATTGTTCTCATAACATGATACAACACAAATGATAAAAAAAATAATGAGAAACGTTTGAAAATTTTCCAAAAGTAGAATACTTTCAATAATTAAAGTTTTACAATAATAATAACTATTACAACAGTGTAGAACTGTTATTTGATGTTTTGTAATAGAGACGCAATCTCACCAAATCAACACTAGAAATCCCAAGATTTATAAGCAGTCCCACTAAACCGCCACAAAAAAAAAACCATATATATGCCAACATGCTTTCTCTTCACTTCTGATCTCTATTCAAAGATCAAACACCAAAGGTGAAAATTGTGCGTTACATGTTAGTAGCAAACATTTACACTAGAGATTATCCAAATTAAAAATGCAAAGTTAATGGCAAATCTTGACTTAATGGTTACCAAATAGGATGTGGAATAGGGAGACAAGTAGAGGAGGCTGTAGGGGGTCACTTGGAGAAATAGTGATCGATCTTCACCCACCGTCGTTCATCATTAGTTACCGCTAATTATAGCTTATTAGTTATTATTTATGCTTGATCAAAAAAAAAGTTATTATTTATGCCAATATTAATTGCTCATTCAATCTTAACATATGTCAATATTAATTGCTCATTCAATCTTTACGGATTAGTCTGAATCTTTCCATAAATCTATGATATTTTAAGATTAATCGAAAAAACAAAAACATGAATATTTTTTATTTTATTTTAACCAGTTGAGTTATTAAGTTTTGTTTGTCTTTAAATCCTTTGTTTCATTGTCAACAGATTACATGTTCGAAAATTTAGCAACTGCAATAAGATTTTTGGTCAGAAAAATCAAATGAGGTAAGAAAACATAACGGTGTACTAAAATAAATAGTGAGGCAGTGGTAACATTTTCAAATTTACTCCATTTTTCATTTAAGTGACATTTGCAGTAAAATATATTTGAACTTTATTTTATTTTAAACTTTAAAATAAATTAAAATGATTTTATTTTAAATAGAATATATTTTTTACCCAGCATTTAGTTTTGAACTCTAAAATAAAGAAGGTTGGAATAAAAATTTAACTTTATTTTTTGGAGTTATTCCTTTTCTAAATAAAAAAGTAACACACGGGAGATGTTTTAAGTTCTGAGAAATAAGCCATTCTGGAGTTACCATTTTTATTTTTATTTATTGTTCCATTTGATAATTCCATATCATTTTTGGTTAAAAATTTTATAGTTACCACTCGAAATGCCTCTATATATCAAATGCATCTCTATGAATATGCTTAATATGCTTATCAAATGCATCTCCATATCAAAACATAGATTTCTAAAAAAGGTTATTTCATTCTAAAAACCTTATATCTCTTTCCACTGGAATCTGATAGACATGAAACTATTCGTTAAGCAAATAACTTATACATCATGAGTACGTATTAAAACCCACATTCTGCAAATTTTATTTAATTTTAGGAGTAAATGTAGATGTTACTTTGAAAATCAAAGATACGATACATTAGTGTTCGCAGTTTATTTATAGTGTTCAGATTCTTCATATATATAAAGTAAATTTACTCTTCATACAAAAGAGAGATTTTCCGAACATTCTCATATAAAGACAAACTTCAAAAAATAAAAAAATCAGTGCCTATGAAAGAATTAAAATTCGACAATGATTATTATATATAGCCTATGAGTGTCAGTAATAATGACTTTCTATTTCTTAATTATTATTGTTTCTCTAAGATCAGCTGGTAATAATTTGTTGGTGGATATGATATCTTTCAGGGTGCAAATATATTACTGTTATGTTATGGGAGAAAAGCATATAGAAGAAGTATTTTGAGCGAATTGTATTTAGTCATAGTGATTCATAACTCATAAGCACAACAATCGTTACAGTTGTGAAATTATTTGTTTTGTTAGGTACAATAGAATTTAAACATATGACTCAAATCTTAAGGTTAACCATAAAAAACAGAGAAAATATACATAGAAATAAGATGATATATTGGTGAATTATCTATCAATAGTTTTTCACATCTTAAGATCTGTGAATAATTATTAAGTTATCAAACAACAAAAACATAATAATTACTAAGTTTGCTTGCATGCAGTATACTCGTAAACATATTATTCTAATTAAGTGATTACGATTTTATCTTCCATTCAGAATATATTTGGGTTGCATCAGATTAACTGAATTGTCACAAAATAAGCTCTAAATTTTATTTTTAAATATTCACGTTTTTAAAAAATTGAACTTCTTGCCGATTTTTATAGTATACCTAAATAAGTGATGTAACCACCAACATGCATAAGGAAAGATATATTTCGTTTTACACAAAATAACCTCATATATATATAATTTTAACTACATATATATTATATAAGTGGTAATCATGTATTTTTATATATTATTTAAGAGGTCAATAAAATAAAGGTATTGATGGCTGTTTCTAGATACAGGTCGTTTTCAAAGTTTAGTTAGGATAGAATCTAAGACAAGATCCTAAGCTAACTCTTCCAGGTAAAGCAAATATATTTCTTACTTTTTCAGGAAACTTTCTTCCTTATTAACTCTATTTAAATCACCGGATATATCTTATTTAACATTTCATCCAATCCCCATAAAATATATTTTAGGCATTAACTGCTCCGTAGTTGATTCGTGCATAATACAAATTCTCAAATATTTCTCGGTATTTACGCTTTGCTTAATAGTTTAATTCAGGTGTTTGTTTATAATATTAATCTTTATATTGCAGTTCTTTGTATAGTTAAATTAGTGATGTTCAGAAATAAGAGTTGGTAAGCTGATGTATTACCATTGTTGATTTTCTCAGATATAAATAAAATATTATGACTAATCTTCAAAGTGACCAATGGAAAGAAGGTGTGCGGCCATAATTTTATAGTCCAGAATATTATCTGTTGGGAGTTTGATGAGCAGTCCAGTAGAAATGGATTAAAGTATTTAAATCAAAGGTAAGTGAAAGGTCGGTAGATCACATCAGATTGCAATGATTTTATCAGATTAAGTTCATGATTTATATTTTTGATGAGTTATGGACCCATGCAGACGAAAATTTCTCCTTAAACTTTCAAAATTAACCAACTAGATAGCTATTTAAACTAATTCTAATGACGGCAATAAAAAGTATGGATTATTTTTTTTGTAAACTAAATCGACCTGTTTTGTTTCAAAATTTATGTTCCAGCATCGAGACAACGCAATTTTAATCTTGCTATCAGCATATTGCATACAAAAAATATAAATATGATGAACTAAATAATTTTATGCTTTCTATAAATAGGTATGTTTCTTATATTTCGGTACTTGTAGTTTATAAGGCATTATCTAATAGTCTGTTATTTTTTTAAAAAAACATAAGTATTAGTGTGTACTAGAATATTCAATGTGTCGACTAAAATATTAATTAGCATGTTGGAACTTTTGGTCGATCAAAAACAGTATAGTTACTATGCATTTGGTTATAAAACTCAAACATTCTTTAGAAAATCACTTCATCAAAATGAGATATTCTTGCTGTTGTTTGACTCTATGGGATAAACTTTTCTTAGGATATAGGATTACCTAAAATTCTACAACAGATAGAAAGGCTAGACCTTGGAGTCTTTGGACCAATGTATCAAATTTTCAAGATATTGGCGTGACGTAGATAACCTTTTAATTCGTGGACGGTAAAGTGGCAGCCTCCAAAAAAATCGTGCGTCTAATGTATCAATTACTTTTGTTAGCATGCTTTAATAGCATTTTTACTCAATATAAATTAATGAATATCGTAAGTTACTAAACCGGCCAGCCAATAGTGAGGATGAAATCATATTCAGCAATTTACAGTGGCGTCACTAACTTCTACAGTTCATTTTTAGTGGATAAAAAATCTTGAGATAAGAGTTTCAATTGAGAACAGCTGCCCGTTGACCTCTGCCGGCAGAGCCGTGCTTATAGTGTTAGTAAAAAGGCATTGGCCTTAGGCCTCACATAATTATTCAAAATTAGGGGCCCCAAATCTCCAAAAAAAAATTGTTTTGTAGTTCAAAATTTTTTTTATTTATGTTTCTTGACTGATTTCAAAACCAATATCAACAAGAAAATATGATTTTCTTTCCTTCATTTTATAAGTTTAATTTTATCTATTCAAGTTTAAAGATCATTATTATTCTTTGTTTTATCAACTTTGTTCCACACAATCTTTTTACACTCACATTTTATAGTTATTTTTTTAAATATTTAGTTGTGTGAATATTAGGGGTTAACATGATATATATTAATTTTTATAAGATATATGAAAATAGATGTATGTTTAGTGTTTGTTTTATATGAGTATTAGTCTTTCTTAATTTGTTAAAAGAGTTAGAAATAAGTTCATAAATAGATATCACAAAAAATCACAAATTTAAATTCTTTAAACACTATCATTTTTAGTTTAGACATTTGATTGTCTTATACTATCATTTATAATTATATCTACTATTATAAAAAAATACATAAATATAATTTAATTAAAATTTGCCTTAGGCTCCTAAAAGAGCTGGCACGGCACTGTCTGCCGGGTGAAAACAACAAACACTTAATTGGTAATGCATCGTTAATTATTCGGTTAACTAGGCTACTTGCCTACTAACCCCAATAATTACCGTCTACCCTAATTATAATTAGTGTTGGAGAGTGTCAAGTACACACGCACTATAATTCTTACCATCTATATAAATAGTTCATTGTAGAGAAATATAGTAAATATATACGAAAAAAAAGAAAAAGAAAAGAATCTAAACATATAACGCATTTCAGATACTGATATCTTATGTTATGTATTAGTTCATAAACACTGTTAAACCCATCATAAAAACAATGTGTACGTAATAGATAGCAAATCAAATTAGAGGGCAGGCTTATTACTGTCATACCTAAACGACCCCGTGACAAACAAAAAGGAGTATATTAGTATAAATTTGTTAGCTTAAGAGTTAGAGACATTATGATTAGAGAAGGAAATATAGGGATCGAGGCACATATATATAATGTATATTCTGACAAAAAGGTGAATAGTGTGAAAGGGTTTGTGGGTAAATCCTTGGGATTTGAACAAAAGGGCTCTCTTTCTCCCTCACGCAGTAGACACAAGACAAGTAGGCATGCATGTGAAACTGAAACCAAAATCAAGTGCTCTTTCTTATTTCTCAAAATCCAGCTTTTATTTAATTTTCGTTTTCCATTTTTAAACTTTTCTTTCCTATTTTAGTACCCATTTCTTATTATTTATCACATAAAAAAATCCTTTTTCTTTTTGTATATATATCCATTAATCCTTGATTTTCGTGCCTCCCTTGTCATGTTGTTCACTAACTCAAAAGAGATGCTTTTTAGTTTTTGGATTTTTTTCTTCGGACTAGACTCAATGAGTTACTGAGATGACGTCACAAGCCGAAAGGGTGAGGTAAAAAAAGTAAGAAGCGACAGCCAACGGCTTTGGTGGGACCAGGATAAGCATAGATCAGATGAGGAACAAATGATTAGTTATGTAATAGAAACAGTTCTACACCCCACGTGTCATGCATGTAGAGCGACACTTGTTAAGGACGGCGCCACCAACCAGACAATGGGAGCTGGATTGCTGAAGAAAGAACATACTTCCTCTCTTTTACTCTTCTCTTTTATTTTTATTTTTGTAGCTGTTTTAAATATAATGTCACGATTCGTCATGTTTAATGGCCAACGTTTGTTCCTTTAGGGCTACTACAAATCTGAAAAATATTTTAATAGTTTTGTGAAAAGAAATATTTTGGGATTGTATGGTTTCCAGTGGATCTAAGGCTTGAAATTATCAATTATGTATTCACTATATAACATTATAAAATTTGATGCGGTTGTATATTGAGTGAGATTTACGTAGTGATCCATAAATGTGCATTTCTTTCTCAAAAAAATATCCATAAAAATGTACATGCGTGTAAATTCTTTCGACATTGAGAGTTACATACTTAATATAGTTAATTTATTTGCCCCCATCGTTTTTTCTCACGTGTTTTATCAATGGGTTAACGAGGAAATATATTAACACCAGATTAAACAAGCATATATATCAAAATTTCTCGTTATATTGTTAATATTACATTATGCATAGAGTACAAACCTGGAGAGTAACCTATAATATGTATCCTTTATAGTAGGCTAGACTACTTGAATCGTTTGTAATATTTATTACAAACCAAATTAGAATTTGCAATCTATAAAAGCTTTTGGTGATGTTCAGAGCAGTTTACTATTTAACCTAATGCCACATAAGAATCGCTAATCATATATATAACGTTGGTATAACATAAGATAAAAATGAAAAGAGATTTTTAATCTTGTGAGATGTAATAAACAACTAGTAAATAATATAGACAACTAACAAAAGTTGGGTTGTGCAGTAACTGCCGGTAAAGTGGAGAAGCTTGGAAAAACTTTAAACAAAAAATTGCGGTTAGAGAGAGAGAGAGAGAGCCGTCCAAAAACAAGGCGTAGATGTCTATCCCACGCGCAATCAAACCCTCTTGCTCCATCTCCATCTTCTTCTTCTCCCCTCTCCTTATATCATCATTTTGCACCCACATGACACACACTTCCATTTATATAAATAAGCATATTCACATCATAAACATATATATATACACTCTAAGATTTCTAGATGGTCCATATACATGTGATCTAATTAATCAAAAGCCAATCTCTTGCCTTGTTATATAAACACTCATCATTCAATCCTCAACAGAGATTTTAAACCCTTCCTCTCCTTCCTTTTGCTACCCTATTTTCAGATCGTTCTTGTTCAAATCTCTTACAAAAATATATCGATATTTCCCACAAGCTCTTCGTCTAATCTATATTAACTTGTAAGTTTAAACTCATTATTCCTTTTTAGGTTTTATTTTTTTCACCCACAAAAATACATATAGATACATATGGATACATGAATGAACGACTATACATCGTTTCTGTTTGGGTTTTTTTCATCAAATATGCATTATTACATACATAAAGTATGGGATCGTTTTGTCTATGGATAGGAAGGTTCATATCTTGAATACAAATGTGTATATATGTGTAGACATTGACCACAAAATTTAGAGTAAACGGGAAACTGAAAATAATGGTGGGGATTTCGAAATCTATGTTTTTCAACGACATTATTGTTTCTTAGAAATTAATTGCTGTTCCACCATTAAAAATAATAATATATCAATAGTATAGGGATATAAACACATGAAAGAGTGTGTAATACACTCAAAGGAACATCAACCTCGGTGACTTCCAACCGTCAAGCTTTTCGGCTATATATCCATTCATATGACTGTGTTCAAAAAAAAAAAAATGTGTTCAAAAAAAAATCCATTCATATGATTATCTTCCATATAAAACTATATAGTTCTTGTATATTTTAGGTCTTATAATACCAACCAACTTATGTTATATTATATAGAGCTCTTTATATTTTATATAGTACATAGTATATAAACTTTGAATCTTTTCGTTTAAAAGCATCGTTCGGTATGTACAAGGCGAAACAAACACTTATTAAACCTAATCTTTTCTAAGAAAAAAATCCAAAAAAAACCTTCACTATCAAACTTTTGTTATTATTGAAAATAGTAAGCGCTCCTCCATTGTTGGTGGTCCCATGAAAATACATCATAACCATCATCAGAAACATATAATAGCTATATCCTTAAGCTTAAAGATCTAAGATTTTAGATATTATCTATCTACATGTGAATACATATAGTATGTGTATGTATATTTATAGATATTTTAATATATTATCATGTGTGTCCGTGTGTAACATCACTATCATTAGCCAACACAGCTTTTGGAATTCCATTGGACCCAAGAGCCATTCCATAATTAAAATATAAGAAGCTTGTAATAGGCTTTGGTTTTGGTCCCCAAAACAAAACTTTAAGGTTGTGCCTTGTTTGTCTAAGGTTTTCGCAATAGCTTCCAAAAAGACACGCTTAGGTTTATATACAAATATACTTTCATTCATATCCTTCTCTTCTCTCTTATTTCTCCATCTCGTTTCTTACTCATTTCTCTAACAATTTCCGGGTTTATATACTTTTACAGGATCATTTTAGATGGATAACATAATGCATATGCCACCAGGATTCCGATTTCATCCGACAGAGGAAGAACTCGTTGGTTATTACCTAGATAGGAAGATCAACTCAATGAAGAGTGCTTTAGATGTCATTGTAGAGATTGATCTCTACAAAATGGAGCCGTGGGATATCCAAGGTAAGTAACGTGGATCTTGTATAATGATTATCCGTTATTAATCTTTTGCATGGAATGGCATTTACATTGTTTACTTATATAGTATGATCTTTAAAAAAACAATAGTGTGCGATGAAATTAGCATGCGAAATGAATGAGAAAGCCTACTTTCTTTGACTTGTAAGATTTTATAGACGTGAGTGTGAAAAGAATATTACAAAGAAAAATGTAAGAGATTTAGTACAATCATAACTCATAATATCTCATTTGAAATTAAACTAGTTGATTTTTTGGTTGAACGTGGGAAAGTAGAATCATATCATTTATCAGCCCAAATACAATTCATCATATATTTTTTCAATCTTCTTTTTTAATAGATTAGATATGCTAATATTTTGTGGTGTAAATATTTTTATGACATTAACATTTGGTGTTGCATTGCAGCAAGATGCACACTAGGGTATGAAGAGCAAAATGAGTGGTACTTCTTTAGCCACAAGGATAGGAAGTACCCGACCGGGACTAGGACCAATAGAGCCACGGCCGCGGGGTTCTGGAAGGCCACCGGCAGAGACAAGGCGGTGCTCTCAAAGAACAGTGTCATAGGAATGAGGAAGACACTTGTCTACTACAAAGGTCGAGCTCCTAATGGAAGAAAATCCGATTGGATCATGCACGAATACCGTCTCCAAAACTCTGAGCTTGCCCCGGTTCAGGTACACATTAAAGACTCAAATTTATATAGCTATTAAATAATGTTGAGTCAAATCTTTCAAATAGATATTTTTAAAGTTTTTGTCATAAAATAAATTTTATAGAAAAAATGATCAAAATATACTTTTTTATTTTGAAAATTTTAATATTTTTAATTTAAAACTCCACCTCCAAAATTTCAACCATTAACTCTAAAAACTAAGTATAAATTAGTTAACCCAATGGATATAAATGTATTTAAACCCTTTAATAAAATATATTTTAATCATTTTTCTTCTTAAATACTACTTTTTTACATCTAATATTCCTCAACGTTGTTAAACCAAGCAAGAATGAACTAAACAATAACTATTTATTTGTGAACTATAGGAGGAAGGTTGGGTGGTGTGTCGAGCATTTAGGAAGCCGATTCCAAACCAGAGGCCGATAGGGTACGAGTCATGGCAGAACCAGCTCTACCACGTTGATAGTAATAACAACTACTCATCTTCAGCGACGTTGAACACGAGTCATCATATCGGTGCCTCATCATCGAGCCATAACCTTAACCAAATGCTCATGGGCAATAATCACTACAATGCCAATAATGTATCCTCATCGATGCATCAATATGGCAACATTGAGCTCCCTCAGCTGGACAGCCCGAGCTTGTCACCGAGTCTAGGGACGAATAAAGATCAGACCGAGGGATTCGAGCAAGAAGAAGAGAAGAGCTTCAACTGTGTGGACTGGAGAACACTAGATAGCTTGCTTGAGACACAAGTCATACATCCACAAAACCCTAATGTCCTAATGTCTTCGTTCGAAACGCAGTCGTATAATCCGGCGCAGAGCTTTCCTTCCATGCGTCAAAACTATAATCATGAGGCTGAAACAAATATTCATGAGTCGCTTGGATGCTTCCCTGACTCGTAATTAAATGAAAATTATATACTATATTGATTTGTTTTTATGATTTAATTGTTTCATCTCAAGAATAACATTTATAACTGTATGTTTGTAAAACAAGTTTGTGTTTAATACGTAGAGATTTCCTACTGAATTTCACAAAGGTGGAATTTGTTTTTATCTGATCAGTGATCACTTGGGGTTTTCTATTCATATTTATTTCGTTACTCGAATTTGTAAATCGTCCATTGATTCTAATGAAATGTGCTCATAATTATACGTCAATGCACGCCAAATCTGTCTATGGTGGCCTAGTAGCCAGGAGAACATGTAAAATGTGCTCAAAATTTCCAACCACAATCAGTGGCAACAAATATGATATATATAAATCGTACCACAATGTACGATCTGAATTTAAATTATATGTTCACCATGTGGGATTGTATAAGTGGTGTAAGTGCTTTACACAGTCTTTGTTTCTTCCACAACCACATTAAATTATCAACCATACTTTTACTAAGAAAATTTAAATTTACAGCATGAGAATTATAAAAACAAATATTGGTTTTAGAAATTAAATTTTCTACTTTCAGTTTTTTGAAATAATTCTATGGTAGTAAATATATAATTGTACATTTTTTTATAAAAAAAAACTAAAACGAAGATTCTAAAACAAAAACCCTAAAAATAAAGTCTACCATTCTTTCTGTTTTTTTCTAAAGTCTATACCATTCAAGCATGTACATGTATAAAAAAATTAACACCAAATAAAAAGATGGAAAATGAGAAAGGAAAAATGGTGCGTACGTTCCCTCTCAAAGACTCAGAGGTTTCGACTTTGAGGTGAACTAGAACCCTCTCAGTCAGTCAGAAGGTCTTAAACAGATCCATCCATCGTCGAGTCTCCGACACCGATAATGAAAATGGAGAAAAGCTAAGGACACGTTTTCCTCCACCTTCCCTCAAGATCGAAACTTTCAGATCATTGTAGATGTAAATTAACATCAACATCCCATCCCACAAAACCCAAAATCAAACTGGTGATGGCTCCGACACGGATTCTAATCAGAGACGAAGAGCTTGGAACCATTTCGGACGACGACGATTCACCCTCCGGAAAGCGATCTAAACTCGATCGGTTCCCTCTTAGCCGATGGGAACTCGCGGTATCTCTCGGCGTCTTCCTCGTCTTCTCCTCTGGTCTCTTCTGCATCTACATCACCATGCCTGCTGCTGAATTCGGCAAGCTCAAGCTCCCAAGAAGCATCTCTGATCTCCGCTTGCTCAAGTAACAACTTTTCTTCTCTGTTTACTCATAAATATTCAAAATTTGTTGATATTTTGATCAATGTTGAGGTTCACGATAGTGTAAATGTTGAAACTTGAGAAGGGTATTGATAAAGTTGTAATCTTCGTTTGGTTTCAGAAACAATCTTGCAATAAAGATTCAGACTTTGTTATAGGATGATCAATATTTTGATCAGTGTTAAGGTTCATGATAGTGTCAATGTCGAAACTTGATAAGGGTATTGATAAAGTTGTGATCTTTGTTTGGTTTCAGAAACAATCTTGTAATAAAGATTCAAACTTTGTTATAGGATGATCAATATTTTGATCAGTGTTAAGGTTCATGATAGTGTAAATGTGGAAACTTGATAAGGGTATTGATAAAGTTGTGATCTTTGTTTGGTTCCAGAAACAATCTTGCAATAAAGATTCAGACTTTGTTATAGGATGATCGATATTTTGATAAATGTTGAAGTTCTTGATAGTGTAAATGTCGAAACTGGAGAAGGGTATTGATAAAGTTGTATTCTTTGTTTGGTTTCAGAGACAATCTCGCGAACTATGCGAATGAGTATCCGGCGCAGTTCGTTTTAGGGTACTGTGCCACCTACATTTTCATGCAGACGTTTATGATTCCTGGGACTATCTTTATGTCGCTTTTAGCTGGAGCTCTCTTTGGTGTTATCAAAGGTGTTATCTTGGTTGTTTTCAACGCTACCGCAGGAGCTACTTGTTGTTTCTTTTTGTCTAAGTTGATTGGTCGGCCGTTGATTACTTGGCTGTGGCCTGACAAGTTGAGATTCTTTCAGGCTGAGGTAGAGCTTCTCTTTTGCTCTATGAAAGATTCTTCACTTGGTGGTAGTGGTGGTAATGATTTGTTGTGTGGTTTTACAGATTGGTAAGCGTAGAGATAAGCTTCTGAACTATATGTTGTTTCTGAGGATTACACCAACACTGCCAAATCTGTTCATCAATTTGGCTTCTCCGATTGTTGATGTACCTTTCCATGTCTTCTTTTTGGCGACATTGGTCGGTCTCATACCCGCAGCTTATATAACCGTCAGAGTAAGCTCCTTTACGTTCATGTCTCTGAGAAGCCTAGTGATATACCGAAGCAGAGCTTGAAGTTCTTGGTTCTTTGTATTGCAGGCTGGACTTGCTATTGGAGATCTCAAATCGGTGAAGGACCTGTACGATTTCAAGACATTGTCGGTGCTTTTCCTCATTGGGTTTATCTCCATACTTCCAACAGTACTGAAAAGAAAGAAGATATATGAATAAACCAAGGAGAAGTCTTTACAATACACAGGACAAGACTACACTTTTAACTGAGTAGAGGACACATCAGAAACAACAATGGTTAACTCGTTTATACATTTTTGTGTTTGTGTTTTCCATTTGAGAGTAGAACCTGAGGAAGAGATCATAGGATCAATACATTTTTGTTTGAATCCAGGTTATTATTTTCTTTATATATTTTCAGAATCATTATTATGTGAAAACAAGAACTAGAAAGAACTCGAATCCAAAGCAAAAGCATGACATTATTTAAATTATAGAACCAGTTCTCTCAAAGCCACAACATTACAACAACAACTCTCTCTGTAAAGCAGGAGAATTATTTCAGCAGAAGTTGAATACACAGACGTGAGGTTAGGTCAACTTGAAACCACCACCAACAGGCTTGGGCAACTGTTAGGTCTCGCCCGACACAACTTTAACCACACCTGGTTCTTCTGCAAGAAAAAAAAAAAACATTGGTCAACTTAAAACCCTTATCATGTTTTTCTTAGCCTACATACTCTGAAAAATGTTGCTATCATGATTTTACTTGTACTTGTTTGAGATCTCATGTGCCATAAGTTATAGTTTAAGAAACGTACTAGAGATCTTGGCGACTTGCTCAGGGGTGAGCTTAGCTGAGAAACCAGAGGCAGCTTCCTTGTAGCTGTATATTAGAGCGTCCTTTGCAGCTTTTTCACTGTTGAATAGCCAAAATGAAGAGAACATAATCAATCACCATTTCATATCTTATACTCATCACATCAATCGACACGATAAATCAAACAATAAATATATATATCCTCTCTTTTTAAGCTATTAATGACAATTAGTAGAAGTTTACAGACCTGCCAAGAACAGAGGAGAGTGTACGGAGATGATAGTCTTTAGGTTCCTCATTGGTAGGCTTCTTTGTGTAGATGATGTGAACCTTCGCTTCGGATGTTACAACATCAACTCTCTCTGTAAAGCAAGAGATTTATTTCAGCAGAAGTTAAATAACACAAAGTCAAAGTTAGGTCAACTTGAAACTACCTCCAACAGGTTTGGGCAACTGGTAGGTCTGGCTTGACACAACTTGAGTCACACCTGGTTGTTCTGCAACACCCAAAAAACATATGAGAAAACAAAACAGAACAAGAGCAAGAAAAAAAAAACATTGGTCATGTTAAAACCCTTAACATGTTTTTTTCCTAAGCCTATGTACTCTGAAAATGCGCTATCATAACTGCATGATTCTACTTGTACTTGTTTAAGATCTCATGTGCCATATGTCATAGTTTAAGAAACGTACTGGCGATCTTGGCGACTTGGTCGGGTGTGAGCTTAGCTGAGAAGCCAGAGGCAGCGTCCTTGTAGCTGTATACCAATGCGTCCTTAGCAGCTTTTTCACTGTTAAATAGCCACAATCAACAAAACATATAATCACCATCATCATATCTTATACGCATCACATCATTTCGACACGATCAATCAATAATCAAACAATAAATATATATATCCTCTTTATAAACGATTTAAGCTACTAATCACACATTTACTAATGGAGGACTTGCACTGTGGTTTGCCACAAGATAGTCAGAGTCAAAACTTTAGTTTCTGCATTTCAAAATAACTTCTACTCCAAGCAACACAAAGTGTAAAAATAGTTTTTTTTGTTTGAATATAGTTTTACATTCTTTCAAGAAAAGAAGACACATTTAGTAAATGTTTAAAGACCTGCCAAGAACGGAGGAGAGTGTACGGAGATGATAGTCTTTAGGTTCCTCTTTGGTAGGCTTCTCGGTGTAGATGATGTGAACGTCCGCTTCGGACGTTGATGATCTGCTGCTAGATTCAGCCATGATGATAGGAGCAACAACGAGGACGAGTTTGAGGTAGACTACTCTTGTTGGAGGAGCATATGTGATATACGCGTTTTATATCAATTTTAAAACCTACTCACAAGGACGGCCACAATTGATTATACTCGTGGCATCTTCATACATGAATCAACCAATTACTTTATTTGTCTCTCATTTTCTATTCCAATATATTAGAACGCCTTCATCTCATTTTCTAATCCAATATATATGAACGTCTTCAATAGATAATTTAACAAAATAAAAAGTATATACTAATTTCATACTAAACAAAGTCCTTTTACATAAATCATTAAAATTTTAAAATATATATTCTTATTTTATTATTATCTATATTAATAAAAAAAATTTATTCTATTTAAAATATTATGTATTTAGATAATCACCAACAACTGTGAAACCAATTATTGTAGTTAATTAAATTCTAATAAGAAAAATTATCCCCTGAATGAATCTCAACGTCTGTGTAGTTAAAAACTGAAATTTTATATAAACAACCATGTCACAGAAATGAAAAGATAGAAAATATAAGCATAATAAAACTTTAAGTTAGGTGTTACATAGGGGCAGACGCAGGCGAGACAGATGTGTGACACATGCCCCATTCTCTTTTTAGTTTTAAAAATAATTAATCTATATTTATTTTTTCTTAGTCAACAATCTATATGTCTATATTATCCCTAATCTACATATATGCGCAATACTAATCTAGATGTGTTTATATTATCCCTAATCTATATATATGTATGCTCTATACTTAATATAGCTCTAAGCTGGGTCCAAAAAATACTTTCGAAGTTCATCACTAAGAGCATCTCCAATATTCCATTGAAGAATCCTTAATTTTTTTTTTTAAATTAAAAAAATATAAAAAAATATTAATCAATTGCAGATTGCCACGTGTCACGGGACCCGCAAACATTGCAAAAAAATCGATAAAAAAAATCTTATTTGAAGATTTTAAGAATCAAATCCTTAGATCTTGGTGGAATCCACTGATTATTTAATTATTTTATTCTAACAATTTCTCTTTAAAAACTCATATTACGGGTGCTCTAAAAACGAGACAGAGAAGTTAACAATCCCAATCGATGTCCAATAATCATCAGATTAAAAACACTAAAACCATATGAACATTGAGCCTTTCGACAACAAGTCCATGGGCCACACACACGAATAAACTCACCAACCGCCCATACACAAGATTGAACTAAGTAATGAAAACAATGTAATAGATGGGAAATATACATTTTTATTATAAATCAACTAAAAGAACTACTCATCTTTGTTTTCACATGTTAAAAAGGAAAAATCGAACAAACTAAAAAGATAACTAGAATTATAAAGCCTAGAAATTAATTTATACCCACTCATTATTTATTAAAATAATTGTTCCCTTTTTTCACCTCTCATTTTATAGTTTAATACGCCTCAAAGCCAAGTACGCCAATACTCTATAACCAACAAACATGAAAAACAAAGCGCTCACGCTCGTCCATAGCCCAATGTCTCCGATCACTTCCTCCTCCATGAAACGGCACCCAGCTGTAGCCGCCGCTCCTTGCGTTCTCCTCCTTGGCTCGCATCCAACCATCGCCAATATCTCATCGCCGTTCCCGTACTGAACCGCTATTAGTAGACGGTAACAATAAAACGTCGTGGAAACGTATTTCATCCACACCATTCCGGATGGTACTTTGTTGACGTAGTAACCGCCGGTTAAAACAAACGCTAGCATTGTCACGGTCACGATCGTTGACGCTTTTTTAGCGTCCATGATGGCTGCTCCTAGGGCGAGTCCGAGTCCTTGCGAGGCTAAAACGTATAGTAATAGCACGGAGAGGGTGAGGAGGAAAGGGACTAGCCCAGGACGTAGACCGACCATCCAGTAAGTTAGTGTCAAGAACGCTGCTGGGAGAACGAGTTCCATGGAGAGTGATCCGATGACGTGAGCCATGAAGTAAGATGAGAGTGTGTACATACCAGAGGCTCGTTCTCGAGTGAAAATCGCACGTTCTTGCGGAAACGTGAAGACTGCGTTAAATGACGGAAGTACCCCCCAGAATATAGATATGAAGAAGAGTAGTCCTAGTCGGTCCTGTAACAAAACTATCGTTAGGAAAAAATAAATAAATAATCTTGATTGAATAATGCTTATATACGTACGTGTACGTCTCGATAATCAGAGTGCCACCACATGAGACTACATAGCAGTGAGGCCGCGAGGACTTGGAAAACGCGAAGTGCATCGAAAGATTCGTGGCGACGTTCTTTTATAAGTCTGTGGAGGAGAATGCAGAGTTGGCTGAACCATGCTGCGAGACCGGACATGATTCCACGTGCGCTTTTTCGCGTTTTCACAAAACGAGCGTTCTCTCCAGGAGAAGGTGACGCGTCGATGCAGGCTTTGACGTTTGGAGCTAGCAATGTATCGTAAGCAACAGCCAGTGTTTGTCTCACGTTTGGCCTTTCCCGTTCCGTTACGCCGTCAGTCTGACAGACACCTGCATAGGTCATAAAATCTCGTATCAGCTTTAAGTATTGTAATAAACTTTTGTCTAGTTAAGTAAAGAAAACATAGTTATTTTTTGTGTCTAACCACTAGTGTAGTAACAAATATCTATGATCGCTAATGGGATAATTAAAGTTCCAGGGTGGTTAATTAATTAATCAAACTTTTATCTCTTAAACTATATATTAATGAAATTAAGCCACTCGAGTTATCATCCAAATAGGCGAGATTTGATTGGCAAATGGAGTAATTAATTAATTGTCCTAAATACAAAAAGCAAAAGACAAATCAAAGTGGCGTTGGACCAAACCGAGGTGACGGCGAATCAACCAATCGTGTTCTCTGGACCGACCAAACAAATATATTTAAAGAGGTTTTACCACTGTATTGGACCCATCTTTTATAATCTAATCTAACAAAAGTATTTTTTATCTTTAAATTAATAAGTAATGGAGATCGGATTTGCAGTAAAGCAGACCAATCAAAGTGGAGAGGCGAGATAGTCCACCCAAGAAAGCATAAGGTCGCCACTATAGACGTTCTTAATTTTAGCTTCTTCATTGATTCCAAAAACAAAAAAGAATGCAAAATCTTGAGCATCAAAATACTATATAGTATTTTAAATTCAATTTTTAATACAATAAGCTGATGCAATAGTTATTAGTTCCTAACACGTGTTAAGCTTTTTCTTTTCTTACTTAGCAAGTGGATTATCAACAGGACTAAAACTGAATTTGGGGGGAACATAAGTTAGAGGAAGTCAATAAATAAATGAACAATGCATAGTGAAATACTCGACAAGTGTTATCATCAAGTGTCAAGAGCCAGCTTTTGGAAAAGAAAATTTAATTTATGTTGTTCTTTTCTTTCAAATTGATCAATAAGTTAGGGCAAGTGGAGTTTACTGTTATGCTTTGACGTAGAAAGCAATATCTAAACCTTTTTTCTGATGAAAATTATAGCATATACTTTTGCTTAGTAGATCATGTGATAATCAGCTTTCCAGCCATGGAAAATCACGTACATGCACACACATAACATAGATATATTCATGGAATAGATTGAATGGTCATGTGGATGGTTGGTCCAATAAATTGGGGCTTTTTCACAAAGATAATGATACAAAGGAAGATTGAACATGAAGCATATGGTTCGTGGAGACAAAGAACTTAATACCCACTAATTTAACAAATTAGATCTAATAGTACTAAATATATGCCATCGTGCGCAACAAACTATTATTTTCTTATTTTCTTTTCACTTCAAACTATTTATATGTGTCTTTTTCATTCCACTCTTATTATTGCCTTCTTACTCTACCTATGCCTTCACCAGAATATACATACCATGTGCGTGTATATACGTAGTACATGTGCGAAGGTTTGTCATAAATAATAACACTATACATAAATAGAAAGTCAACGACGAAAACTACATGCAGCCTCATGAGATTTGTTTGGTCTCGGGTAACACAATTAAGTCATTAATTCCATTTTAACAATCCCTAGAAAAACATTTAATTGTGTGGATCTGTCATGCATGTCCCTAGCTAAGAGCAGGTTCATTGAGGGTCTCTTAGCATAGGTTCTTAACTTTTCTAAAATACGTTTCTTAACTTTTAACTAAGAAAAACTAAGAGACGTCTCTTAAATAAGAGTCTTAAGAGCCGTCTCTTAACAAAAAAAAATTAAAAAAAAAAAAAAAGTGTCAAATTTAGTTAAGAACCTCATTCTAAAAGACGCTGATAAACATGGTCTAAGCTTAGATATGGACCATGTTATGAATATTGTCATGAAAACCAATTGCTGATTTATTAGACGAACCTAAGTTTGGTCCACTTTGTTGTACCATGCCTAAAACGTCAAAACACTCGTACCAGCAGTATCTGGTACTTAACTCATCTGCTATGGATAAAAGCAAGGACAAATTGGATTAAACTAACGTGACCTCATTTATATGTTTCTTCAGGTTAAAGATTATAGTTTGCCCATAAATTCATTTCCATTTTTCCTATGTGAAAAATCTTATACTGCAATTATTCTTATACTTATATAAAGAAATTTAAATTTTTCTAACTTGTATCACGATAAGACTCAAAAAACAATGAAAGTGAGTTGAGAATATCCAATTCCCAACGAATAGGTATTTATTGCTTACTAGAATTATGGCCCCTGCTATGCAGGGGAAAATTGATTGTCACATTAAAGACTAAAAACAGTACACTAATTATAAATCTATTTGGAAAACAATATTCAACAAAAAATTTGATACAATAAAAACTTGCAGATTTATAATGAATCAAACTTATCTGAGATTTGAACTGTATGAGAACATGTGCCTTAGTGTGGCCTAAGATCAAAAAGTTTTTTCCACTTTTGTTAAGGATTTAGTTTGATATGTTAAGAACATATAAATCCTGATACAAGCTAGTCAAAAAAAATTTCTTGATATAATCTATCTTAAGTGAAGTTTTTTTTTGCACCCAAAAACAAAATAGTACAAATATTAAAAATATATATAGAAATGCTTGTATAGAAAAAACATGAATATATGAATTTGATTTACATTAGATATGCAACGTCAAAAAATATATTTTTAATTAAATCGTATTCTCTTGCATTCTATAATCAACAAATGAAACAAAAATCTCGAAATGAAACAAAAATCTCCAAATGAATAAAAACTGAAATTTTCATTAAAACTACAGAAAAAGAGAACGAAGAACTTGAAATTTTTCTTGAAGTCTAACTCGAATAATCTTAATTTAAGACACTGAAATTATATGGAGACCATTGAATAGCATTTGAATGATTATAAATATACACACCTATATTGACGTCGTCTCAATGGAAGAATTTGAACGCATTGGAAAGTCTATTACGATTGGCCGAACGTTAAAATAAGAGGGGTTTTAGACATTTGATAGCCATACTGTCGGACTTTGGGCGTCGATGACTTATTATCCATCTGTTTGTGTTAGAATTTTTTACTTTGAATAAAATACAAGTGTTTTGGATTTCCCAAGTTTTATTTGAAACAATTATTTACAGTTTTTCTAAGTCTTTTAAAGTTACAAAAGAAGTTGATATAGTGGCGAAGCGATAGTGGAAGAATGATTTACTGAAAAATCAGTTATAAATAGTGGAATACCGAAGAGTATTTGTTCATTTTTTCTTGCAAAATTTTAGATAAACGATTTAAAAATAAATTTATAAATGTTTTTTAAAGAATATTTAAAGGACACTTGCCACTCACAGAATTGTCAACTGACTTCTGTTTTATAATATAAAAAATATGGGGATTGAAGGAAGGAAAGTGAAACCACGCGCTAGATGCGAGGGTGTGATTGGATTCTTTTAGGCGGTTACCCATTAAAGTAAAAGTTTCTCAAATCAAGGATGCATGGAAATAAGGGAGTGCTGACAACTCAATACCACGCGCTTGAGTTTAAGCGTGAAGCTCAAAAGTCACACGAGCATCAAAAATGTGAGAGACTGATTTTTATTTTATTTTTGAACACCGAAAGACAACTTTGATTAAAACAGCGAAAAAGAAGGTTATTTTTATTATTTGGCTTGAAAAAGAGAATTTATTTGTAAAACAGAAAAAGATGTTAAAGATAAAATGGAAAAAAAAGTTGGATAAAGAGGAAACAGAAAACACACACAAAGAGCCAGGGTTCGAAACCCATACGTCACTTTGTAACACGTGTTGTTTTTCTACTAATACGTTTATTATATAAAGAACATTTTCTTTCTGTTTATTATCCAGCCAAAAAAGAAAAAGAAAAAGAAAAAGCACGGTTTTAATAGTGTAATGCGATAAGGTTTTTACATAAAAGTAAGGAATAACATTTATTCAGATGATATATAATATGCCAAAAATCTGTGGCATATATCATATACTGGAAAAAAGAGAAATAAAGACATAACACGTATCCCCAATTGCCCATAATTATTATCATAAAAAAGCCACCCTTCATTTATCAACTTTAACTTTTAAAAATTATTGTAAACTTTACAATAAACAATTATTGGAAAAACGGTGAGAAAAAGGAAAGAAAAAGATGCTAGGTAAGTCCCTTTACCATAGAAGAAAACGTTTCCTACTAACTAATAATATAACCCCACTCTTTTTTTTTGTCACAATATATAACCCCACTCTAATGTAATAAAGACACTACTAACAAAGTAACAATAGATTAACCATGTAATTAGTAGTAGATGATATAAAGAGCCATCACGATGACCAGAGTCAACGGGAGACACATCAAAGCTTAGACTTGTATAGTTCTCATCGTACGTCTGCCATAACGATCATAAATATGACATTTATTACTCTCTTTTATTAGGGTCGAGCTGTTATTTTCAAAGTATTTTTCTATACAAATATCTAAATGACTAGTCTCATCTCATGCATGGTTACAGTATCAAATACGTATAGAAATACACACATGAAACCACCATAAAAGATGATTTCGTATTTAAATTTATTTGGTCCTATCATGAGTCAATTTCATGTGAGAATACTTTTCACACAATATATACCAATAGGTCTAATCATACGAGTAGTGAGATATTCGTTATTAATAATGTTAATAATGCCATTTCCAAAAAAAATAATGTTAATAATGCCATTTCCAAAAAAATTAATGTTAATAATGCCATTTCCAAAAAAAAATAATGTTAATAATGCGTGTTAGTATGATTAAAGTCATGGTGTTAAATAATTAAAAGTTTGAGAACGTACGTACCGTTAGCAAGATCGAGAAGGAAGTCAGCCGGATTCATCGGAAACGCCGGCGAGAATCCGACGGAGTCGAAGTAAGCCATGGCGTCTCTTCCTTTTCCAACGAACAAACACCTCCCTTCGCTTAAAAGCAGCACAGTGTCAAACATCTGAAACACACGGCTCGACGGCTGGTGAATCGACGTCACCACCGTCTTGCCTTTCCCATGAGCCAGACCCGCGAGGGTCTGGACCAATCTCAGAGCCGCCGTCGCGTCTAGACCCGACGTCGGCTCGTCTAGCACCAGAAGGCTCGGGTTGATGAGCAACTCGTGAGCGATGCTCACTCGTTTCCTCTCACCACCCGAGATCCCTCTGATGAACGTGTTGCCAACCACCGTGTTCTCGCATTTCGCGAGCCCGAGCTCGGCGATCACCGACTCCGCGGCTTTGATCTTGTCGTCCCTCGGTAGACTCCGAGGGAGGCGGAGCAAGGCGACGAAAACTAGGGTTTCGCGTACGGTTAAGTGAGGGTAGAGAAGGTCGTCCTGGGCCACGAAGCCGGTTCGTTTTAACGTCTGTTTCGTTAGTTTAACGTCGTTAGCGAGTATTTTTCCGGTGAGGTTTGATCCATGGAGTCTCCCTGCGACCGCGTTAAGCAGCGTTGATTTACCACTCCCCGATGGTCCGAGAACGGCCATAAACTCGCCAGGTGTCACCATTCCGGTGACTCCGCTTAGTATCGTCCTCTCCGTTGATTGAATCTCATCGGAAGGTTTGTGTTCGAGTCCAAATAATCTCTTAAATTTCCCGGAATCGCTGGAATTTCCATGAATCTTCACTCGGTAACACACATCAACGAACTAACAGAAAAAAAAAACGAGTCAAATCATGGGTCAAAGCGAGTCAACAATTCAGTGTTTAGTTATAGAAAAATCTTAATCGATATAAAAAATTCAAATCTGGATTTGTTGATGTATGTGTGTGTGTTATACCTTGAGGGTGATTGGGAAACAAGGAGGAGATGATAGTAATGAGGAAGGTTGATCATGAGGGAGACGAGGTGATGAATCTGGACCGTTCATTTGATTTTCAACGCCGTCATAACCTGACATTATTGTTACGTCTTTATATATAACAGAAACACAGACGGCGAATTTAAACGGAGTTAGAGACAGATGAGAGAGAGAGATGGAGAAGTTCTGAAGATCGGGGGTGGAGATGCTGAGACCTCTATTTATGGGGGACGAAGTGGGACGTGAAATTGCAAGTGGATGCCACGTCAGCAAATTAATGTTCATTGAGAAAATAACACGTGGCGAAACGTATAATGCCAGCTGGCGACTGCTGAACGGAATTGGGTCGTTGGAGGGAAAATGAAAGTGTCTTTAAATTCTCTTTTTTGGGATTTGTTATTATGTTACTTTCTTACATTTCGAATATTACTCTTCACTTTACAGAAATACAGATTTTAATTAAAGTGTTTTCCACTATAATTGTCAAATTGAGAATCATCTTAGAGGAGGAGGAGGACGATGGATTCGTCTCTTAGTGTTATATTAGTATCATATGTGTCAGGATGTGTTTTAGTGTCTTTTTTTTCTAGTTAATGTGTCTGTGTGTGTGTCAGCTGGATTCATCTTGTTTTCTTTTGTAAAATTTTAAAGGTGATAAATGCATATATAATTTTTTTCTATATAGTGGAAAAAGAAGTGAAGAGGGATCCAGTTGAACAAACTTTACCTCTACAACTTTTTTGAATCAAATAAAAAAATAGATATTTCCAATCCAAGTCTGCTAGTGTTTTTTACTAGGAAATAAAAATTAATACTGAAAACTAAAATAAACTATAAATCAAGAAAATATTATTGTGTTTGTTGAAAGACAATAAATGGTTTAGTAATCAAATATGAATGGGAGATGTAATATTAACTTCCATTAAATAAATTTATAAAATGAAAGAAAAGTGAAAATTAGAGGGTTGAGAAAAATCATTTATTTAATGTTTTGTTAAATACTGTACATAATTATCTAAAATATATTAAATACAGTTGTAATTTTCTGTATAAAATTTAATCATTTATATTTTTATCTATTTTAGTTTAGTTAATACTATAAGAACAAAGTTTATTTAATCTTGATTATTTAATTATTTGCATCAAAAATATTCATTCAACAAATTTACAATATTTTCTATGAAATATATCAGTATATTAAAAGAAAATTCTCTATTGATAAAACCAGAACTGAAAATAGAGAAAATTAAACAAAAATTCCCCCAAATCAGTGTTTATTAAAAAATAAATACTTTATCTAGATGTATTAATATTTGTTCAATAGCAAAAAAAAAATATTATTGTAAAGTTAACACTAGTTATTGAATTACAAATTTTTTACTATAGTTATTGAGATACTTATATACAAACAAACAAACAAAATGATTAAATAATAGAAACCAAATGATAAATGTATAAATAAAATGACTCAATCTATTACATTAAAATAGAAGTGATAAGGAGGAGTCTGAAAAATGTCTTAAACCATTTACTGTTATTAATCATATATCATGATAAAAAATATATGAAAGATTCAAGCAAATGCATATAGTTCGGGTAAGATATTCAGCAGCATGACCATTTTGCCAACACAAGGTAAAGCTAATGTGGTATATAATATAACAAATCTGATATGTTCGAAGCCATAGCTGGCCATTGCTTGTCGACCATCAATATAAAGTCAAATAATATGAAATTTAAGCATAATTGAAAATATGCCAGTCCACGATCCTTTTTTAATCCGTTCTGTGTTGACCGTAAGTTTTTTTTTTTTTTTTTTTTGCTATTCCAATAACCTGTGAAAGAATATAAGATCTTAATAGTTGCGAGGATTCAAATGTACAGAAGACTTTATGTTTTGATAAGGAGAATGTCGCTGTATTGCTTTATGTATGTGTGGTTAATTTGATGTTTTGAAATGGTATATATACATTTGTCTCTACCACATGTACATGCTTCTAATGAAATTCATCTGCTATTCATAATCCAAAAATAGATCGAATTTAGAAACATAGCACATGTCTAAATCTAATGACAAATCTTGTAAAACATGTTAAGAGTGAAAAGAATATTCGAACATGAAAGAATCACGACGTTACACGTCGAACGAAAGAAAGAAAGTTATTGAGACGAATGTACCTTCAAACCGGTGGATCAACTCAATTAGGGTACGAAGACTACAACTCGATAAAAGCAAAACTGTGCACCTAAAAAACACTTACACATTAATGGCTGTATTAAAATTTTGCATGGCTTAATTTGACAAAACTCGATAAGAGCAAACATGTGTTACATGATGTGTATCGTATGTTCTATCTATTAGTGTGATCATGATGCAACTCTATGCATGTATCTGGTGAAGAAGACGTGCGTTTACGGGGATGTACGGTGGTGCGTTTCAGAGCCGTCACGACACCGTTTTGAAGACCGGTCTCAATTATTCTTTGTACAAATTATACTTACAAATCTATCTCAAAAGTCAAAGATCGTGTAAGAAGAAAAGAACAGGTTTCTCGGGATCATTTTAGTACTTCGTTACAGAGACAAATCACATAGACACAAAGTACAATGAATGGCTTAGATCACTACGCAGTTACAACTTTCAACGGCGGGTCCCACTAGAAAAACCTCATGACGGCGACACGTGTCGCTCGCACGTGATGTCCCACTAAACATTGTCCTCTCTTTTATTTTCTCAACTCAGATCCATTTTTGCATTCATCACTGTGTATGTGTGTGCGTCACTGTGCTTTCTTCGAAGATGGGTTTGTTCTCACTCAACTTCCACGACGGCGCGTGGGTGAAACTCGCCGTGATAAAGTAAAGTAAAGGAGGATTTGTTTAGTATATTAGTAGTGTACAGAGAATATGGACCACATGATCCACTTATGGCCATGAGTCATCATCATAACGAACGAACGAACGAGCATCCCCTTCTCCCATTTTCTTTTTTGAGTACACTTTATTTATGTCAATTACGTCACGGCAGTATAAATTAGTCTGTTTTAGTTTATTTCCTAAATATAGTTTCTGAATTTAATATTCGTTTTAAAAAGCGTAGAGACGTCTACCACACCTCCATTCCTCATAAAACTACATTTAGGTGTCTTTAAGCTGACAATTAAGGTTTAAAGTTAGATTATAGTAGTTGACAAATTTTATTTAATTGAAGTCATGTGATTAAACCTCGTGTACCCTCTCCCATTTCCTCATGAATTACATTTACGTGTCTTTTTAATTATTTTATGATAAAAAACTAGATGATTATAACACACTCTGATTTTTATTAGTTCAAAATTAGATATTGCTAATGTTTCATAACTGTTTAAAAGATAAATACTCTTTCCATTTCAGCTTAAGTGATATTTATAGTTTCTTTTGTCTTAGTTTAAATAAAGTTTTCAAGTTTTATCCAAATAGTTAATGTAAATTTATCTTATGACTATTTGTATTTTGCAGTATAATTTTTACTGGTTGCATTAGATGTAACTATTATTATTTTATACAAATAAGATAGAACAAGTAAAATTAGTAATTTTTAATTGGTGTGTAAGAAAATTTTAAAAGTTATTTTGAAACAGAAAAAATATATGAAAAGGTCTTAACGTCTACTTCATTTTGTAGAATGGTTCATTGAACTTAAGAAAACAAAAGTAAATGAGAGAAAATTAAATTGAGTGGTTCATAAGTGTTGGAACTTAACTTGGTAGTTTCCAAGTTATTTTGAAAATATGTTATTTTGGTTGACTTGTGTCGTTAATTTCTTTCCATGGTGCCAATTAATGGATGAGTACATTTTCTTCGGACATTGTTACAATTACTTCCCAAGATATGAGTTATATGAATACGAAGTTGGGGTAATTTTCCAGTGTTTAAAAATGAATTTTATAAAAGAAAATAAAATACGAGAAAGCATAAAGAGTCTTTAATTTATGAGTTTTCGATTTGAACTTTTAATGTTTTTTAGTTTCAATCTACTTTGATGGTCTAGTCTTACTCTATGAACATAGATATAATCACATATGAACAAAAAAAAAAGATCGGACCACATGTAAATACTATAACATTGTTTAGTGACATTAGAACATGTGATTCTGTACATGGGCCACTCACTCTAACAATCTGAATCCTTATCTCAAACCAAATCAATAATGGAAAATGAACATCTAAGTACTAATATTTGGTCACGTTTGCGCAAGGACAACAAATGTAAAAATCAAAGATCGAAATTAGACCATATAGTTTGTTTATAAGCAATCAAACTAACACTTAATTATTAGAGATATGAAAAGTCAATGATCTCTGTAACTTGATTCATAGCCTTAATGGCCAGATAACTAGGCAGCATTCTTTATCAGAAGCCTTTGTTCAAGGTCAGGAGGTACACAAATAATAGAAAATGATCATATTTTGAAAATCGGCATGCAAAGGCTATGTGCGAAAGACATTGACAGAAACAGAAAGATCATTCTCTTGCATGCTGATTTTCCAAAAAAAAAAACAGAAAGATCATTCTCTTTGCAAATAATAGGGTGAGTTCTCTATGATACATCGTAAAATCCACGTCACATTAAGGCGAGTTAGTCTCATTATTCTCTTGTTACAATGACTTGTAGGTTGCTTCTCATTCTCTCCTTTTGAACTTAATACCATGAGACCAAAAACAGAACCTTGAAAGTTCTGACAGAACTGAGATGTATAGATTTATACAAGCAGGACTAGAAGGCTATTTCTCCAAGCAGATTTGTATAGAGCAAACATCATAGTGAAGCTCAGCACACTATCGGCCCACTAAGATATGGCTTATTTTAACTGACCCACTAAGAATAACTACTCTCTATGTCTTCTGACTTTTCTGGTTCATCATCAGCCCAAGTTAATACAAACTCGCATAGATTCACGTCGGCCTGCTTGATTAGCAGGTGACAATCACAGTCATTTTTTTTTAACACCAGACCATCACAGTCCATATGTCAGCTGATACTGCTATAATAACAATCAGTCTTCAAGTCTACACGAACCGCACAGAATCAAACTAACCAGATTCGTTATAAATGTTACTAATCAAATATTATTTGTAAGTTTGCAACTAATAGTTGTCTTCTTTCACTGTTTTCCAGCACTAATTACAAACATGTAGCTATGATTCAGTTTCCGTTTTCAAATTAATATAAATAAGTTTTTTTCTACTACTACACACAATTTATTTAGAAGAATATTATTTTTGAAAATTAGAGTTCAATGTCGGGTTCATCTCTCACGTCAATGGGGTCGCCACTCTCATTCTTGTTTCATTTTCACTTGCAATTCCAGAACTCTCTCCACTAATACAATCATATATACTAAAAAAATTCTAGTTCTCTGTTTAAGTTTTTTAACTTATTCCACATCTAAATAAAAGTTTCAAATGCAAGCGTATAATTAATTCGGAAATAATTAGTAGAAACAAAACAATAATACTTAGATGTAATAATTATGTTTTGCCTTTTATAGGCAATTTTGTAATTACAATAAATTTAACAAAATGTCTTAAAATAAAAATGGGAGTTTTGCAAAATTGACTCAAAACTTAAAGTCAAACACAAAACTAACCTCTCTTTCTTTTTATCTTTTCTTTTGTTTTATTTACCCCATATGTTCAAATTATTTACGAAAATGCCATTAAATTGTCTTTTGTTTTTTTTTGGGAAAATAACTCTTTTACTCTCTCAACCTCATCATCTTCAAGTATTTACAAGATTGCTATTACCATCAATACCCCAACCACCATGAACAGCCAATTTGAAGCTCTTAATGCACTTAAAAATGATTGACACTATTTCTTTCTTAGTTGTTATGAACTAAAAACAACATCTCTTTCACTTTGTCTCCATATTCATCCAAAAAACTCAAGCTTTTGATTCTATTTTTTTTTATGTTTGGTAGAGCCATTCAAGCCTACTATTCTTGGTGGGTTACTTTCATTTGAGGTTCTGGGTGGTTGGAGAAGACTATGTGTGCTTAGAAAGTCATCTCACTAGTTAAAGGTATGAAATTGGATTTTTTTCCAGATTTGTTCGCATGGAAAACTTACCTGTAAGTCGTCTGACTGTAGAAGACTTACTGGTCAGTCGTCTGGATGTAGAAGACTTACCAGACGACTTACTTATAAGTCATCCAGATTTATTTGTTAAGAAAAAATTTCTAGACGACTTACAAGTAAGTCGTCTAGGATCAACGGGTTAGTTTTGCATTTGACCGAATTGTGTCAGATATTTGACTTTTTTAGATGACGTACTAGTAAGTCGTCTCTGGAAAAACAAAAATTCAAATATTTTATTAAAACTAGACGACTTACCCGTAAGTCTTCTCAGGTTACTTTTGCAATTGGAAAATAAAACTTAAATATTTAATTTTTCCCAGACGACTTACTTGTAAGTCGTTCAGTCAGACGACCTACTTGAAAGTCGTCCAGGATAAGCAAAGTCGTCCAGATTTTTTTCTGAGATTATGGTCAAACATTGCTTATCTCGGACGACTTTCAAGTAAGTCTTCTACCTAGACGACTTTCAATTAAGTCGTCTCGGAAAAATTAAATATTTAAGTTTTATTTTCGAATTGCAAAATAACTTGAGACGACATACATATAAGTCATCTAGCCTTAACATAATATTGAAATTTTTGATTTCCCAGAGACGACTTACTGGTAGGTCGTCCAGGAAAAGTCAAATATCTGACACAACTCGGTCAAATGCAAAACTAACCCGTTTATCCTGGACGACTTACTTGTAAGTCGTCTAAAATTTTTTTATTTAACAAACAAATCTGGACGACTTACAAGTAAGTCGTCCCATTTTAAAGTCAATTGCAAAAATGACCTGTTTGGACGACTTACTAGTAAGTCTTCCAGACGACCTACTAGTAAGTCTTCCAAACGACCTACTAGTAAGTTTTCTAGACGACTTACTAGTAAGTCGTCTGCGTCAATGTTTAGTAAACTTTCATTTTCTCTATGTTTACCTATGTATTTTATTTTGAATTTTTGCAGATGTTGCGTAAGTTACATGAAATGTATGAGAATGGTTTTTGAAAGATTGCATTCAATGTACCTTAGATATTTTTTTAAGTACAATATGTTAGAAGACTTCTAATAAAAATGTTCTATCTTTGAACTTATGTAATGTTTTATCTTTTGTGAATTTGACTAAGTTTTCTTGAGAATTCTTTTCTCTTAGTTGTACTAAATTTGTGTTATTGTGTTTTGCTATTGAAGTTGTATCAATAACTTCAATTATATCAAGTAATTTTGGCAAGATAATATTGTGGAAAATGAACGTATTTACCAAAAAAATTCATTAAATATCTCTTCAAATTTACAAAAAAAAAAAATCACAACTAAAGGAGTACACATGCAAATCACATAACAAACTACAAACAAAACTATTATAGATCATTCCTATACAAAGACAAGCTTGGACTCCACTTGATATGGAAGAAGACTCCGTCAGAAGACTTCTTCTAGCGAGAAGAATCATCAGACGACTTAATTGTAAGTCGTCTAGAAGATTTCTTGGAAGTCTTCCAGATCTGAAAAACCTGCATATCCGAAAATGTTCAAATTGTTTAAAAACTGAGAAAATGAGTGAAATATTAGATAGATTTACCTTCAGAACACATAAAAATACATATCTAAAATTAATATATCTACCTTTATATGAGTGGAAGTCTTCCAGATCTGAAAAACCTGCATATCCGAAAATGTTCAAATTGTTTAAAAACTGAGAAAATGAGTGGAATATTAGATAGATTTACCTTCAGAACACATAAAAATACATATCTAAAATTAATAGATCTACCTTTATATGAGTGGAAGATGAAAGCCGTGTGATGAAACACCTGCAAAAACAAGAGAGATTAGTGAGAAAGACATGAACAAAAATAATAAATTGATATAAAGTTTGGTGTTTATAAGTTCAAAGAGATTAGAGAGAGGTTAGAGAGTTTTAAAATGAAGACCAATACATTTTTGTTGCAGACATTTTAGAGGAGAAGAGAGAATGTGTAAATTTTCCTTTATATAGGGAGACAAAAATTTCAATTAGGTTAAATATTTTTCGATTCAGAAGACTCTTTTTCTTAGACGACTTACTTGTAAGTCGTCTAGAAGACTCTTTTTCTTAGACGACTTATTTGTAAGTCGTCCAGAAAACTTCAATAAATTTAGCGGGAAACTACAATAAATTTAGCGGGAAACTAAAATATTTTTAGCGGGAAACTAAAATAGAAGACTTCCTAGACGACTTACATGTAAGTCGTCTAGACCCTAAATATAACCCTAAACTTAATTAACTAGCTAAACACTTCATAAAATTAACGAATACATAAAAACTACAACATATGTTGACAAACCCTAAACTAAAGAATATCATGCTTCACTATTTTCACTCATCTATGTTGAAAACTATTCAATTTTATTATATATTAATTTATATCACTTACAACTGTTTATAATTACATCATTTCAATTTTTCATTTATCAGAATATTTTTTATAAAATTGATAAATTATTTTTAAAATCAACGATACCAGACGACTTACTAGTAAGTCGTCTAGACGACTTACTTGTAAGTCGTCTTCAGAAGACTCAAAAGACTTACTTGGGTTATTTTCGTAAAAGTGAGTTCTGTTTTTTTGTTTGGTCACAAGGGGCCGAATGTAATTTCACTAGGTTTTTAGGTTAGTTTTGCATATGATTCAATTTTGGGTATACTTTTGCAATCAAAATCAAGTTTTGAGTCATATTTGACAATTTTTGGACAATTCTGTCCTTTATTTTCCCACAGTTTAAAAGAAGAATCTCATCACTTTAATAAGCAAAAAAAAAAAAAAAACAGAGCTCTTCTCTGAATCACATTGTCTCTCTCTCTTCTTCTTCCTCATGGATTCTTCAAGAACCAAAACTTTAGCCAGACGATCTGATCCGGTTAAATTCCCCGCCAAAACAAACACTTCATCCCGACGATCTTTATCTTCTTCTTCTTCCTTCTCATCCTTCTCCTCTTGCTCCTCCAGCTCCTTCAAGTTTCAAGGCGACTCTCCTTTAAACTCTCCGGCGACTCCTCTCCGTCTCCTCGGTGTTCCATTCTCATGGGAACATCTTCCAGGCAAACCCAAAGACTACACTCATAGACTCAGCCACCGTCGAAGTAACGAATCTTCAGTTACACTACCCCTCCCTCCTCACCGGAGTACACATTTTCCGGTCACCGGAAAAAATAAAAAATCCAACACTTCAAGCAAGAAGAAGAGCTTCCCGGTGACTGAGAAAGATCCCTTCACGGCGGCGTTGTTGGAATGTTCCAAAGACGATGAAGACGACGGTGAAGAAGACAGGGAAGAAGAGAGGTTCAGAGGAAACTCCGGTAGATCAAGCAAGGTGTTAGCAAAGAGCAGCATGAGCGACAGGCTTGGGTTAGTGAGTCTTTACGGTTCTTGTCGGAGAACTTGTACTGTTACAGAGTCCATTGTCTACCTCCCAAGAACGAGAAAAGCTGCTTCTTATGACCATCTGCTTACACGCCGTCGCCGTTAATTCGTTTCCTTTTCACGGTTTAATATATATATATTTTATCTTTGTAATACTTTTTTATATATAATTTTCTCTGAATGTAACATATTATGGGTACATTATTATTTCAGAGTGACTTATTCTCAAAAGAATTAAAAAACAAAAAATCTTCAAGGTTAGTATACTTACATATGTGTGATAACTTTATAAAAGTATATTGTATTTTTCTGCAATTATTTGAATTTGGTGGAACCAAGACTGAAGGTTCTGTGATCTCTCTAGCTAGTTTCCAATCCCATCCCATGTGAGAGAAAGCTAAGCTATATATATATGTGCAAGTACACACAAAATAACATTGACTAATTTGCTATATGCTTCAAAACATGGAAGAATCTGTACGTACTCATGATATTTTGTTTTGTTGTTTTTACCATCTAGCGTGCCTAGTGAATCGAGTTGTATTATATAATAGTAAGATATATTCTCTAAATAGTTTGTTTTTTCTTTTAAGTCTCTAAAGAAATGGATCTTTCATTGTTGGTGTTGGGACAAGGCAAGCAAATTAACAAAATAATAAAGGGGGGTTGGTAGTTAACCATGCATGCATGTCTTGTACACTCTCTATTCTATTATATAAGTATATAACCATAAGGAGAAATTTACGTATTATCTTAGCAATAAAAATGTTTATAAACAAAAGTTTAATAAAGATTAAGAATTACTCTGAATATTGACTAATTTGCTACTGATGTAGTTGCTCTAGAGTTTTCCTCTAAATATACTACTATTTTGGCACAAAGTTTAAGAATATATGTAAAATACTTTTATAGTGAAATCATCATTTAATATTTAATAAAAATAATTTAACTAATCACAATATATACAGAAAATATAGATCATAGTCACAAAGTTTAAAAATGCAACCTTTTGCTAAATAATTGTAAAAGTATAAAATAAAACAAGCAAAATTATTCTATATTAGACCAAATAATTTATAATTCTTAGACGTAATTTTTTTGGGATCAGACGTACGTAAATATTTTTTATATGAAGACACTGTTTTGATTTGGAATTAGTTGACTCCATTTTCTTTTTTTTTTCTTTTTAACCAGGTGTTGACCTTGCGGCCCACCACCTAAGTTCGGCACCAACCTTTGTTTGTACATTTTACGGCTCTGGACACGCTTTCCCGCCCGAGGTCCGAACCCGCATCCTCCAAACCGAAGTTCAGGATACCACTGGACTAGCTCGTCCGGGTCCATGGAAATCAAAATGTATTCCATGGAAAACAAATTCCAATTCATAGCACATTATCAATCAATTATTGATTTTAATTTTCATTATTTTTAAAAACACTAGATTGATAGAAAAAATATCTCATAAAAACAATAGTATTCAAAAAAAAAAATTCTGCACCTGATGCTACGCAACTCACATGATGTAGTATTTTGAGTATTCCTTCATATTTATGTCCCACGCAGTAGTTAACATGTCTTGATCAAACTTAACATATAGATTAGGAACTGTTTATATCAAATTGTTTTGTTTAGCGTACAAATTAATACTAATATTTATTTTTCTTAAGATCGTTCCATTCTATCTTCTCTATATATTTAATTCATATTCGTATCAATCATATATTTTTCAAAATATATTAATATTCGAAGGGAATAACTTTAATAAAAAAAAAACTTACACACATTCGTAATTTTCTTACACACCACAAGTAATTTTATAAGAACTTCACACGAAAAGTAGTTTGATAAGTAATTAGTGAATTCGTTTACCTATTTCGTTAATTCTAAGTTTGGAGTTGGAGCACTGAGAGATATTAGTGGGGAACCAAAGAACCTAAATTTACGTGGGATATAAATGATGACCAACTTCTAATAATATTAGTAGAAACAATTTAATACGAACATTGCTTTTCATCATTGTCTGCCTTGTATTCGCGTGTGTACTTTTACATTATTGACTTATGTCCCAATATTATAACACTAGCTTATAAATAAAAACTACAAAATGTATCAATAGCATATTTTAATTTGCCGTCTCCTTAAAATTTGATGAAAACCATCACATAAGCAGTGGTTACTTTCACTTTTGTATATGTAAATATCTAGCACTTACATATATGTGTGAGCGTGGGCATGTGCATAATTGAGCATAATGAATATGGGATGAGACAAGATGGACCCCTATAAGTGATTGAGATGTAGCTTGAGACTAAAGACACCATTATCAGTATCTACCATTATGTCCTTCTCGCACATGGAAAACAATATACTATATATGCAATGTAGATCAAGCATACGGATCGGATTCCATTTAATTTGTGAATGCATCAAATCCGAAAAGCACAGTTTTAATCAAGAGTCTTGAGAAACAAACAAGCTGATATTATTTCTGTCACCAAGGAGTATTTTGTACAACACAAGCCGGTGATTATTTATAATAACGTTAGTAATCTTGAATTGCATGCATTTATGAAAGTGTCTCCACTCTCGATAGTGATAATAAAGAAGCTAGGTCGGTTAACAATATAATACTTATACTGTTTCATAAGAGTACATTTTATATATTACTAGTTAGATGATAATACTAGTTTGTATGTATAAGATAAACCACTAGACTACACATTTTAGCATCTATATTTTGTTTGTAATTCTTAATTATTGTCATTTTATCAAAATTATTAGATGTTATGGAGTCAGGATTTATGATAAAACGGAGCAAAAGTTTTTTTATAGAAAGATACTAATATAGATTTTATATTATGTACGAAATGGAATGAATATATATAACATTGAGATGCAACATAAATGTATGTATTAATGCTTTGTTTTTTTTTATTTCCTTTTGAGCCTTCACAAACGTAAGCATCACGATTTAATACCATAGTAATGATTAAATATCTTCCAATAACCATGTGAATGGATCAAGTCCCCACGTTAAGCTTATAACACATGTCAACACATATACATACATTACGTATAGTGTGTATAAACCCCCAAGAGTGTCGAACCAAAAGCCATATATAGTCTTAAGAGATTCTTTATTGATCACATCACACTAAAAGGTTCGAAACAGTTATAACTAGTGATCCACTCATGAGAATACTGTTAAATGTATAATGGTAGACATTGGAAGAATCCAAATCCCCATAGTTTATTTGTTAGTCACGGACACGGTCACGGATCTTAAAAGGGAAACTAGACAACTAGAAATTACTTTTACAAATGTATTTTCAAATTACTAGAAACTGGACCAATCATAGATACGCCAGCAAACACAATATCAACCTATCCATACAAGGCACACTAATCATTTTACATAGTCAAAGACTCAAGAACATGGCCACAAGAGCAATAGATCCACCTCACACAAATCCACATCAATTATAATCAAACTGATTACATAGCATATCACAGAGAACAAACTACAAAGATTCATTGTGTCGCATGAGGAAGAAAAGAAGAGGAATCAAAATTTACACCATTCTAGGTTTTACATATTTCTGGGCTTTTGTTTGCTCTTAGATGGGCCGTTTTGACATCCTCTAGACGTCATATTGCAATTAATGATTCATGTACTTCACAGGCTTGGCTGAGGCTGATTTAGGAAAGGCCCAATCAAAAAGGTCCAGTAGCCGTTGATTTTTGATAATTTGTTTGAAAACTTTCTTAAGATAATATTGGTTGTTGTCATAAGACCATGTTTAACCGTAAGAGTCTGGCTTTTAACTTTTTTTTTTTTTTTTTTTTTAAGAAAAAAAAATAATTAATCGCGGGTCGCCATGTGTCAGTGGAGTCCGCGAATAGTATAAAAACTTCCCAAAAATTGGCTTTTGCAGAAGAGTTTTAAAAACTGAATTTTTTTAAAAAACAGGTCCCACTTTTAAGAACCCTGGCTAAGAGCCAGAGAACCAGGGTTGTCCATGCTCTAAGACTCCTAACAAATCGGTGATGAAAGTTTAAAAGTCTTATAAACAAATAATAAGTGAATTAATACATACTTTTATATCAAAGGGCTCACACTGTTTAAACTCGTAATAATGGCCAGTACTATCAAAACCAATAGGAAGAAAGAACCGAAGAAGAAAGCTAATTAATCATATGTGTATTGTGGTTTTCGTGGATAAATTATTAAAACTAATAATGATATTTCTGATATAACTAGGGACCATCATGTCATGTTGTCTATAAAAATTAACAAACAGATAAGACTTATCCAGAGAAATAGTTCAAAATTACAAAAGATGTATTAGTACAACCTTCCACATCTAGAGGTTGACTGTTTATTCAATAAGAAACAAAGATAACACCTATCATGCACCCAGTACCAAGTAGATGATATAATAATAACCAAGTAGATGATATAGTAATAACCAAGTAGATGATATAGTAATAACCAAGTAGATGATTTTAATTTGTGTAAGTGTAACCTATATAACAACGTAACTAGGCGTATTTACCAAACCTTACAACGACTATGGTTTCAATTGGCTCATCTTATGTTCAGCTAAGAGTTTTAAAAAAATAGTATATATTTCAGAATATCCAAAAAATAATTCAGAATTTTCAAATGTTTCTAAAATATATATTAATATGTTTGATGCTTTAATATTATATTTTAGGCAAGATGCATGTATCTTTAAAAATTTGAAAGAGACTAGAAATTGGTATTTTAGCAAAAAAAAAAGACTAGAAATTGGTATATTTAATTTCAACAATCTATACTTAATTCATGTATATAATTGGAAGATACAGATACACGAGTGACACAAAGTATTTAAATAAATAATCATAGTCAAAACTCAGAAATAAATATCTGGTAAAAATTGTTTAATCATCATTAAATAAGCTTGGGAGTTTAAAAAAAAACTGCATAAATAAATAAAGAATGAGTGGTAATGGTAAACCAACGAATGAACCAGTGGATTCACAAAAACAAAACCATGAGCACATCATGATGAGTCACCCTGTAATCTGTACTTACACAAAAATATAATAAACTTTCAATCATTTATCCGGTTAGATGCGAATAATAATAATAACAAAAAACGCCAAAATAAAACCTAACCAAACTCGAATCGGAGATTTCCAGATAATTACATCCGACAATTCTAGTCCCCTCTCTCTCTCTCTCCCCTCTCAAGAACCCTAATCGTTTCCGAGTTTCTTCGTATTCAACGATCTGAGTCTCTCTCTTTTTCCTTAAACATCTTCCGACATGGTTTAGAATCTCTGTCTTAATGGAAGCTGACGTGTCAATCGTCTGAAAAATCCTTATCGCGATCAAATTTTCCCAGTAAAGATTTAAACTTTTTTTTTCCACCGTTTGTTTCAATCTGTGAAGGAGGAAGAAGAAGATGATGATTCGTGCTTTGGTCCTCTTCCTACTCTTCACCCTTTCTTCTTCAGCCTCAGCCAAAGTCATTCTCATCAGGAACAACATCACTCGCTCTTTCGATGACATCGAAGCTAACTTCGGTCTGCTTTTACCATCTCTGTTTTTGTGAAATTGGGTCAACGTGGAATTGATCAAAATGATGTAAAGTTTCTTCCTTTATTGATTTTGCAGCTCCGTCTGTTAAAGCTGCTGGTGAAATTGGATTGCTTCATGTGGCTGAGCCTCTTGACGCTTGCTCTAACTTGACGAACAGGCCTGAACAGAGCTTGAATGATACTTCCCCTTTTGTGTTGATCGTTAGAGGAGGTTGTAGTTTTGAGGATAAAGTCAGAAAGGCTCAAAGAGCTGGTTTCAAAGCTGCTATTATACATGACAATGACGACCGTGGTGTCTTGATAGCAAGTAATAATAATAACAACAACAACAACAACCGTTCTTGTTAGTTCTGTGTTTGATCTTGTTAATGTTACAGTGGCAGGTAACTCGGGAGGTATAAAGATTCATGCGGTTTTTGTAACCAAAGAGACGGGAGATGCGTTAAAGGAGTTTGCTGGTTTGTCTGATACGAAAGTGTGGTTGCTTCCTAGCTTTGAGAACTCTGCTTGGTCCATCATGGCGGTTTCATTCATCTCGTTACTCGCAATGTCAGCTGTTCTGGCTACTTGTTTCTTTGTCCGTAGGCATCGGATTAGAAGGAGAACATCTCGGTCCTCTAGAGTCAGAGAGTTTCATGGAATGAGTCGTCGCTTGGTGAAAGCAATGCCGAGTCTTATCTTCAGCTCGGTGCATGAAGACAACACTACTGCATTCACCTGCGCTATCTGTCTTGAAGATTACAATGTCGGAGACAAGCTTAGACTCTTACCTTGCCGTCACAGTGAGTATACTGTTATTAACTAATGCACATTTGTGTTAAAGTATTGATTCCTTGTGTTTGCAGAGTTTCATGCTGTGTGTGTTGACTCGTGGCTAACCTCATGGAGAACGTTCTGTCCCGTGTGCAAACGTGACGCAAGAACTAGCAACGGAGAGCCACCAGCTTCAGAGAGCACTCCCTTGCTCTCATCCGCTGCGTCGTCTTTCCACTCTTCCTCTGCACTCTCTTCATTCAGATCATCAGCAATGTTGATTGGTCCTTCAATGGGATCATTACCAACTTCAATCTCATTCTCTCCAGCACACGCGAGCTCTTCTTACATCAGACAGTCCTTCAGGTCTTCCTCTCTCCGGAGATCTCCTCCAATAAGCATGAGTCGAAGCTCAATGGATCTCAGACACCAAGGAGCTTCTCCCTCGCCGTCACAGAGATCATATATGGCTTCTCCACAGTCATTTAATTATCCTACTTTGTCACCTCTCAACGCTAGGTACATGTCACCCTACAGGCCTAGTCCGAGCAATGCTTCACCTGGATTACTCGGATCATCATCGAATCATCCGTTGCATCCTCTGCGTTACAGTGAATCAGCAGGAACTTTCTCTCCATACGCTTCTGCAAACTCTCTGCCAGACTGTTGAAAAAGTTCATGTAACCAAACGGTATGGTTCAATGGACAGATGAGATTGTTTTATATCTTTTGCATTTGAGTTTTAACTAAAGAGAGATACGGTTTATGTTTGTGTATGTGTGTACTGATGATGTGCTTTATATAGTCTTATGGTTGAGATGAACAAAACTCGGTTCCTTTGTAGAATATGAGCTTTATGTATATAATGGTACACCTCTCTCTCTCTCTCTCTCTCTTTGTTGTTTTGTTTCAAAGTTTGGTTTTAACAGTCAAGTGGTTTAACATTTTCCAACATTGAAATCTAGATGCTTAGCTCAAGAATTTTCTAGACAAATTACCAAAAAGATAAATATGCTATGATGACATAAGTAACTAAATCTTTTTGAGCATCTGCATTGCAGTTGCACTATTATGTAAACAGACTGATAGAGTAGATTCATATTTATAAAATTGTGCAGATTCATATACACAAACTATCAAATTTGACCAGTTCTTACACAGTAGACAGGTGTGTTTTTACTAAATTCATATGAGTCATATCAAATAGGCCCAATACTGGCCCATCTTTAGTTGCACTCATCCAAAACGCCATCGTTTCATGGGTTCTTCTTTAGTATGTGGTAACGGTGGAGGGACCCAGTAGAGAGAAACTGTTTTTTGAGGCTTCAGTAAATGAAGCAAAGCCGTTCCACGTTTCGCCGGACTCACCTCTCCGGCGTCGAGGAATCAAATCAATCAATCCCACACCATGCCGATGAGACACCTCAACGCAATGGCGGCTCTACTAATGATGTTCTTCACTCTCCTCATCCTCTCTTTCACCGGCGTCCTCGAATTCCCCTCCGCCTCCACTTCTCTTCCCCATCCTGATTCCTCCTCCGACGACGCGGCCGTATCATCGGATCCGTTCGGAGACGTCTTGGTGGCGTTTAGGGAGTGGGATTCTCAAGTGGGTTGTGCTCGGTTCAGGGAGAGTCACAAGGGGTCGATCCGGGGGAATGTTAGTTCGGGTTCGTTACAAGAATCTGGCGGGTCGGGTTGTGGTGAGATGAAGATGGATCATGTTGGGGTTTTGGTGAAAGGGTGGAGTTGGGTTCCGGATAATTTGGAGAATTTGTATTCTTGTCGGTGTGGGATGACTTGTTTGTGGACTAAATCTAAGGTTCTGTCTGATTCACCTGATGCGTTGTTGTTCGAAACCACAACTCCTCCGTTACAGGTGCTTCTGGTCTTTTTGTTTAGCGAAAGTTACTTGCTTGATGCTTGTTTTTGTTAATGCATGCGTTTTGGATGATCAGGGGAGATTAAGTGAGCTTTACTCTAGCTTTTAAGTGGTGTGTTTAGGTTAGAGCTGTGGATTAGTCTCAAGGAATGCATTTTCAATGGATTGTGATTTTAGTGCTATTTTTATCAGTTCAAGCTGTGATACTTTATGGATCATCTGATTTTTGTAAGAGGAAGACGAAAGTGAGCGACTTTTCTTAGCTTATGTGATTGTGTTTTCCAACTTAGTAATGTAGAGTGTATATGTTGATCATAATCTAGGAACTCAGACGATAGAGTCTTGGAAGTGCAATGCTTCACTTCTGTTGGGTTATAAGTTATGTTCAAACTCATAGTTACATTGTTCTACCGTTGTTTTACCTTCATATAGTCTTCACACTCTTATTTCCATGGCAATTTTTTTGTGTGTTGACTGGAGAAACTTGCTTGCAACTAACTTTGGAGATAGAGTAGTTGTTTTGTGCTTTCAGTTTAGGAAAGTAGGTCATAGATTTGGATGATCAGGGTAGATTAAATCTTATATGCTCTTTCATTTTTTTTGGATCCTATTGATGCTAAGTTTCTTACTTTTGTTTTCCTTAGAGACGTGTTGGAGATCCTCTCCGTGTGTACATGGAGCTAGAGGCAGGAAGAAAACGTTCAGGCCGTGAAGATATATTCATCAGCTACCATGCCAAGGACGATGTCCAAACAACTTACGCGGGTGCTCTCTTTCATAATAACAGAAACTATCACATATCTGCACATAAAAACAATGTAAGTAGCATGTTAGAACTCCACATTCAATTACCTTTCTTCTTTGAGTTTCATCACAGAAGACGCCTCTCTCACAGGATGTTCTAGTGTATTGGTCTTCCTCAAGATGCCTCTCTCACAGAGACCGTCTTGCTAAGAGCCTCCTCGATCTGATTCCTCACCACTCCTTTGGTAAGTGTCTCAACAACGTCGGTGGCTTGAACTCAGCCCTCTCTATGTATCCAGAATGCGTCGCAGAGTCCAATGCCGAGCCTAAATGGTACGACCATCTCCACTGCGCTATGTCACACTACAAATTCGTCCTTGCAATCGAAAACACGGCCACTGAGTCATACGTGACCGAGAAGCTTTTCTATGCGCTGGACTCTGGCTCTGTTCCTATCTATTTCGGAGCTCCTAACGTGCAAGACTTTGTCCCTCCACATTCAATTATAGACGGTAGCAAATTTGGTTCAATGAAGGAACTGGCAGCTTACGTGAAGCGGCTCGGTGATGATCCAGTGGCTTACTCAGAGTATCACGGGTGGAGACGGTGTGGAGTAGTAGGGAACTATGGTAGAACCCGCGCGGTGAGTCTAGATACATTGCCTTGTCGGTTGTGTGAAGAGGTTAGCAGAAGAGGCGGCAAGAACGCTGGAGTTTGACAGTGTCACCGGTGGTTTTGCTGGTGTAGGATCATTACATCTAGAGTGGTTCTGTTTATGTGGTTTCATGATATGTTAGTGATGCCATATGTAATCACTCCAAGCAATTGATACACAAATTACAAACTCTCCAAACATTGGATTGACTTGCAAACTTAATGCTAATAGTGTTTATGTGCTTTGAATATTATGTGTGATCCTCCTGATCTTTCAAATTTGTGGATCCCATTGTTGCTTTTGTTGCAGAGGCAGAGCCACTTCGTCAGTGTGTACATGGAGCTAGAGGCCGGGAGAAAAAGCTTAGGCCGTGAAGATATATCTATCAGATACAATGCCAAAGACAATTTGTCTATATAACTTAGGCCACTGCCCCCTTTCATAATAACTGAAACTATCACATCTCTATACATAAAAACAATGTGTGTAGCTTGTTAAAACTCCAGTCAAACAAAAGAAACCCACCAAAAAATCAGAAATTAATAGGGTTGACTGGTAAGTGTTTTAGAAGGGTTGTGGAGTTTTTATGACCCAACTATTTCTAAAGTATAAATATTTTCTAATCATGATATTGTTGATGATTGGTTGAACTATAAGCTTTAGAATTTAGTTTGTAGTATTTTCCGATTTAGTTATATCTAATATATCCGTAAAATTAAAAGAGAAAAGAATAAAAAAGGATATTACTATAACAATATATTTTTTAGAAAAAAGACTTTTACTACCATTTTATTTTCGACTTTAACTTAAAAAACTACATAAATCATAATTGGTAATTTTGTTTGCAGTAGATAGAAGTTAAAGTTAAAAATGTTTATTACAGTCCAACCAATCGATTTTTTAAAGCTACATATTTTAATTTTTTATTTGTCTCTTTTGGCTTTAGAAAGAAAATAAGTAGAACACTTATATTTGGTTTTGGATAATTTATATGTAAACCATTAAATCTTTTCAAATCTACAAAAAATCGTACTGCAAAAATATTTACAGTAAAAAATGGTTAAAGTTTAATTATAAAGCAAAAGATATAAAACTACATTTAATCCAATCAAATCCAATGGCCAATACAACTAATTGTTTTATTTTATGGGCAAATCTTTTCCCATTGTCATAAAGATCATTTGAATATGTGCTGGCAAAAAAATTGAATGTGTATCCAAATATCTTTAAAATGAAATAGATAGCAATTACCTTGCTTTGGACCAAAACAAAACATTCCAATGTCTTCTTCTTTTTAACATAAATGGCAGATTTGATACCTTCAATATATTTTAGCATTATTACTTATTCTATATGCTTAGAAACAGTTTTAAATACATCCAAATTTTAAAAATCTCCCAAAATAGTATAGATATATTTGAATATACGTATTTGATTTTTGAGCATGATAGAAGAAATACAAAGAACACTAAATTACATATATAAACGTGTATGCCACAAAATGATTTGGTACTCAAGATGACATACATTATAGACATGTGTCTGATTGCCTTCTATTATTATCTTCTTAACAGTTGTTTTCTAGATAAGATGTTCTTCAGTAACAAAAAAAGAAGGAGATAAGATGTTCTTAGCTAATCAAAATATGCTTCTATATAAAACCACTCTACAAATATGCACAGATAATATATTATGTTGGCAATAGTCAAATTCTTATTAATTATTACTCTCTCTATATATATCGGATCATTCTCTTAATTTCCCTAATCCTATGCACAGATTATAAATTTATGCTCAGAATCAAAAACCGTTACTTCATCAACTCAAAACGTTCTTAAATTCTTAGTTGTTTTGCCAACTTTCGTGTAGCAGTAAAATAATTCTATCGAACCACTTAGCTACGTCGTCCATGGACCGACCAAAGAAAAAGGTGGTACTACGAGCGGTGAACTCGATGAGCTCACTATCCACTAGCGTCAAAGAAAAAGGAATACGAGCAGTGAACTCATTGAGCTCAATATCTGAACTAGACGACAGCGAACTACTGGCTCTGCTTGTTGACCGGCCAAGACTGAAACTCGAACGTAAAAACTCGTACGACGAAAAGTCTTTCAGCGAGTTAAGCCTTTACGAGAGTGCACACTCTGTGGACGGTAGGTTTGGTTGGGAAACGCCGACTTTCTCCATCAATGACTCGTTTGACCCGAACCCAATGGTCACAAAAGCCTGGGAGGCTCTCTTGCGTTCTCAAGTCTACTTCCGAGGTCAACCGGTAGGAACCATAGCGGCCTACGACCATGCTTCCGAGGAGGTCTTGAACTATGATCAGGTATGGTTTCTTTTTAATTTGCTTACAAACGATGGTTTTATAAGAGATAATGACCAAAATAAATATAAAAAAAATTGTCATAAAAATAGCACGAAGAAAAATGATCAAAATATATTTTATTAAAGAGTGTAAATATACATTTACATCTTTAAGTTAATTAATTTATACTTAAGATTTAGAGTTATGAGGTGGAGTTTAGGAAGTGAAGTTTTAAATTAAAGAAATATTAAAATTTTAAAATAAAAATCTATTTTGATTTTTTTTTAAATGTTATTTCTGTTACAAAAACTTTAAGAATGACTATTTGAGATAAATTTTTTTATAATGTTATATGCTTTATTATGATCATATAAGATATTTACGGGACTATAAACATTTAATATTATAATTAACAATTTGAAATCATGCGATTTATATATAATACTCAATCCGTTTCAAACAGTAAGTTGATTTAATTGAGGGTATCAATATTATGGCAATGACTATTTGATAAAATATATCATTTAATATATGATTTTAATCACTTATAAAACAATATAATTTAATTGGTCGAACGATATTCAATAAACACAATTTGAGATCAAAACAAATGTTTCATTTGATGTACCGGAAAATGATCCTGATTAAAATGTCTATTACAAGGTATTCGTGCGAGATTTTGTACCGAGCGCTCTAGCATTCTTGATGAATGGAGAGCCAGAGATTGTGAAGAATTTTCTCCTTAAGACGCTTCAAATCCAAGGACATGAAAAAATGATCGACAGGTTCAAGCTTGGCGATGGTGCAATGCCAGCGAGCTTCAAAGTTCTCCATAACCCTATCAAGAAGACAGATAGTATCATTGCTGACTTTGGAGAGAGTGCCATCGGGAGAGTGGCTCCAGTTGATTCAGGCTTCTGGTGGATCATTCTCCTCCGAGCTTACACAAAGTCTACGGGAGACCATTCTCTGGCCGAGAGACCCGAGTGCCAAAAGGGCATGCGGCTCATACTCTCTTTGTGTCTCTCTGAGGGTTTTGATACTTTCCCTACTTTGCTTTGCGCAGATGGTTGCTCCATGATTGATCGAAGAATGGTATTGTCTCTCTTACTCTATTGAATGCCTATGTAACTTCCATAAACCCAAGAAAACAACACTTTAGAGTTTGACCGTTTTAAACTATTTTGAGAACTCATGCACGTTTTAAACGTCAAAAACTATGACTCAGTTCATACGTTAGAACGCCATTAGTGGTATTATGTTTTAATATAACTTAGCTATTTTAAAAATCTCTTAGACTAAAAGTGATTGCCATGTCATTACCATATTAATTTTGAAAAAAAATGATGACATCAATGATGACATGGATTAAAGTTAATTGTGAAATGGACATATAAATTTAATGTTGACTTATATTTTTGGTAAAATAAATAATATAACAATAAAATTGAATATAATCATAATTTACATTTTTTTGAAAGATTATTTAATTATATTTTTATAATTATAAATTTTATGATTAAAAAAATTCTTTAAAAATTTATGCAATTTAAAAAAAAAAATCTAATCCCAATTCCATTTTTTTTTAATATCTACAAATTTTAGAAATAATATTCAGTTTTGTGTTTTGAAAATTATATACCTAAAATATTTTTATCGTAATTTTATAGAATTTTATTTAATATATTTAAAGAAAAATAAATAGAAATTTTTTTTCTAAGATTATAGTTTTAAATATATACATATGTATTATTAATAAAAAAATAAAAAATTTCTTTTACATATAATTAAATTTAAATTTAAATATTTTAAACAAATAATAAAATTAATAAACTATAAAAACTCTTTTTAATACAATTTAATTTTTAAAGCTTTTATTTTTGCACATAGTGCATGAAAACACCTAGTATAAATTGAATATATAAAAACAAAATAAATGAGGAAAGAATAAAAGGTGTATACCTTTGTAGTGGTAGACATAAAACGCATGACACATAGCACAACCACATCCATCTTTTTGGTTGTATAAGTAAACATTAATTTTATGAAAAAAATAATAAAAAAGTAAATATTAATTTTGTATGATCTCCCCATAAAGTACACTTAAGTGTAATCTCACTAATATTAGTTTTACATAAGACACTATATAGTTGATTATCTGACATAAATATGAACATCCCTTACTTTGTAATATAATAATAATTTACATCTTTTGAAATATTATTTAATTATATTTTTATAATTATATAATTTTATGATTAAAACAATTCTCTAAAAATTTATGCAATTTAAAAAAATTCTAATCCCAATTCCATTGTTTTTTTAATATTTGTATCTACAAATTTTAGAAATAATATTCAGTATTGTGTTTTGAAAATTATATACCTAAAATATTTTTATCTTAATTTTATAGAATTTGATTTAATATATTTTAAGCAAAATAAATAGAAAAAATATCTCTAAGAATATAATTTTAATGATATACATATGCATTATTAAATAAAAATTTAAATAAAAAATATTGGATTTATTTAATTTTTACAGATAATTAAATGAAAATTTAAATTTTAAATATTGTAAAAAATAATAAAACTAATAAACTATAAAAATATTTTTAATATAATTTATATTTTAAATTTTTTATTTCTGCACATGGTGCAAGAAAACACCTAGTTAAAAATTAAGAAAAATGTCTAAACTATTGATAGAAGCCAAGTGTCATTTGAGTTTTTTTTTTTATAAAAATATTGATTTTATTGCTCTCTATCATTTATTTTAGTTATGCACTCCGTTTCATTTTATTTGTCATTTCAGATTTTTACACAAATTAAAAAAAGCATTTAGTTTTGCGTATCTTAAAAATAAAATCATCATTATTTATACACCTAATCATATTTCAACTAATGAAAAAATAGAATGATTTATAAGGTTAATAAATTTTGCATTGAAATCATACAACTGTACTTATTTTAAAATGAAAATTTTACTCTACAACGACTACTAAATTGAAACGGACGTAATACTATTTATTTGCTTAAAGTAGAGAGACCTTATAATATTACTCTACCTCTCATCTCAGTTACCTAGTAACAAAACTTAAGAGCTTTGTGTTACTCCTCTTACTGTCTTACATCTATGAATAAATGGTTTCGTAATAATCCATTAATGCAGGGTGTTTATGGATACCCGATAGAGATCCAAGCCCTCTTTTTCATGGCTCTTCGATCAGCACACTCCATGCTAAAACAAGACGCCGAGGGAAAAGAGTTCATGGACAAGATACAGAAGCGGTTGCATGCCATGAGCTTCCACATGAGAAGCTACTTTTGGCTCGACTTCCAGCAGCTCAACGACATTTACCGTTACAAGACGGAGGAGTACTCACACACCGCGGTTAACAAGTTCAACGTCATCCCTGACTCCATACCCGACTGGCTCTTTGACTTCATGCCTCTCCAGGGTGGCTACTTTGTCGGTAACGTTAGTCCTGCACGTATGGATTTCAGGTGGTTTGCGTTGGGAAACTGTATCGCAATCCTTTCTTCATTGGCTACGCCTGAGCAGTCCATGGCTATCATGGATCTTATTGAGGCTAGGTGGGAGGAACTGGTCGGAGAGATGCCGATGAAGATATGTTATCCGGCGTTGGAGAGTCATGAGTGGCGCATTGTTACGGGATGTGACCCTAAGAACACGAGGTGGAGCTACCATAATGGAGGATCTTGGCCAGGTTAGTTACCGTCTTATACAATTCATTCATATTTTGAATGCATATTAGTATATAGTTCAATGTGAAAACCTTTTTCTATAGTTGATGGGATCAAATATGCATTAACACATCAAAATCACACAAACCAGAATGTGTAAAATGCTATAAAATAAATAAAAATAAATAATATATAGAGGCAAAACATGAATGATAGTCTTAGCAAAAAAAAAACATGAATGATAGTGATGCTTTATTACTTATGTAGTATAGTAGAATATTTTATCTTATAGATTGGGAACCTGATGCTGACTTATACGTTACTCTTTTGTGTTTGTAGAAAGACGATTTTACAAAAAATAAATAAATATGATTTTTGTTTATTTTTTTCATGTCCCCAAAAATAAGTAGAATTTAGTTTTTATTTTTGTTGTTGTTAGTGGTGAAAGAGCAAGATCCATGCATGTGAAACAGTGTTTTTGTTTGGATAATCATTCGACCAAATATATATAGTTGTCATGTGTTACTAATGCAAAATGTAAATGTAGTGCTTCTATGGTTGCTAACGGCGGCCAGCATAAAGACCGGACGGCCACAAATAGCTCGACGGGCAATAGATTTGGCTGAGGCACGGCTGTTGAAGGATGGATGGCCGGAGTACTACGATGGAAAATCGGGAAGGTTTATCGGAAAACAGGCTAGGAAATTTCAGACGTGGTCAATAGCTGGCTATTTGGTGGCCAAAATGATGATGGAGGATCCAACGCATGTTGGAATGATCTCAATGGAAGAAGAAAAACATATGAAACCTGTTCTTAATAGATCTTTTTCTTGGTCTTGAATTATATAATTTCATTTTGTGCGTTTACCTTTAAATAAATACAATTAGTACTCATCACTCCCAGTTTTTTTTGGCCATACAATCCCTAATATTTGGAAAACACAAGAATATATTCTAGTCTACTACGGAGAAAATAGGCCAAAGAGACTAGAAGGAGCCATTGACTATTGACCAATCTTAGTATTTGGTCTTTGCATTACAAAGACAATCCGACAGAAACATTTTAAAAAAAGACAGTGTACGATCTATCGATTAATAGCATGTACGTATGTAACCCCACACGTCCAATAATTTTGGGTAATTTTACCAAGTCAAACTCAGTAAAATTGTATGTAAATTAATTTCTCATACTTGAGAGGTTCTCAATCATACGCCTATTCTAGTAATATGAACTAATATATACAGACATATATACATCAGATTTTGAAAATGAATGCTACTTTTATAATATTATGATAATATCAATTATTTTATTAGCAAAATGTATGTTATATTCATAGTCATCACTTTGCTATTCTTTATTCATTTTTTAATCACCTACTATTCTTTATTCACATAATTATATTTATAGCCCCTGAGCTAAATATGAAATGGCCCATTGTTATACATCCTACCTTGTGGTTTAGAGTTAAAATTTCTGCTTAGTTCAATAAAAAACTTGGAGAAACTAATCCTAAAGTTATTGAGGGTATGTTTATTGGAAGTTTGTTAGTAGGAGTTTTTAACTTTTGTAAGAGAAGTTTTTTTAATTTTTAACTAAAAAAACTTAAAAACTGTCTTTTAAATAATAGATTTAAAAGTCGTCTTTTAGCAAAACAAAATTTTTTGGAGAAAAAAAAATGAAAAAAGTTAAAATAAGTTAAAAACTTAGTCTTAAATGATTGTGGATAAACATGGCATGAGGAGGTTAAGAGATGGCATTTATACAGTAAAATTTGTTTTTGCGTGATTTTAGCTTGTATGATAAAGTGTCAAGTGATAACTAAAATCTAACTTTTTCATGTGGGAATAAAGAATAACAAAAAGAAGTCGAGTAGGTTGTTGAGGAGACTGATTAACATGAATCACCGCTCACCAGTAACGTCTTTATCGGCAAAAATCAATTTAAAATGGTGAGTGGATTAGTATTAGCAACCACCCAATGGGATTTAATTATAAAATGAACTTTTTATCAGTAAGATAATTTATCTTATCCCGTGTACTTACTGTAGTATAGTAATTCTACCGATAATATCTAATCTATCGTAACAAAAATTGCAGTTTACAAGTATGAACTCTCCTTCGAGTTTACACAACAGACTCAAAAGCAGTACACATCACGTAGTCTTAATCAAACACTCTGGACATTAAAGAGTTGATAATGTGAAACGATTAAATATTGGAATTTAGTTGGGAAGAAATGGCTATGCGAGAAAGAATGATAATGTTACTGCTCCATACCACCAGCACCTCCTTACTGTCTCGCAGAATGGTACCAACTAGCAATGGGGTTTATATCCGAACCGGACCGAACATTTTGGTTTATGGTTCACAATCGGTTATAAGTTAGATTCAGTGTGACAATTTTCTCTTTGAAAAGATTGGTTATCGGTTTGGTTTATTAATTGGTTAGATCAATTTTTAAAGTAAATTAAATAAATTCTCAATCGAACTAACCATAAAAATCAAACTAACCGACATAACCATATTTACTATTTTTCGAGTTTTTAACGAGTTTAAAATTTAACTAAAACACAAATGGTTAAATTTTGATATAATTTTTTTAATTAGAATTAAACCAAAAAAATTGGTTCAGTTGGGTTAAATTTTAGATGAATCAAACTAATCGAAAACTAACTTCAAACTCGAAATCAAATAAAATTTATCAAAACTATTGGCACATTTTGATAGTACGGTTGTTTTAATAAAATGATAAGTTCAAGTTGACCGGGAGAGACAATTTTCATCTATCCATATTATTAATTACTAATATTTAGAGATTCTTATTCATCTGAAAAAATATTAACCATTATCAACCAAAATTAACAAAAAGGATTTACTTGATTTTAATAAGGGACCCTTTTAATAATGAAGAGAAAGAAGAAACAGTAAGAGAAACAAACAAGTCAATAAAGGTTGAATAAGATTTTTCTTCCCCAGCAATTACATCATATCCACTTGTTTTTATCCTCTCAATCATTCTCTCTTCTCTCACAACAACGCCATTATACTAGTAAAGCTCCTTCCTTTAGATCTCCCCTTCACCGCAACACTCTCTCTTCTTCTTCTCCTTCCTTCTCTGCGCCTTTCCTCGATTGCCCGTATCAGAATTCTCCTGGGTTTTGCTTAAAAATCACTTCTTTTTAACCGGAATCGAAGATGGAAACTCGCACGGCGGCGGAGGAGGCGTCGCTGCAGCTTATTTCTACAGAAAACCCATCACCGGGAGGATCGGTTCCGAGCACGAGCACAAGCACCGCTCTCGCCGTTGTTAAATCCGCCGTCAAGAAACCGTCTAAAGATCGTCACACGAAAGTCGACGGCCGTGGACGGAGGATCCGCATGCCGGCGGTGTGCGCCGCTAGAGTCTTCCAGCTCACGAGAGAGTTGGGTCATAAGTCCGATGGAGAGACCATCGAGTGGCTTCTCCAGCAAGCCGAGCCTGCTATCATCGCAACCACAGGAACCGGGACGATTCCGGCGAACTTCTCCACGCTCAACGCTAGTTTACGCGGCGGTGGTGGTGGAAGCTCCACCGTCTTTGCTCAGTCGTTAAAGTCTTCTTCTTCGCCGTTGGCCTTTCAGAGTAGTGGAATGGTTCTGTATGAGGATGGTAACGGTGCTAACGGATCATCTTCCTCCGCGGTGGTGGATCATTCTAGGAAGCTGTTAAACGGCGGCGTTTTCGGGTTTCACCAGCCGCCGATAATGTCGGCAGAGAGGAATCCATATAGAGAAGATTACTTCAAGGAGTCTGAAGTAGTAGTACCAAGTGGGAGTTCTCAGAAACCGGGTCAGTTTCAGGATCAAGAACTTGGTCCGGGTCAGAGTATGGGCCGTGGGACTCCCACCACGGCAAGTGTGGTGCCTCAACCTATGTGGGCGGTGGCTCCTGGGAGTACAAACGGAGGAAGCACGTTGTGGATGCTTCCTATGAGTGGCTCGGGTGGGCGAGAGCAGATGCAGCAGCAGCAGCAGCAGGCGGGTCACCAGATGTGGGCGTTTAATCCAGGGAGTTATCCGGTTGGGACGGGTAGGGTGGTGACTGCACCTATGGGGTCAATGATGTTGGGAGGTCAACAGCTAGGATTAGGAGTGGCTGAGAGCAACATGGCGAATGCATTGCGTGGAGGTAGAGGTGGTGATGGTTTGGGGATGACGCTAGAGCAACATCAACATCAGCATCACCAGCAACATGAAGAACCAAACCAAGCTGAAGCTAGTGAAAATGGTGGTGATGACAAAAAGTGATTAGAACCAGCTCTCATGACATTCTAATGGCCACATCTGCGGTTAGGAGGATGCTGCTGGTGATCAACAACTCCATTTGTTAAACATTTTGAGAATGACAAATATGGTGAAAGACATGTGGTGTTAAGGTCTTGGAACAGATTTGTCACATCATTTGAGGGTAGTTGTTTGTGTGTTTTCTTGATTTCAATCTTTTCGTTTGATTGTGCTTTTGATTGATAGATATGTGAATATATTTGATCTTCCATGGGGTATTGTGAAAAGAAAAACATCATTATCATATTTTCATTATTCCAGCCTTAAACAGCCAGCAAATGATGAAGAAACAGAAACAGAAACAAATATACTTTACCATAACGGTAAAGACTTGTGGCTAAGATTCAAAAGAAGCAAGAAACTCTCTCTTGCAGAAGCAGAGATTAAGAAGTCATACAAATTATTAAAGCTGAATGAGAGAAACAAGAGCGCCGTGAGAGAAAGACTTCAACCAGAAGCAGTCTTCCTCTGCTGGAAGACAACAGCAAAGATGGGAACACCAACACCGATGCTGAAAGCAGTGAAGACACCAAGAGACATCTTGAGACCTTGGTACTTCATGCGGTCCAAATTGTACATGTGCTTAGCGTGGAGATAGTATGGCTCATCATGGCCATGTCCTCCACTCATCTTCTTAGCTCCAGTCGAGTGGATGCTTCTGCTCACTGTTCGATTATGACAAAAAAAAGAAAAGCTTCAGCAAGTATACAAACCAGACCCAAAAGAGGTCTAAACAATGGGTATGATTGTAACTAGGCTCGAGTACCTCAACAACTGATTAACCATCGTAAAGATCACACACACACACACACATACGTACATGCATGGTGTTTAAACAATACAAGTGGTAAAAGTGAAATCTTTTATCTGATGAACCGAAACTATCTAAAGATGAGAATAGCAAAAAGAAATGAACTTTGATAGGTTCCTATAACGCGAGGAAACACCCATTTATATATTTCTCTCAGATTGTAACTAGGCTCGAGTAGCTCAACAACTGATTAACTATCGTAAAGTAAAAAGTGAAAACTTTAAACTATCTAAAGATGAGAATGGAAACTTGACATCTGATTACAATTTCCATTAGCAAAAAGAAATGAACTTTGATAGTTTCCTCTAAAACTATGTGAGACAAGGAAACACCCATTTATATATTTCTCTAAGATTTTTACATACAATCTGTAGCATCATGCAATTGAATCGTATCAAGGAAGGAAATTTGATTATGTTACAAACAAAATTCGATTTCTACAGTTCAACGCTTGAGGAGGTAAAACCATAAAGCAATTGACAAAAAATCAATCCAAGCTACGATTTTTTTGGGCAAATAAACAAAACCCTAGAGAAAACAAACAAAGAAATGTAAAACCAATCCAAGCATAGATGGATACTAACCAGATCTGGAGACTGATGATTCGGATGCAGCTATGATTCTTGACACAGATCTGATTCCTGTGTTCAACGCCATGATCAGAAGATTAATCGAGAAAACAACTAAAAGATAGACGACGACGACTCTGCAAGTTTTACGGCGAATCTGTTCTCGAGACTCCTTATGTTATGATCCTTGAGACTGGTGCAAGCGACATTTTGTTTTGGGCTCGGCCCATTTATTCTAACACAAGGCCTTTGTTGAGTAGTTTTAGTGTCTAGCCCACTGGAGAAATAAGCTCAAACTCATGTTGTATATAGTACAATTGGTTTTTGGAAGTTACACGTGCTTTGTATCAACTACCTTCACAATACACACGTTGATAAAGCATTCTCCTCAATACATATCATTAGATCAACCCTTCCACATAAAACACAATGGAGACCTTGAAGTATACTTCACCCTCACAGTAGATCAGGTTAATGTAAGCTAGATAAGGACTGAAGATAGGGATTTTGAGTTTTGTATGTGTTGAATGAATATAAAGAGTCTAGTGGTCTCAGAAGATAGGTTGGGTCGATAATAGTTATCATACACGCATAAACTGAAACTCCAGACCATCAAAGATTTCAAGAAACAAAAAATAAAATTATCCAGACATCATCATCCATCTTCTCTACACAAAAAGGGTTATAACTAAAACTAATAAAAGGGGAAAAGCCGTAGAGAGATGTTTCCTAAAACATAAAGCCGACCATACCTATTGACATTGACGATGCTCCTTCAGAGCAAACAAAACAAAACAAAAAAACTGAGTCTCTCACGCAGACGGTCTGGTTAAGAGCGACATGGCCTTCCTGAAATCCAGAGACGGTAGTTCTAGTCCAGGGACATGCTTCCCTTCTGGTCCCATCCAGAGACCTCCATTATGAGGAGGCATCAGCAACGGAGACTGGCTGTTGCTATTCTCTTGCTTCTTCTTCACAAACTCAAAGAACTCAGCAACTTGCCGTGCATACCTTCAACAATACCCAATCAAGAACATATCAGTTAACTCAAGTTATGGTGATCAGTAAGTGAGAAGAGAACTTACTGTCTCTTTGCTTCAATATCTTTACTGAAGTCAATATTTGGCTCACAATCCAAAACCAAAGCAGGGACCTGTTATAAAACCAGTCTATAAGCAAACTCTATCTTCAAATGTTTAGAACAAGAACAAGAAGATGGAGATAAGTTCTACCTTCTGGATGCTAGAATGCATATGATTCCCTTCCAAGTAAAACACACGATCTTTGATATCAGGATGAAGAGAGTTATCCATCTGTAAAGACGGTTTACTAACAGAGAGTACCCCGTGGTTTCCACTCTCAAACGGTAAGAGCCAGCTCTCATGCTTCTCGTGCAGATCCTGTAGATACTTCAGCGACACTCCACCTTCTTCTGCTCGTTTCCTAAGCATCATCCTCTTGTGGCAAGTGTCTGGACTCGCCCTCAAGTATATAAACCCATCAGGTACAAGTCCAGGTAAAGCAGATACAACAGGATCAAACCAAGAGTCGTATATGCTAATCTCCATCTCATTCATCCACTTAGCTTCATGAACCGCTCTCACAAAAACCTAAACACACAACACATTAAGTTCATAACCTAAAAAGGGACATCACTTTGTTTCAAAATCATTACCATTCTGTCACTGAAGACACTCCTTTCCATCAACCTGAGAGGCTTAACCCCAGAAGCAGACTCTTTCTCCTGCATCAGCCTCGTGACAAACACGTAGTTCTGGAAAGTATAAGCATACCTCTGAGGCTCTGAGTAGAAAGCATCTAGTATATTGAAGTGGTCTGGTCCAACGTCTTGCCACTTATCAACCGGCTCAGGAACTATCTCAACAAGGTCACGCAGCTCAATGGTCTCATTAGCTATCCTCTGGAGAAAAGTTGATTTGCCTACACTAATGTTCCCTTCAACACAGAAAGTCAAACGCTTCTTCCCGTTTAGATTAGGCTCAGAGCTAGTGTCCTTGAGCTCTGAGTCTACACTCTCTTTGATGAACGTTGTGATGCTCTCTGCGTGGTTCCTGTGTATAATACCAATAGAGCTGCGGAGATAGTCAACCATCTTGTCGCTTGCCTTCCAGAACTGAAACCAAAACAATCAGCTTAAGTACAGGACAGTTCAAAAAGGATGTAACTTTCATAGTTCTTACCTTATCTTTGTAAAGCTTCTTGAGCTCAGCAACATCTCCTATTCCATTATCAAGAAGCTTTCTTTGGTTCCTTAGACCTACACCAGGAATCTTCAGCAAATCTGGATTACCGGTTAACTCGCTAGAGCTCCGGTTACGACGGTTTAACCTAACCGGTTTTTCATCCTTATCCGTTAAATCTTTCTCTCCGTCAGAGTCTTCTTCAACAGCTTCAATAACTGCTCCGGTAGCATTAACGGAGCTCAAACCGCCGTTAGATTCAGAGTGGAGCCACGAACGCCACGTGCCGCTTCGACCCACCCAAGCTCGGCTCCTACTACTGATTGAGCACCGGCAAGACCTCAACGACGCCACCGCACGGTTTCTCTGCAGAATCCCGGAGAAAACGCCGCCGCTTGTGGAGATAGAACCTGCCGTCGTCGGCGGCAGTGGCATAGCGGAAGTAGAGATAGGTCTTTTGAAGCCTAGGGAGAGAAGAGAAGGTATTGCGATGTGTTGTGTAGAGATTAAACCGGCGGCGAAGGAGTTAACCGGAGGGGTTGAGCAAGTGGTGGTAGTTTTGCAAAGAATCTTCTGCATCGTTGCTTTTTACCGGAGCATTTCGGAAGATGATAAATGACGGCGAAGATGAGGTACTGAGAAACCCTAGTTACTGAGAGGGAGAGAGAAGGGGATTTTCGGACAAGGAGAAGATAACTACAGTGGAAGAAGAGAAGAGGGGTTTTGGTTTGGTACAAAGACAAGAGAAGAGACAAGACAAAAAGATAAAAAACCAACTAGGGTTTAGTTTGGATATTTTTTTTACAAAATGGATTAATACCATAATGTGGTATATGGTATCGTCAATTATTAAATTACTACGATTAGTAGTCAGGCCTATATGACATAACCGATAAATAGAAATATTTACTGTCTCAATTATTAAATTACTATGATTAGTATAACTAATTAATAAATCTAATAAAATTCCATAAATTAATGATATTTATTTAAATGAGAAATACCCTAAGATAAATCTAAAAAAACTTTTGTCACAAAAATAATCTTTAAAAAAAAATGACAAAATAACATTTATCAAATGGTGTAAATATACGTTTATACCCCTTGGGTTAATTAATTTAAACTTAGGGTTTAGAGTTATGGGGTGTGGGTTTTGGGGTGAGGTTTAAAATTGAAAAATAAAATAAAAAAATTTAAATTTAAAAAAAATAAAAAATATTAAATTTTTAAAAAATAAAAAAAGTCTAGTTTCGTCATTTTTGTTTTTGAAAATTATTATTATTTGAGAGATTTGCCCTATTTAAATTAATGTCAAGAAAAATAGAAATAATAATATTCAAACTATAAATTTTATTAATTTATAAAATTATTAATTTTTCAAAAAAATATTTTTTAGACTTTTCTGACCTGATAAATACTGTCTTTTCAATGTAGTAACATATATCTCACTTTCTATTTGCAACGACATCGCTAAAAGATAATCAATTCATATTCTTATTTTCTCCGTTTTTAAATAAGTGTCACTTTGACAAATATACTAATATACCTTCATTTAATGTTCAATTATTTGAATAAAAATGATTTTAAAAAACATATATTGGTTATTTAAAAGGATAAGAAAGAGATTATATGTGAAAAGTTGTATTGGAAATGCAAAGTGATACTTATTTTAAAACAAAAAAAAAAAGTTAAAGTGACACTTATTTAAAAACAGAAGGAATACTATTTAAAAGACATTGAATGAATGTTTACAAATTCTCTTTTATGTATGTTTTTCTTAGCATTAAATTACCCTTTCCGGTGTTTCTAGTTGATAATGTGAGATGCTTCTTCCTATCATATTCATGGATGTTTTTAAAGATTGTATGGAAGTATATTTTGCTGGAGTTAGTGTAGTTGATCCTGAAAGTTTTTTATCATATTCCTGGATGTATGTTTTTGGTATATTTACTGTTGGAAGTCTGATTTGGTAGTGGATACACAAGTAAATGAAAAAGTCAGAAGTTGATTCTCTACTTATTTCAAAAGTCGAACAAAAACATTTACGCGAGGTGAGAAAATGATGATACTCACTTATATCTCAAAGAAAAAAAGTTGGAGTACCACCAAAAGACAAAGATCCAAACATGGAGATAACAATGATATTGCTTCAGGTGATGATGGGACTTGTCGCTCATGAACCATCTAACCAAGATAACAAAAAATTAGAGAATGAAGATAACAATGGTCTTGCTCCAAAAGTTGATTTGACCGGTTGCTTAAGAACAAAAGCTGGTGGACTATCTAATGTAGATAACAATGAATCATATAATAAGGATAACAATGGTCTTGTTGTAAGAGTTGATTATACTAGTCGCTCAAGAACAGAAGCTAGTGGACTATCTAATGAAGAATTAAAGAATGAAGATAATAATGGTCTTGCTGCGATGATGATCTGACTAGTCGCTCAGGAAATATGTTGGTAAACTATCTATTCCACAAACAATATAATCTTTTTTTAGAAGTTGGCAAGTTGGTTATTGAGACAAAATCACATGCTACATATAGTGATGAGATTGAAGTGTTTGCCGGTAACTATGATTGTCGTCTTGTGTCCGTGAAGAAGATCTATCTAACAGATGATGAGCGTATAATGGTTGTTGTCATTGCTCATAAGGAAAAAGCTAACCACTATGCATGTGAAATCCATTTAGACTACATACACCAATTCTACAGGAAAGCACTGACAACTACATGTGTTTTGAAAAATGGGAGTGCAAGATACATGATCAGCTTATGTTCAAGTGAAATATAAGTGATTATGGAATCTCTATCTCCGAAGAAGATCTGTTTTCTGGAGAAGTTTAAGATGAAAAATAAATTGTGGGAAGAAGAAACAAGTCATCCATCCCCTCTACTTATATCTTCCATCAAAGGATTAATTTATGGTGTTGCAAAAATTGTGCGATATGGATTTTATGCATGAAAAGGTGAATTCCGAAACTGTCGTTATAGTATGTAAGGGAAAAAATAAAGTAGTTGCAAAAATTGTTGATCTTAGACTCACTAGGCATCACAACAAGAAATCCATAGGTAAGTTGTTCTTATATCAAAACCTTTAATTTAGAATCGAAACTTCTGTTATCTAGAAACAACAATAATCATTTTTTCTTATAAAACTTACAAGTGGTGTAGGGACATGACCTGCCCCAGAGTAAACTCGAAAGAAAAAACCTTATGAAGGGATTGAAAATTATGTTTTCTCCGTTTGTCTCACTTTGATCTATATGCTAGTGTAAGGTAGACATCTGTACAAATATGATGTGGATTTCAAGAAAAAAACACAAATGAGGATACTCTTAACCAACTTGCTCGTTTCGACCAGAAGCTCGTAATCACTAGAAGAATTTGTCGGATAAAAATTGCATATATATATCTCGACAAACAAATAAAAATTAAATCATAAAAATATAAAAGAACCCAAAACACAATAATTATATTTTATTATTTTTCCTCGTGTTTTTATTTATGTTTCCTTATTTTTCCTATTAAAAATAAATTTTTTAATTATATTATAATCAAAACTATATAAATTTTATTAATAAAGTATTAACTCTAGAAAAAGCATTCGTTTGATTAATATAGTTTTTAATGAATTACCATATAATAAATGACTTAACATATAATAATTTCAATTCATATGTTTATATTATAGATGAATTGAATAAAAAATTTCATGATTAATATAATTTTAAATGATTTAGCATATAATTTTTATATTTTAAAGTATAAAATATTTTAATCATTTCTAAAAGTTATAAATCATCTATGATATCACATTGTCATTAGAAAATGATTGGAATTCTTTAAAATTATATATTTGATTGTTTCGCATTCATTTGATATTTTTAGAATATATATATATATAGCGAATGAGTGACTTTAATTAATATAATTATGTTTAGATTAATTATTTTTCTGAAATCTATGATTTATTGTATTCACTACTAATATAAATATATTAAAACATTTTTATAATTGTATATATGTATATTTTAACTTATATAATGAATCTATGATAGTTAATTTATTTTCTATAAATAAATTATGTTAATTTCTCTATATTTAAGATGTTTAATTGTGTGTTTGAATACATAGATTAGATTAGGTAATTCTAGGATTAATTTCCTTTTATAAACTTTAATTAAAAAAATAAAAAAAACCATCAACCAATCAAATTATAATATATAGGAGGCTTGCTGGCAATGTCATGTAGTTTCTTTAATTTGCATTATCAAACTTATAGTTTCTTCTGTATTCTTAGTTTGTTCATTTGACTTTTTTGTTTGCAAGTTCGACCTTATAGTTAAAGGTTTTGACCAATTAACTTAAGGTTTGCCACTTTTGCATGTTGGCTTATTTCATTTGAACACGAGTTAGTGTAAATTAACTCTTTCAAAATGACACTCCCATCATAACCTTAGAACGTTTGTGTATCCTATCCGTCTTCCATGACTCTTCCTTTTCACCCAAGCATCGTAATAAGAGCACCACTAGCTTCTAGCATCTATTGAAGGCTTGAAGAACACAATGATAAGCCATCCATGCTTCTCAAACTTACAGGTCGGTAACGTACAAACACTCGTATACACATTTATTTTGTTACCTTACTTTCTCTAGAGGATAATATATCAAAGCGATACTTTAAAAATTTTTAATACAAATTTTTGGAAAACCATAACAATGACTTATATATAACAGATAAACAAAGGCACAATTTGAATAAAGCGACCAGCATTCCCAGATAATAATAAAAAACGAAACACTAATTATGCTACAGGGAATACAGAAGCTTAGCGGCTGCTACTGCAGCGGCTGATGCAGCTGCTGATGCAACAGTAACAACTACTGCAGCTGTCATGCCGAGGCAGCCACTTACAAGCGAGAGTCTCCAAGAGATCAGTGTGCAGTACTTGTCAGCTTCTTTGTAAAGAGAACAACTGGCTCCTCCTTCAGCGATGGCTCTTTTGTTCTAACAACATAACATTGACAGGTGAGGTCAGAGATGGATAAAACAGCTTAGGGGAGGGTCAATTTACTTAGTTATAATTTACAATAAGTGTAAAGAGAGAAGCATTACCTTACGCCTGAAGCTCTCCATAGTTTGATTGACAGTGAGAGTATCACTTGGTGATGTTGATAGCCTGAGGAAATGATTGTCGTCTACAAGCTTCTTAAGAAGCGCAACACTAGCTTCTAGATTATCCATATAAAGTTTGTCCCAGTGCTCAAAGCAGTAAACGTTTTCGGTAAGAGATCTGACAGCGATTGATGTAGCTTCCTTGGTTAAAACAACAGGATTACCTGTAACAAACGGTAACACATTACAGATCAATTTGGAGAAAAGAGAGGAGGCAAGGATTCAATACTTGTGCTACTGAATTACCTTTTTCACCAGTTAAGGTCAAGGCAAACGTGAATAAATTATTCATCGCATATCTTCGTCCTCCTGCCCTCTTTGGTGAAAGAGCCACTTCCTTCAACAAGGGATAAATTGCCTCAAACCTCTTTGTAGTCTGTGCTCAGATACAGAGACCATGCTTAAGGTCAGAGTCCATCAAGGTTTAGAAAGTCCCAAATACTAATACTAACCTCTACTCTTGCAGATGGAGCAGGGAATGTGAGGCGCAGCAAGATCTTAAGTGAAGGAAGTGGAACCAGCCGCTTTCCTTCCATAACACCACCTCCATTTACAAGTATAGTGAGAGCCTCCGGACGCGACAAAATGCTGAAATGAACAAGATGAGAATATTATACACAGCAGAGAAGAGGAGATCAATGAGAAGAAAACACAATGCGACTCACTACTCAGCGAACTGCAGGACGAGATCCAATGACTGAGGGCAGCACTCGTTATTACTAACTAGCGGTAGCAAGTTACACATCCATGAATACAAGCCAGTAGATAAATCACCTTGGGAGGCCTGTCCACATATTTTACAGTTGACAAAAGAACACAAACTTGTGGTCGGGAAAGAAACACAAGGGACACAACAAACCTGAGCCATCATCCAAACTAGAAGGGGAAGCTTGTCGGGTCCTTGATACGTGTATTTATATCCCAGTGTGGGCAAAGCCTCAATCAAAGAATCAGGTCTAGCACGCAATACCATAGCCAATACAACAAAATGTCCGGCCTGACCAAACAGAGTTAAATTAGAATCACCACACACACACACACAGATGCAAGCATTGAAGAAGATGTTTAAATCACCTGAGAGTTGGGACGATAAGATGGTGGAGCATTGTCACCACCTGAAGCCAAATTGTGGAGAATACGATCACAGAGCCACAATACTTCTTTCTTGAGATACTCAAGTTGACATTGTTTGATCCAATCAACTGATAACTCGTAGAAAGGCGTAGAAATATGAGATAACGGAACCTGCAAAAGAGATGAGATGATCAGAGAGCTTCCAAAGAATAATCCAAAACAGAGGAATTTAATCCGAACTACCCAAACTAACCGAATCCGAACCGAAACTAAATAAAAACCAATTTTCCAAGTATTTTTAGTTCTTAACTTTCCTAGCTGAACCGAACCCGAAACAAACCGAACCGAACCAAAAATACCCGAATTACCGAGTCCTAGATGAGATGATCAGCTTCCAAGAATAGTCTAAACACACAGAGACTTTTTTTTTTTGTTTGATAGGGCTCACATCGATGAGAGTGGACAAAGGAGACTCCTCGAACCTCTTCGCCCATGGGAACGATACTTGGTCAAATGCTTCCTCAAAGTAAAAGTAAAATCTCAATAGATCCATGTCCGGTACACACATACCGGCTAGGTAATCCGAAAGATCTGAAGTATCCAACTTTGCCGCAGCTTCGGCAAAAGAGACTACTCTCGGCTTTTCAGTTTCCTCCGCTGTCAGATTCTTCGCCACGCCGTCGCTATGATCAATTAGGTTTTCTACCTTTCCTCGCTTTTTAGTTTTCTTCTTCGCCTTCCGATTCTTGTTCCTCGCTGCACCGTCGCGATGATCCATTAGGGTTTTGCTTCTCCGATGATTCCCTCTCTGGTGTGTAGAACAAAGACCATACGGAGTGTTTTTCATGGGTTTATATACGTATGTGGACCTTGGCCCACATAACTATTAATTTATTATTTAGTTTTTAAATGGATGTAATATAGTTAATTAAAACAGTAAGAATATGTTTACTTTTATCTTGGGGTAAACTTGAGTAAGCAAGTCTATTATATATAAAGAGGTTTGTTGAACTCTTAACTCTATCGATCTCGAGATAATTAGAACTTGGTTGGTGGATTTAAAGTTTTTGTTATATGATCAGTTCATTATAACATTGGTTTGACCATAAGTACTATAAGGTTTTAATATGTCTATAATGTAATACTACATGTCTAATTCTCTGAGAACATGTATTGGAATGTTGTGAGGATGTCTAGTTATCTATGCATATCATTCTTATCATCTATTTTTGCCTATCTTAGATAATTAGCACGTATAAAGAATGACAAAGCCATATGATTCAGTCTATTTATCACTATTCAAAGGGAACAGATTTGTTTGGAATAACCTAGGATTGCTAGTTTACAAGTATATATAAAAAAGGACACATATTTCTAAATGCGGATGATGTTAGGGTAATACAACAAGTGCTGCAGCGGCTCCGGCAGCGGCTAGAACCACAGTAGTAATAGGTGTCAATTTGAAGCCTCCACTTCCAGGGGAGAGACTCTTCGAGATCAGTGTGCAGTACTTGTCAGCTTCTTTGTAAAGAGAACAATTGGCTCCTCCTTCAGCGATGGCTCTCTTGTTCTAAAGACATAACATGGAAAGGTGAGGTGAGGAGAGGAGAGGGAGTTACTATACAGCTTACAACAAGTGTAAAATAGAGATGGATTGATTACCTTACGCCTGAAGCTCTCCATAGTTTGGTTGACAGTGAGAGTATCACTTGGTGATGTTGACAGCCTGAGGAAATGATGGTCGTCTACAAGCTTCTTAAGAAGAGCAACACTAGCTTCTAGATTCTCCCTATAGAGACTGCCCCAGTGCTCAAAGCAGTCAACGCTTTCAATCACACACCAGTTAGCAATTGATGTAGCTTCCTTGGCTAAAGCAAGGTTTCTTGTAACAAAACCTTTTCTAGCTGATCTCAAGGAGAAAGTGAACATCTGCTTCACCGCGTAGCTTCCTCCTGTCGTGCCTGGTGAAAGAGCCACGTCCTTCAACAAGGGATATATTGCCTCAACCCTCCCTGTAGACTGTACAGAGACCATATGCTTGTGAAGCAGCAAAGATCATTAAAAGGTTATAAATAAAGAATTTACCTTTACTCTTGCAGATGGAGCAGGGAATGTGAGACGAACCAAGATCTCAAATGAAGAAAGTGGAATCAGCGGCTCTCCTTCCGTAAGAGAGCCATCTACGAGTATGGTCCGAGCCTTTGGACGCGACAGAATTCTAATTAAAACAAGAGCATAAACATGATGAGCTTAGATATTGGTTAGAGATGGCAATCTATGCGACAGGCACTCACTCCTCGGCGAACTGCAGGATGAGATCCAATGACTGAGGGATACAGCAACGCTTCTTATTACTGACAGTGACAAGTGGTAGCAAGTTATGTGCCCATAAAAACAAGCCAAGACAGGGATCAGCGCGGGAGGCCTGAGCCATCATCCAAACAGTAACGGGAAGCTTGTCGTGTCCCTGATACTTAGGAGAGTCTCTCAGAATGGGTAAGAGAGGAGTCAAAGCCTCAGGTTTGGAACGCAAAACTATGGCTAATGCAACAAGCATTCCCACCTACATACATATGAAGCTGAAGGAGTGTTAAGGTAACCCCAACAGGGCAAATGAATATGATAGATGATCACCTGTCCTTGTCCTTGTTGTTCTTCCAAAACAGCGAGGATATGATCAAACGCACGCAGTACGAAGGCAGAGAAAACCTCAGGTTTAACTGGAGGGAGGTTGATCCAATTGCGTGTTGTCCCGGAGACAGATCGAGGAATGTGAGATAAGGGTACACGGATGAGAGTGGACAAAGGAGACTCCTTGAACATCTTCACCCATGGGAACGATACTTGGTGAAATGCTTCCCCAAAGTAATCAGTATACCTCGATAACAGCTCCTCTGGATGCCAACACACTCTCTATTCACAAATATACAACAACTAACAAATTTGAATTTTTGAATTTTTTAGATCGAAATTGCATTGCATATGCATGCACTTACCACTGCGTTGACCAGGTGATCCCTAAGATGATAAGGATCGATCTTTGCCGCTGCTTCCGCCACAGACACTATCTGCTTCTCTGATTCCTTCCCCGCACCCTCGCGATCATCCATTAGGTTTTCTAAACTTAGAGATACGAAATTCCAGAGAAGAAAGCTCTTTACTGGTAGATGATTTTATTTTCATATGAGCTGGGCATCTATATGTATAGATGTTTTCCTCCACATGCAGGAATAAAAAAATTTAATTTTAAATTATATTCAAAAAATAAATTTTTAGATTATATTATTTTTATACTAATATTTTAATATAAATATTAGTTTATTTAAATATAAAATTAAGAGAAATAAATAATTATTTAAAATTAGATTTAATTATAATTGTAATTTGCTTCTTTTTGATATCTAAATTTTAGAAATTTGTTTCTTTTTGATATCTAACATTCTTGTAAATTAGTTTTTGATATTTAAAACTAAACAGAATTCTAAAATTTAGATATTAAAAAAAAATTATATTACGATTAAATTTAATTCTTTTTCTATAAAAAATATATGATGATAAAAATATATTTAAATAATAGACATTTTTAGTATCCACATACTACCTGAGGAGGGTGTGCTCGGATCATAGTCCAATACTAAGAGCATCCCCATCAATGAACCCCTCTTGGAGTTCATATTTCTAATTTTTTATTATTATTTTTTTTACTGTTTGATTTTTTTTTTTTAAAAAGAAAAAAAAAATCGAACCAATGTATGGCCAACACGTGTCATGAACAGTGTTGAACCCGTTGAAAAGAGGTTCACTGGGAAGAGCTCGGAAGAGCTTGGGTTCAACACTATTCATTATTTTAATTTTTTTTTTTTTGAAATCTGTGTGAACCCCCATGGGATTCACTGATGGGAATGCTCTAACCTCTTTGAATTGCTTGCAGTGAAAGAAAAGAGCCAACTTTATGTATACAAAATTGATGAAGCCTCAAAACAAGACCAATTCAAGAGAGAAGAATCGAAAAATCTACTACAACGAAGTACTCTTTGGTGGCAGAAGAGTAGGATGAATTGGTTAAGCGTTGGTGATGGGAATACTAATGTTTACACGACAATTTATTTTCCTAAAAACTACTAATGTTTTTTTTTCTTAAAAACAAACATTTCAGTTCCATATTATATTTTCCTTTAGGCGACAATTCAAAAACATTGGTTTCTCTAAAAGGAAGTGTACACGCTTGATGGTATCCCACCTTCGAATCCCATCCATTCCTCCCACTCATCGGTCTCATCCATCTCTGCAGTCTCCTCTACTACTTCTTGATTCTCAAACTTTTGCATCAAACACTGAAATATGATGGATATAAATGACATTTTGAGTATTTACTGTGAGTTTTGGTTATTATGTTGAGAATACTAAGCTCTCAATTTCATAATAGAACTTCTAAATACCATTTAGCATCACATAGTGAAGTCATATTAATATGAAAAGAAATCAAGAAGTACCAAAAAGAATAAAGAACAAACACAAACAAGCCCTCTTTCTTGATATTTGTTAAATCATTATTTTTTTACAATTTTTTTTTTAAAAATCAAGAAAGAGAACAAGAAAATTAACCTCATAAGCTGATATGATCTCCTTGAAATCTTTCTCCTGTCCCTTGTGCACATCTGGATGGTACTGCAATCACTCACTTATTATATTTTCTCTTATTAAATCCTTCTATTTCTTGAACTGATTAGATTTTTTTTTAAAAGTTTGAACATTTCTCCCAAAGAAAAAAAGAAAATAAAACAAGAAATAGGGACACAAAGTGAGACATTATTACCTTAAGAGCGAGACGTTTGAAAGCCCGCTTGACTTCAGCTTGAGATGCAAAAGGAGTCAAACCAAGAACCGTGTAATGGCTGAGATCTGGTGACGAGCATCTCGTGAGAAACCTGACTAACCGGTGGCTGTGGTCGGTTTTGATAGAGGAACCAGGGTGGTTCGTTGGAGCTTTAAACCGGAAACTACGTATCATCGTTCTTCACCAACCAACCATTCAGTTCTTCTACTTTATTTTTATGAACATGTGATGGACTTTTACACAGAAACGTAATCTTTGTAGTATCCAGACCATACGGTATGGTCAAAATGGATATCTGATTCAAAGTCTTACGTCGGTGACTATTTATGAATATATTTGTATTCCTTAGGTCTTGGGGTGTGTAATGTATATATTATTTATTGCATGTGAAGATCTTGAATTAGTTAGGAAAAGACAAAAGAGAGAGAGGCAATACACTGTCGTTTAGTAAGAAAGTGGTAAACAGATGATTCTTTTGTATTTTCTCATTTGTCATCATAACTATAAGAGGAAGATCTGATGTATGGTTTAAAAAAAATTGTAAGCTCATATGCAGAAGAGAAATGATGCACAAACCTTTTGTCCAAATTTATGAAATTATTTAAAAATCCTTATTTATGGGTAACAATATCTGTCTCAATACATTAAAATATAGTTGGTAACTTTGAAAACAAGGCAGTCAATTACCAGCACCAACTTCACCAACTTGATTCAGATCACCATTTACGCCAATGACCATACATCTGTAAACCAGAAAATAAAATAATGTCACATTTTGCTTAGTTTAATCTCTTACCCAAGAAAAAAGCTATATATATATATATTTTGACCAAAAAAAAATACATATATATATATATATATAATTTACTATAATTTGACCCCAAAAAATAATATTTACTATACAAACCTGAGAAATTTTCCAACAAGGTAAAACTTCCAAGCCTCCGTACACCACAGCTTCTAAATGTTCAGAAACAAAAAAAAAATCAGCTTCTTTGGCTTTCAGCAGTAACTGGAACATACTTTGCCAAATTTAAATCAAATAATATATTTACTGTTCTCACCATCTTCATCAGTATCACTCTCTAAGTTAACAACTTCGACTCCATCATTATTAACTTGTAAAGAAAAAGAAACTATTGTTTAACTGATACAGACTATACATTTTCATGCGTGTTTTGTTATATATCAAGAAGCTATATATTGAATTACATATATATGTGGTCATGCATTCATGGTTAAGTAGGAGATATGAGTTTGTGACGCACCATATTGTTTTTCGAAGATGGTTGACCCCGGATGCGCAGATTTGCCTGTGAAAGTAGCTCACGTAAACTCAGGCATGCAAGTTAAGTATACTAGAGTAAGAAACTCAGTATTGTAGACATGAATTTACCTGGCTTCCCAAGCTCCGGTTAAGTCTACTGTTTCTACTTGGATCACCTAGATCATGATTACCACGACCAAGGCCACTGCTACGGCCACGACCTCCAGTACGACCACGGCCACGGTTATGGTTATGGTTACGGCCACCACGACCTCCAGCATGAACACAATTATTTTCTGAGTATACTGTAGAGATAGGATTACCATGTACATCACTCGAAATATTAATAACTTCTGATTCATTAGCTTGAACAGCTTCAGTGAGTCCACAAAACATTTTCTACAATAGACAAATATCACTGTTATAAGTAAATCGTATATATATGTTGACATTCAAAATTTTCAAAATATAACGTTAGAAATATTATGCTACAACCAACCAAGCACGAGTGGTTTCTCCACGAATCAGCAGAAGCACATCAAATATTAAAACATAAAAATGGAAGAGTCAATCGACCGTAAGATCTTGTGTATTACATGGTGTTTGGGACCTACCACAGATCTTCGTTCAGACATGTATGAGACTTTACGTCCTAGTGTCCTACTCCCCTTTTCTTTGTTGTTCGATGTGAAGTCAGATTCTGATTAAATACTTTCAGAATTTTATAGATAACGAACAAAAAGAACCTTTTTTTTTTTTGCTTTTCTCAAAGACAATAAAACTTATAGTTGTAAATAGATGATACCTCCGGGGCAAAACATACAGTTCATTTTTATCCTCTAAATTTGTTGACAAAATAAAAAGAAAAAGATTTGATCAAAAAAGAGAAAAAAAAAGATAAGAAGTTAAAAAAAAAAAAGATAAGGTAAATTCAGAATTCACGTAATTAGAAAGTAAAATTAAAATCGTGGATATATACATTGTGAACAAGTTCCTATTTTGTGGTTTTTTTTTCAAAAAGATTATGTCTAATTAAAAAAAAACTCATTATTAATTTTAAAAAATTTTAAATAAAAAAATATGCTATTTCATATTTATTTCATAAAAGTATTAGTATATTATGAGTATAATTGACATGTTAATGAAATCAAAACATTGACCAAAAAATGAAAAAATTAAAGCTTATAATATATCAGTAATAATATACTGTACTCAAACTTGAGTTAGCCATTAAAATGATAAAATCCTAGTCACCATATATAGATATAGAAAATATTATTTCCAAAACAATTTTTCCTTAAATGTTATTGACCAACTAATAAAAATAAAAATACCATAAGAGAATAGTTTATATGTCTACACCACAATTTTCATAAAACTAAAATCTTCCTTAAAAAAAAAATCAAAATATTTTAAATTTCAAATTACAGAAAAAATCTACCACTTCTGGACTGATACTTACCGACCGTTATGAGTTGAATATGAGTTTAAAACTGAATCTGATATTAGCCCAAATATGAGTACTAAATGGGCTGAAGTTACCTATAGAACTAAATTGTGAATGGATCTGGATCCGGCCCAGGCCCATGAGACCCAACCAAACCTCACTTCGAAAAAAACCTCACACTCCATTCACGCTTCTTCTCATCGTTAACGCGCCGCCGTGGAGAAGAGAGAAGACATAATGGAGGATATCGAGGATCTGTTTGCCGGAGGAGTTGGTGGTGCACCGGCGGGATTCCGATTACCGTTAAATGCCGTCGGAGTTAATCCGAAGAGGAACACGAGCAAACGTAGTAGCTCGAAACAGGATGAAGTTACCGATTCGAAACGCGATTCGCTTGCTCCACCATCTATGAAGATCCCTGGAACTCAGGTCTTCTCATCGACTCTCTCGATCTCATTATGTCATTGCTCTGATTTCTATATCTGTCAACGTCTTATAGATGCATTGACATTTGTGTGCAGACGATTTACATCAAGACGTTTGGATGTTCACATAATCAGGCAAGTCAGCTAGTAAAATCTTCAGTATTCGATTGTAATTTGGACTTCTTGATTGAGCTCATGATATGTTTTAGCTAAGTTTGAATGTTTCTTACGCTGCTGATTGAGCTCATAATATGTTTTAGCTAAGTTTCTTGAAGTGATTAATCTTACTGTTGTTTCGGGCTATTCTTCAGAGTGATAGTGAGTATATGGCTGGACAGCTTACTGCATTTGGCTACGGGTTGACAGAAGTTCCAGAGGATGCTGATCTGTGGCTCATTAACACGTAAGCTTCAGTTTACTTTCTGCGTCGTAGATATGTGTATGAGTTGATGTGAATTGTTCTTGTAATTGTGAAATACTCAAGAATGTAGGCTTTACTTTGTGTTTGCAATGTATCTCTCAGTTTGTGTGCTGTGAAGTGTGAACGAATATGGATTATTCTTTGTTTACTCTGTAGTTAAGATATTCTTGCCTGATTCATACGCTGTAGAGATAGTCATGTGTAGTGTGAAATGTTCTTGTGAGAGCACATAGATTACTTGGTCACGGTTTGATTTTGTAACGTCACAGTTTAAAGTGCATCATTCTTCTCAGCATAGTTTTTTGTGTGTTCCCAATGTATATTATATGCGCAATTGTTGCAGCTGTACTGTGAAGTCTCCGAGCCAGTCTGCTATGTCTACTCTGATAACGAGGGGTAGAAGTGGGAAAAAGCCTCTTGTGATAGCTGGATGTGTTCCTCAGGGAAGTCGTGACCTTAAAGAACTCGAAGGTGTTAGTGTAGTTGGAGTCCAACAGATTGATCGTGTTGTTGAGATTGTTGAAGAAACTCTTAAAGGTCATGAAGTGAGGCTGCTGAATCGGAAGACTTTGCCTGCGCTTGATCTCCCAAAGGTGTGTATAAAGTTTGGTTTTTGATCATATATATGTGTTTGGTCATTCATGGGTTACACACAGTTACTTGTTTAACTTTGTGTGGGGGTTCTCTTAGTTTTGCTTAAGAAGTCATTTTCCATCACAGGTGCGGAGGAATAATTTTATCGAAATACTCCCGATTAACGTTGGCTGTTTGGGTGCCTGTACTTACTGCAAGACCAAGCATGCCCGTGGTCACTTAGGAAGCTACACAGTCGAAAGTCTTGTAAGCAGATTCTGCTTCACAGAAACGAATTTGATTTGCATTCAGCTTTTCCTCCTTTCCTGTTTTCCTTCAGAACAATTTATTGAGATTCCTACGTTGCAGGTGGAGCGGGTGAGAACTGTAATATCTGAAGGAGTCAAGGAGATTTGGTTGAGCAGCGAAGACACTGGAGCATATGGTTGTTTATTAATCTAGTTTTTTCTCTTCTTTCTCATTGGGCTGACTTGCCTTTGGTATCTTAGACATTATTGTTTTTTTATATTTTGGAGCTAATATCTCGCATTGTTTCAGGTCGTGATATAGGAGTTAATCTTCCAATTCTGCTTGATGCCATTGTTAAGGAGCTTCCTTCTGATCAAAGCACAATGCTAAGGATTGGGATGACTAATCCTCCCTTTATCCTCGAGCATTTGAAAGAAATAGCAGCTGTTTTACGTCACCCATGTGTCTACACCTTTCTTCATGTTCCTGTGCAATCTGGCAGTGATGCTGTGTTGACGGTGAGTTCAAAACTGTGTAGGACTGTCAAAATCTTGATCTAGTCTCACCTGACGATTTCTCTCGTTGCAGGCTATGAACAGGGAATATACATCGGGTGAGTTCAGGACCGTGGTAGACACCTTAACAGAACTTGTGCCAGGGATGCAAATTGCCACTGACATAATATGCGGGTTTCCTGGTTAGTGCTGGATAAACCTGAGTCTGTAATTTCCTCTTCATTTTTCACCTGAGAATTAAAAAAAAAACATCACACGGCCATTCAACAAACACAAAGATCGCATGTATTTGTTGGGTGTGGATAGTCGAAGCATGCTAATTGTTCATATATTTCGCCTCTGTTTAAGATACATTTGTCACTTTTACCATTTTCAGGTGAAACTGATGAAGATTTTTCTCAAACTGTTGGGCTTATCAAGGATTACAAGTTTGCTCAAGTTCATATATCTCAGTTTTACCCCAGACCAGGTAAGCCCAAGGATTATGTAGGTAAGCAAGCTGGTATTTGGGAAGTGTTTGATCAGTTCTAAACTTCCTTTCTCGGATGTGCCATGTATAATACAGGGACCCCAGCAGCAAAGATGAAGAAGGTACAAAGTAAGATAGTGAAGCAACGAAGCCGTGAGTTGACATGTGTCTTTGAAGCTTTTGCACCTTACACGGGAATGGAGGGCAAAGAAGAGAGAATATGGATAACCGAGATAGCTACCGACGGAGTCCATTTGGTAAAGCCCTCTCCTGAGCCCACCATATACATCGTCACCGAGTTTGTTTGATTTGAAAATTCATATGTATCACCATTGAGAATATGTAGGTTGGGCATACCAAAGGATACATACAGGTCTTAGTAAGCGGACCAGAAAGTATGCTTGGGACTTCAGCGATAGCTAGGATAACATCTGTAGGGAGATGGTCAGTGTTTGGGGAAGTGATTGAGACACTAACCTCTACAAGTGTAAAAACACAAGTCCGAGAGGAGACAAAGCCGCCATGTACCTCTGATGTCAGTACTTGTGAGACTTGCAATGGCTCTGCTGAGAGCTGTGGAGAAGGGAAATCGGCAGAGGCCTGTAACGTGTCTGGAGATATCACAAGACAAGATCACAAGACACAAGGAAAGTCAGAGACAAAAGAGGAAGAGAAGCAAGAAGTGGTTTCACATTGGGGTTTTGTTGACAAGGCACTTGTGTGTGGAGTGTTCATAAGCTCTCTTACTATTCTCGTTTTGATGATTAGCATCGCATCTAGAGTTTTGCTGCGTCAATGAATCTCATGGATTCATGGTGGTAGAAACCAATCTAGTTTTTGGCTTTTTGTTTGCTTTAACCAATATCCCCGTTATATGAATATTTGATTTTCAATGGATCCTTTTTTTTTTTTTTTGGCAACCTTCAATGGATCCTTATTTCTGATTTTGTAATTTCGATTTAAAAATGTTCTTCTTGTTCCACAATAATTTATAGTCCATGATTTTTATATCAGGCCTCAGTCTAAATGTGACAAGGCCCATCATCCTCAAAGATGACCACCCCGTTGTGGTGGTAGAGTACGATCGCGAACGGAAAACCAATACTAGAGTCTCCATGGGCAGATGAAGTTGAATAAAAACACGAAGAAGATAAGGAAACTACTCACTGACGCCACCGAGATGTGACAAGGCGTGAACCTTTTGTGCCCTTTCTTTATGATTGAAGCGAGTCTGGTGACCATTATGTTATATTGGTCTTTAATTATAGTTTCATGCTAGAGCCATGGTATATATTATAGGGATTATAGTTCAAACTAAAAGGTTTTTTAACCAAATATTCTCACAAAGCGATTTATTTTGCGATTCTAGTTTATGGTCTGTATCCGAGAAGATGCTTAATTCCCTCTTGTCATTGTAATTTTTGAATTTGAGCTTAATGAAAAATTGTGTTACAAAAAAGAAACAGTGATGCGTTTTTAACCAAATATTTTCACAGTTAATCTTGATCTTTACGGATCTTGAGAAATAATGTCGAGTGAAACTGAATACAACATACGAATGTGAAAGGCAAAGATTACATTTTGTTTATGGCAAGTTTTATTCCGTTGTCCAACAATTGCCAAATATAAAATGACCAAACTATTTACCATTGACTTTGGTAATATTTAAATACAACTTTCCCAAATACAAAACAACACAAGAAGCCAATGACAACCACCTACGTCGAGCTCGGAGACTCTCCTCCTTCAGCCACCACCGAAGGTTCCACAAGATCCTCATCTGGAGGATGGAGATCGGCAAGGCTTATCATCGGTTAGTAAAGTCTCTGCCACCACTCTTAACCAACTTTAGCTTCGTTTATCTCTTAGAGCTTCCGCTATGTTTTCTTGGCTTTTTAGGTGTAGAAACGGCGGAGCAATTCTCGTTTTATGGTATCTCGTCGAACCTGATAACGTACCTGACGGGGCCTTTGGGAGAGTCAACGGCTTCAGCTGCGGCTAATGTCAACGTCTGGAATGGAACGCAGTCGTTTTTACCACTCCTCTGGGGCTTCATCGCTGACTCGTTTCTTGGTCGCTTCCGTACTATCCTAATCGCATCTTGTCTTTATATTTTGGTATATAACCATTTCCTCTCAAATATCTCTAATATCATCGAAAAAAAATTGTAGATAATATACTGTTATAAAAATATATAGTAGGATAATTTTCTCAAATAACTTTTTAAAAACTTTTGTTACTAAAATAACCGTCAAGAAAAAAAATGATCGAAATAACTTTTTTTATTTAAAATTTTTAATATTTATTCTTTATTTCTCCAAATTTTAAACATACTCTAAAACCACATCTAACACTAAACACTAAATTTAGATTAGTTAATCTTAAAGGTATAAATGTATTTTATACTCTTAGATAAAAAAAATTGATCATTTTTCTCTTTAAATGTTATTTTTGTGACAATTTTTATAAAGATTATCATATGATATTGTCTATATTATAATATGGTGAAATAGTTTGGTGAAATTATTTATCCTAATTTTACATGCATATATTTTAATTTCCATACATATGTTTTGTTTTTTTGAACCGGAACCATGTTAGACTACTTCTCTTGCAAATGTTAACAGAGTCTTGTCATGTCTATTTGTAATTAAATTATGCGTTATTGTTTTGAGGAAACAAACAGGGACTTGGGCAGCTGTTGTTTTCGGCCATGAGTTCTTCTCACCACAAAGATCCGGATCAACTCCAAGTGACTCTCTTCTTCTGTTCTTTGTATATTATAGCCATAGGACATGGCGGTTACAATACGTGTGTTAAGGTCTTTGGTGCTGATCAACTCAATGGAAGTGACTCTAAAGAGACCAAAGGCAAGAGCTCTTACTTTAACTGGCTAATGTTTGGAAGCTGTATTGGCATGTTAGCCACTCGTTTGATCTCTGTCTCTATTCAAGAGGACTTAAGTTGGTCTTTGGGGTTTGGTATTCCAAGTGCATCCATGCTACTTTCTCTGCTTCTCTTCCTCCTTGGAACTAAGAGTTATCGTTACAGCAATGCAAGAAGAGAAAACAAAAACCCTTTTGCTAGAATCAGTCATGTTTTCATGGAGGCTGTAAGGAACAGAGGCCAACCAGATTTAGATGTTTATAACCCTAATGAAACCCTCCTTCATGTCCCTTTACAACACTCAAAGCAACTCAGGTATCATTACATAGAGAGATGTTACTTTCTTTAGAATCTTTTCAGTGCTTATACCACTTTGGTTCCTCTATGGCAGATTCCTAGACAGGGCGGCAGTTTCTTGTGATGTTGCTGAGATTGAAGAAGCAAAAGCAGTGCTTAAGCTTGTTCCCATATGGTTAAGTTGCTTAGCTTACGCCATTGTGAATGCACAATGCACCACTTTCTTCACAAAGCAAGGAGCCACAATGGACAGGTCAATCACACCAGGACTCTTAGTCCCTGCAGCTACACTCCAATTTTTTATAAGCCTGACAATGGTCACTTTCATCCCAATCTACGACCGTCTACTTGTCCCCATGGCAAGATCCTTCACTCAAAACCCATCAGGAATTACAATACTTCAGAGGATTGGAACAGGCCTCTTTCTCTCGGTTCTTGCTATGGTTGTATCCGCCTTGGTTGAGTCCAAAAGGCTCCAAACCGCTCGAGATGATGCCACAATACTGATGAGTGTGTGGTGGTTGGTTCCGCAGTACATTATCTATGGAGTCGCGGACGTGTTCACAATGGTGGGTTTGCAAGAATTCTTCTATGACCAAGTACCTTGTGAGCTTAGGAGCATTGGTATGGCTTTGAACCTAAGCATTTATGGGGTCGGCAACTTTGCAAGCAGCTTCATTATATCACTCATTGATAAGATCACAAGCCAGTCTGGTCAAGCAAGCTGGTTTGATAATGATATGAACAAGGCTCATTTAGATTACTTTTACTGGTTACTTGCTTGTCTCAGCTCCATTGGTTTAGCCTCCTACTTGTGGTTCACCAAGTCGTATGTCTACAGTAGATCAAATACATTATAAAATATACATATTGTGTGTGTTTTAACTTAATTTGGCTTTTTGCATTTGCATATTATCAAAAGGAGGGTTGTTGAAAAACTAACTACTACTCCAATCGATATGAAGCGATGGTAGCAGATGAAAACAATACATATTCAATTTCTTGATACGTTCCCTTCCTTGAATATACTTTCTTTCAATTATTTTTTCTGTTTCAAAATATTTTCTTTAAGCGGGAAGTTAATACCCCACATAAAAAGACATGTTTAAAATGTGTGTTCAAAAACTATATACCTGTTTATCTACGTAACATTTATGTTTTGTTGCAATAAATACCGTACATATCTCGTCAGTGTGTAGTTGGTATTGCTCCTTTATTTTGGAACCTATTTTATAGGGTTTGGCAAAATATATGTGAAATTTGATGCGATGTGTTATTACTCTTGTTGAAATCCATTTCGCTTTGTGTTCTCTAAGACCTGCATGTCTCCTATGAAGTATATATATTACATAAAAAACTTTAAAAGTTACCCAAAATTATTGTTGCAAGTTGTAGAACTCATGTATTTCTCGGCAAAAAAATTGGTGCAAGAATATATATGTACATATGAACGTGTTTGCGGTAATTACTAGTATCCTAGAGAAGCGTGGATGATTGATCAAAGTGTTTTTCGAACCTTCAATGACGGCTCTGAATCCGTTGGTTACAGTTTTGAAGCAATCAAGACCAGACAATCCAATGGTTCTAATGTAAAAGAAAAGGAAATTGAAGTTTAAAAAGCATATAGAAAGTGTATGATGTTGGCAAAAAAAAGGTGTAGGTTGTACATGTGGTTGTAGTTGGAGTAATTATGAGTTCTGATGTAAAATTATTTTGATGAAAATTAATTGAGACTTTCAATGGCTTTCAATCATACACATATATATATAGTTATAGATTCATTGGCAATCCTTAAACAAAGACGTGACTATACACACATATATAGGCTCGTGCATAATCCTTAAAAAGATACGTAAGACACAAATGAAAAAACGTTACATGCAGTTTGATAATAACATTTTTTAGAGTAATGGGTTCTCTAAATCTCCAGAGCTTCTTTCTAGGGCTGCCGATTTCATTGCGTGAAGTGCTTCGATCATGAGATGACATAAGTGATGAGGGTCTGGAATCACGTCTAGATCAACTCCAACATTAAGAATAACCTTGTTTACATAGCTTTGGATACTGATATTGAGAATCTTGTCAAAAAACAAAAACATCATCATAATTAGTTTTAAATATTTTTCTGATAAATCTTACAATTCTGGATCTTTCACTATTATAATCTCTTTGGATATTTAGGGTCAACCGCTAATAATATATTTAAGGAGTAAACCACCTCTTCCAAATAATCATAATTAGTTTCTGGATTAGTTTTTAAATTTCATTTATTATCTATTTTCCTATACTGTGAACTCAAAAGAAAATTAATCAAATATCGATTGAAACTGTCATATCATTATTGGCTTTCTTTTGGTCAACATAATCATTGTTAACTAAGTGGTAGTAAACTAGTTGTAAGAGATTAGGGTGACAACGTGAAATTATTTTCTCTTGTCGATTTCCAATTATTAAGAACATTTTTGTTTGTACTTGACAAGTCACAATGGTATCACAATTTAGATGTATTTAAAATTTTGGTGGACGGAATACTTTAACAATTCCACTCACGCTAAAACTTCATGGTCAATTAGAAAAAAAGATCATCATCAATAATTGTCTTGGTAGATAGAATTATTGGTTTTGATTTCAGTTTAAAGAAATGAATGAAAGTATAATTTTAATGGTGTTTGTTAAAAAAAATTATGAAAGTCTTCTCACTTTCTTTTCCTTCTTACCAATATAATCATCTTCGTTTATTTTAGAAACGAATAACAAATCTTAAATCTTATAAACCACTTAATAAAATACGCGTTAAAATTTATAAATGTGTATATGGGATCGTACCTGTGGTGCACCCGAGACATTTGCAGCAATGTAAGATATGTGATGGCCAAAAAGGCTAATTTCTTCGGCTGGGCCAACAACATTTGAGAATATCATCATTGTCTTACCAAACATTCTGTGTACAAGGGCTTTGAGTGCTTGTTCTCCACACACACGTTGAAATATATATCGAGTAAAATAGATATTCAAAATACATATATATTAGATTTGGAACTATCAAAATTTGTATTTGTACCGGTATTCCAAAAGCATCCAGGGTTAGTTTAAGCAACCCATAGAAAAATAGAGGTTCAAGGGAATGTTTTTTGCGATCCATAGTAGTTTTGGCTTGTCTAACATATTCAAGTATATTATCCTCAGCCTTTGTCCACAGAGGAATCAGAGCATAACCTATTGAGTTTCCCCATCTGCACTTTGAACCTTTTGCCATCATATTTGCCAAATCCTGTATAATAGAGAGTGTGTTTAGTATCTTACTATTTTTAGTAAGAATATAGAAGTCACAATTGTTAGGGTATGTTGTTCAGCACCTCAATATTTCTATTTGGCCTTAGGTTGAAGAAAACAATCCCATGAAGACTTATTTTTTCCAGAGATTTTCTTGACTTCGATGATGTCTCAAGATCTATTCAAAATTTTGTTAACAATTTTTTTAAAGAGAAGAATTGTTAACAGTTGTTAATTTATGCTATCAAACCCCGAATAGATAATTTACCATATCTTTGATGCAAATATTTTGAAAGACCAGCTTGCACCATCCCAAAAAGAACATCATTTATCGTCTAACAAAAAGAAGAAAAAAAATTAAAGCTTATCTTTCAAAAAAAACAAAGGAAACTAATTAAGAAAAGGTACCATATTCATGGCGTTTTTCACTATTTTGACGTCATTCAAACTAATGATTTGATGAACAAACTTATTTGTTAGTCCTGGTTGACCCATAAGACTAGTTGCAGCGTTCCTTCCACGGCATACGAAAATTATAGACTTTATAACTTCGACCAAAGTGTGGAACATTAATCTTACTATGAACCATAGCCAAGAAACAAACGACCAACGATCCTTCATCTCTCTGCTTTTGTTTGGAGCCACAAGAGTAGGCAGTGCATCGGGATAACAAAGCTTGCGAGCACAAGCGAGCAAAAGAGACATAAGAGACATCCCATCTCCCAAAGAATGGTGAAACCTAGCAAGAACGATGGAGCCCGCATGCGAGGTCTTAAGTTTCAGTATATGAAACTCCCATAAAGGTTTGGACATATCCATAGGAGAAAGAGCCATGGTCGAAGTATAGTCCTCTAGAAATTCTTCAGGACCCTCCATGTCCGGATCTATATCCGGAACAAACACATGCTCCTCCACTTTTACTGTCGTTGGAATCCATTTAGGTTTTCCATGACCCGTGACCTACATGGTTCATATAGAATTTTAGGAATTATACCTCTGGAATAAGAAGAATTTCAATATAGTCATAATGAAGGTCCAATCATACTGCTACAGTGGTCCAAATAAAAATTCTCTTTTTGGATAGTATTGTATTAAATGTTTTTAGTAAAAAGACATTAGCTTAACAAAATTGGATAATGTACGTACTGCATGTGCGTATACGAGTCTATGTGTTTGTGTAAGTTATACTCACCAGTAGGCTAGAGAAGCGTGGATGGTTAATCAATGTGTTCTTCAAGCCTTCAATAAATGCTGATGGATTGGCTTCATTTTTGAATCCGAAGGTTATGATGTTGAAGCAATCAAGACCCGGCAAGCTCAACATTCGTGAAAACGGGCTGACCGGCACCTCTCCGGCAATCACTTGCTTCTCCATTGCGTTTTCTTCTTTTTAGGCTGTTTCTGTGAATGATTCTTCCAAAAAAGAGAGTACGTTGTTGGTTTATATGAATGATTCCACAACGTAAGTTGTTGGTTTATATACATGCGCCCAGTCTCACGTAGCTATCAATATTACTACCTCCATCTTAATTGTTGTTTTAGAGAAAAAAAAATGTTTCAAAGTAATTGTTGTTTTATAATTTTAATATAAAATATGTAAAATTAAATAGTTTTTGATCTGTCTAAACAAATCCAAAACAACAATTAAAATGAAAGGGATGGAGTATTGTATTTAAAAGATATAGTTAAGAATATTAAGCTGTTTGAGTTAAACACTAAAGGAAAAGTTGAATATTTTGTATGTAGTTCTTTAAACGTGATTTAACTCATTGAAAATATAGGAGCTAAAATATTGGAATTAAAATATTGCGTTATCTCATTGAGTTGTTGGTTTATCATAGCTATCAATAAAAACAATTCTATACAAAGGAAAAATTGGACATTGTTTATGGATTCTCTGATCGAAATTTATCTCATTGGAAATATTGGAGATAAATTAGAGAGTAGACTAAGAATGTGAAACTAATGAATTTGTGAAATTCGTGAAGACCTTAAAAAGAGAAAGACAGATTTCAATATTTATAACATATTGCTTTTAGGTATTTATAAGCGAGTGTTATGTTAATTTTATCTGCTATTTTGCTACCATGACAATATTAAATACCACTATCTTTATTTATATACTATAAATTTATGTTTAACAACTAAATATTAACATTAACATAATATTTACACCTATATAATGTAAAATTTTATAAACACATAAAAATAATGAGAATATAGATATCTTTCTTCATGTTCGAGTGTTTTTTATTTAGTTTTCTAGAATTTCACATGTTTCATGGATTTTCTATTTTAAAATTATTGGAAAAAAATATTGAGAACACCTACCAGCTGATGTGATTTTTTACTATACTGCTTTTTCTTTTCGAGTATGTCAAGTTTATCGATATCATGTGTTTGTAGTTATTTCTGTTTGTGTGGGAATTTTAGATTTTGTCTTGGCGAGCATTGCAATATTGGTGTATTAATATGTTAACATTAGAGTTTACTTTTTTTTTTTTGCTAATAAGAGTTTACTTATTGAGAAATAGATGTCTACATAACCAGCTGTAAGTGTAAGTATGTGGACAAGAATTTAAACTCTCGGCAGAACCATGATATTATGGACCTAGCTTTTAAATTTTCAATTTAAAATTTTGAATAAGGTTAACTTAAGCATCTTTATCCATTGAATAAAATTAATTTTATATTTGTTACAGAAATGCAGTATTTATACGATGTTGAAAGCAAAACATCATGGCCGGCTAATAAGTGTGGGAAATGTTGCAATGAACATATGCTCAATCAGACGAAGGAAAACGACAAGAAATTTAGTGGTCTACATGGTGTCATATAAAACTTGAGCTTTCCAACATAATGAAATGGGGGCTAGGACCCTAGGGGAGCAGGAAAAGGGGCATTTGCGGCAATGAACAATGGACACTAGTAGGTCTAGGCATGCGAATATCCGTTCGAATACGGGTCGGGTTTTTTTGAGTATCTGGTTTTTAGGTTTTGAAATCAGCTTCATTCGGATATTATAATATTTTGGATCGGATTCGAGTCGAGTCATCCCGAATCCAGGTGGGTTTGATTCTTATTATTAAGAATATGAAAATAATCAAATAACCAATGTATGTAAAACGCGTTCGGATATTTGTATTCAAAGTAACCATATTATCCGATTTGATTTACGTAATTTGTATCCAAACTACTAAAAGTACAAAGATAACCTAAAAATAATCATTTAACATGGTTTTGTTTGAGTAATTCTATCAATACGATCTTATTTTATTCGAAATACATAAAAATATTGAAAATAACTAATATATTTAATTTATAATTTTGATTTTTATTATTTAACTAATTATAAATATAATTATAGCAAATATTTTAAAATACATATTTACATTTTGGATATCTTCACATACTCATTCGGTTCTCGGTTCGGATCGGGTTTGGTACCGGTTCTTCTGATATAGCAGTTGAAGATCCATTCAATTATTTATCCACGATCGATCAGGTTCGAAACCTTGATTTTTGGGCCAATTTCGGGTCGGTTCTTTGGGTTTGAATATTTCGCCCAGCTCTAGACACTAGTTCCATGTGTTTTTGATAAACAGATTCAATAAAAGACTTCTCAACTTCACAATTTTACAAACACTTCATAACATAAATGAAACAATTGGATTATCCAAACAAGTTATTGTTATAAATAAAGGAGTTATGACCTCGTACCTAACTAATATTACTGGAAGTGTGCTTCAAAAAGAAAAAAATTAGCCAGTCACTTGCAGCAGTTGAAAATATATTCAGAACAGTCAGTTTATATATTTCTTTATTTAAATGATATATTATTAAATTTAGTTTATTTAATTGTTGAAATCAATAATTATAAGAAGCCATTCTAATATAGATATTTATTTATATAAATTAGTTATTTTCTGTTTAAAATGTATTTTTATTTAACCGATGAAATGAAACCAAATAAAAAGCCATATAACAATTAGTTTTAGAGTACATCTTAAAACTAAGCTTTAAATACTATTTACTTAAAGCAAAACAATGATTGTGATACAATTAATAATCAACGCGGACCATGTTATATAATATTTATTTGAAGGAGAAAAAAAAAGATTGTGATACAGTTAATAATCTGCCAGACCATTATTTAACCTTTTCTATGTGTCAATATATTCATGTTGAAAACTATTTGTAGGAGAAAAGATTCATATTTTAGAGATTTTTTTAAAAGATATATTTTCTACATTTTTATTGTATTATTTAATAATAAATTATAAACTTTAATTATGTCTATTATATAATTTTAATGGTCAGAATTTATGAAAAATAAATAACTACAAAAATGCATTAACAATTAAAATTTAATATATATTACTAATATGTGTAAAAAATTTGAAATACGAATCCTTTCGGAATGTATGAAATATTTGTTTGTTTGTTTAGTACACAACACACACAGCCAAATAAATTAAGTACATTGGGCAGGGCAGTTGCCCCATATGAAATTTCCAGATTTAGTTGTTTATCAAGTTTTAATAATGCCCTTGTCTGTTTATTATATTATATTTTGTTATTTAATTTTTGTTATGGATGAAAACAATTTCTAGACTCGTCATTGGCTCTGACCTTGATCCGTCTTGCTAGCATCTTTTGATGAGTTCTTTCACGTTTTTTTGGAATTTTTAGAGTTGTTCGAACATTGGATCTTAATCTCTCCTAAATTTGGAGTTAGTTTTGTTAATAATATTCTTGGCGTAAAACGTTCAGACCATAATAGATTGAACCGTGAACACAACTAGACCAACGTGTGGTATAATTGTTTTAAATTATAGGTTCACAATAAGAAATTTTAAAACTCCTGATATAAATGAAATATTATCATCTATTAAAACTCACTTTATGCCTTCAATAGTAAATTTGACGTTCTTTATATATCTGATTCATGAGTATTCGAAGAATCATGTTAATAATATGTAGTTCGAGTAGTAAAATAATTTGGTGAAAAACTTTTACATCAAATTTTTTCTTTAAACTTTACATCAAATATATTTTCTAGAAGCTTTGTCTCTTGTAGTTCTGTATGCATATTTTTCACCTGCTAAAATTTAATGAGAGAATAGTATACCTGGCATAGTAACTGTGTGTTCAGAAACTATCCTGTTTATGTGGCAAGAAATAGCATAACGTTTCGGTATAATAAATTGATGTAGCATTTCTGTTTCTGTGGCAAGAAATAGCATAACGTTTGGTATAATAAAAAGGCCTATCACGTTAGTAGTTGGCCTAAGTGCCTAACTACGGTTTATCAAAGGCTACTAGACAAAGGTATAACTTCTCATAATTACAGAAGAAAGCAATGGACAGTTCAGTTTATAAAAGATCATTTTCAGACTCATTTACAACGCCCTAACTAACGGTTATGTGTGCGATGTCAAGCCATTTATATTTACGATAAAATTTCATTTCAAGTGACTAATTCAAATTTTTATCAAATGCTGGAAAAAACTATCCAATGGTTTTATCAAATGTAATGTCGGATCTTCATGGGTTAAATCCAACCATCTCAGTGGTGCTTCATGGATTTTACGTGATGGGAATGGGAGTACCATTATGCATAGCCGGCGCTCTTATTCATGTATGCGCACAAAAATGGAAGCTGACTTATGGGCTCTTTTCTCGGCGGTGGAATGTTTACATAACCTACATTTCTCAAATATTGTTTTTGAGACCTCCTCGGAGGACATACACAACGCTTTTACCAACCCTGACCAGTTCCTTACCTACAACCACATCCGTCACAACATCTATTTTCTTCTTGCAAGGATAGATTCATGGAGTTTGGATCACGCCCTTTCCGAACGTAATGAAGTTGCAACGTCAATTGCTTTAAGCGTCACTCGTGATAAGCGTCATCAGTCGTACATTGCCAGAAGCTATCCGCCGTGGTTACATCACTTACTCACTATGAAGGCCCAACAAGAAGGAGACTAGGTGAAATCTTTCGCATCTTCCTTGGTGTCTATTGACATCTCTTCTTTTTTTAATTAATTACTGTATTGTTTTGGGACATCTTGTTACTTCAGTTAAAACAGTGTTAAAAAAAAATTCAAATTTTTATTTCAATAGATTTTCAAGTGATGAGATTTAAAGATCTCACGGATTTCAATAAAACTTTGTAGAGAACAATTTTGATGTCTCATCGAGAATCCTACGATCTTATTCTTTCGAGTTTTCAAAAGATCGTGTTTCAGGACAATCTCTAGAATCCGATTAAATCATATTATTTTTAATATGGATGGTGTAGTATTATTTTTGTTAGCAAATGATTACTCAAAAGGTGGAATGATCCTTGACTCTCAACCACGGTTGAGACAAGCAAAAATAATCAGTCTATCCATTATCTTGATTTTATAGTTGACTCTTTCATCAATGCACATCAAAAACATGGAATTCATATGCACATCAATGCACATCAAAAAGGTGGAACTAATATATCCTCACACAGAAAAATGTTGCTAGTCTATGGATTCATTGTCCTTCGTTTAAAGGTTTTTTCTTGAAAAATGCGATGCTTTCCGAAGATTGAACATTTCTTATGGTAAATCATGTCAAAATGCATATTAGCTACGAAAATTTGCAGACGAAAGGTATTTAAGAAGATACACAGTGCATGAGATATGGAGCAACTGAGAAATCAATCAATCATGTGTTTTTTTATTGTCCCTCGGCGATCCAAATTTGGGCTCTCATACAAATCCTATCGAATCAAGACTCTTCTCTTCATAATTGTTTTTCACAAATATGGATCACCTCTATTGGAAGGTTTTTCCGCATATGGATTATCATCAATTTGCATTTTATTGTACACTTGGAAATGACATAAAATAAGGTCTTCAACAACATAGATGTTGATCCTAAAGATACACTTAAACTAGTAGAAACAAAATCTTTATTTTGGTTGAGGTACAAGCCGCACTCACGCAAAAGGGTCACCCAATTTAGGGAGCCACAGGTGATAAGCTTACCTCCCAAACTGGGAAGATGGTGTTATGCGTATGGGTCATAGAAAGATCAAGATAATTACTCAAGACAAGGCTGATATAGCATACTAGAAAGATTTTGAAGGACTGATGGGTGCAAGGAACATGAGAGGCAGTCTCTCATCCCTTAATTCAAAAATAGAAGCACTCATTTGGGATATGGAATATATGAGAAATTTATGACAGTCTCAAGTCACATTTGCAACGGATTGTTCTCAACTGGTGAAGATGATTTCGAAACCATAGAAATGGTCTATCTTTGAAAGTTATTTGGAAGATATGAATACTATAAAAAGAAATTTTAACTATTCGGAGATCATTCATATTTCTCGAATGCAAAATATAAGAACGGACAGTCTTTAACGCAATGCCAATAAACTGTCTTCTTTATCATTCATAGGGAAGCAGAATTACAAATTTAGTTTGTACAGTCTCAAGTAAATCTATGTATGTTGCTTACAAAAAAAAATCAATTGATATACATTAATCCCACAAGGATCGAACAAGGTGAGATTCGTAGATATTGACTCATATTCTAAGCACTAATTGTTCATTGCTGGTGCACCACAAACTTATTTGGGTTTCCCATCTCTCTCTTTTTGAATCATGAAAATATTTAGAAAAGTTGGTTTCCATCTCTTTAAGAATTTGTTTTAAATTATGATAAAGCATCTTATGTTTTTTAGATAACTGTTAAGATCATCATTATTGTAGTTTTTATTAAAATTCAATGAAATTGTACTATTATATGTCTTTTCTAAAAAAAATTATGTATATATTATTAATAAGTATTTTAAAGGTTTGATATATATACTCAAAAGCTATCATATTTGTTTTTGGTGTCGATCTCTTAAACATTAAAATATTTATCCATAAAATATAATTATAAGAATAAACATACAATTATATTTATATATTTTTTCATCATATTTATATTCTATAGATAAATATTTTTTAAGAGATCGACAGCAAAACAAATATAATAGATTCTGAGTAAATATACTCTCGTGTTCACCTCCTCTCACCTAGAAAATGACTTGTATTCAACAAAATAGACCTCCACTCCACATTGTTCATTGTGATTGTACATACGCTCAGTTGACACCTGTTTCTTATAAGTAGAACTATATCATTTTCTAATCTTGAGTTACTAACACATCATTAAACTCGAGCATCTTGAACAAGTCTCATTTTTTTTTTTGGTAAAAAACAAGTCTCATTTTAATACATCTTTTGTTACATTATTCGGAAGATGGTTTTCGATCATTAATATATTTGTAGATCAATTCAAATCTCTTTCTGGATCATTTTATTAGATCAATTTAAGAACTCTAAAACCAAGAGAATGCACATGAACATACAAATGAAATCGAACAAAATTGATACTCCAGCAACTTTTTACTATTTCATCAGTAAAAACTAATATATAAGATCAATAAGCACATCTGCAATAATACAATAAAAATATTAGAAAGTTGCCAAACAATGTTTCGTTAATATTCTCATGAGAGGTTTCTTTGTGTGTTTGTAGTTGTAGAAATAGCGGAGCAGTTCGCCTATTACGGGTATATCTTCGAACCTCATAACGTACTTGACAGGACCACTGAGAGAGTCAACGGCTGCAGCTAGGGTAAATATCAGTGCATGGAATGTAACGATGTCGTTTCTGCCACTACTCTGGGGCTTCGTCGCTGACTCGTTTCCGTACCATCATCATTGCATCTTTACTATATAGCTTGGTATGTAACAGTCTCCTTTAAACCTATCTCTTCCACTAACATCTTGTTTGTTATTGTTTCTTACAAGATGAAGTTGCTTTGATGTAATGAAATAAACGAGATCTAGATATAACTAACCAACATTGAAGGAAACTCTTCCTCTCCTAGCTAACCAAGGTTCCAATAAATTCAAGTATAGCATATATTCTATTCTTTCCTTTAGAATCTTGGAGGTCACGTTTGTTCTTATAATATATTAGTTCCTCTATGGCAGATTCCTTGACAGAGCAACGATTTCATGTGATTTGGCTGAGATTAAAGAAGCAAAAGCAGTGCTTAAGCTTGTTTCCCATATGGATGAGTTGCTTAGTTTATGCCATTGTATGTTCACAACCCTACACTTTCTTCACAAAGCAAGGATCCACAATGAACAGGTTAATCTAACAAGGACTCTTAGTGCCTGCTGCTACACTCCAATGCGTCACAAGCATAATAGTGGTTGTTTTCATCCCAATCTACGACCATCTACTCGTCCCAATCACAACATTGGCACATGCATCTTTCTCTCCATTCTTACTACGGTGATTGCCCCTTTGGTCGAGACCAAAAGGCTCCAAACCGCCCAAGATGATGTCATGATGAACGTGTGGTGGTTGGTTCTCCAACATGCTATATACGTTATCTCGTACGTTTTCACATGGTGATTGGTTTGCGTGAGTTCTTCTACGACCAAGTCCCTAGTGAGCTTAGGAGCATTGGTATGGCTCTGAATATAAGCATATACGGGGTTGGCCATATCCTAAGCAGCTTCATGATATTAGTCGTCGACAAAGTCACAAGCCAGTCTTGCCAAACGAGCTGGTTCGATAACGACCTGAACAAGGCTCATTTAGATTACTACTCGCTTGTGTTAGCTCCATTGGTTTCGCTTCCTACTTGTGGTTCGCCAAGTCGGATGTCTACAATAGACCAAACACATTCTAAAAACATTGTGTAATTGTCTTTGTAACTTAATTGGGCTTTTTGCATTTCTGACATGGGCTTCATAACAAACTTAACTAGGCATTGACATACTAACTACAGTACTTGAACTAAAGAAAATTAGGATTCTCTTGATCTCTGAATAAGGACTTTCATATATTCTTATTGGGCTAGGAATTGATAATAACATTTAAAAACTATGGTAGTAACATCAAATAGCATAATTTTATATGTTGAATAAAAATCATTTGATACATAAATAATTATTAACTTTTCTAATAATCATAAAATCGTCGGACACCATTTCCCGAATAGGCTATTTGCCCCTAGTTTCTAGCTTCTCCATGATTGCTTAATTCATCAACATACTCCTTCATATATAAAATGAAAATTAAAGAAGAATATAAAGAATGCGCTAATAAAATTAGATAGGTCAGATACGATGATCTTAGCATCTAAGAATCAAAATACTTCAATTATCTGCCCCCATCAAAATAGTATATAATAGCTTCTAAATATGTCTAATGCATACTGCGATCAATCATTTGTTACTATTATATATAAAATAAGTAAGTGGGTTATTTATAAATTTAAAAAAAAAGGAAAACAGCTAAATACAATGCAAGAATGTATAATGATAAGATGTCACCAGCGATGAAGAAAACCAACCAAACAGCTTCTTTCTTCTTTGACAAAAGCAACCGATGAGAGGATTTTAAAGGATCACTCCTTGGGTCTACCAACTTTACTTTTTCAAATAGTTTTTAAAATTAAATACGATTCTCATTAGTTGTTACATTTCTAATTTTTATCAGTAATTCTAGTATATAATTGTGCAGATTTATTTTTCTTGTAAATGCACTACTCAACTCATATAGTTGATTTCTTATGTGGTTCAAGTAAAAAGGTTGATTAATGTACATAAAGCAAAATATACATTATATATACATGTAATATCACGAAAATTCTATCAATCCTTTCCAATATTTTGAAATATATTTGCAGAATTATATATTTGTTCTTTTTTTGTCATCTATATATTTGTTATATACAGGATATTCAACGAATTGATTGAATTCATAATAGGTGGCAAAGAAAGTCTGATCACCAATAGTATATGTACAAAATATGAAATGAAGTAATGTTTAATGAATTTATTTGGTTAAAAGCCAACCTAGGGGTGACAGCTCTAATACCTATTGGAAATTTTCCCTAATGATCTGATTTCGCAATCAACTCAGAATCAATAATCCATAAGTTGTACGTAGATCACAACGACGCATCAACAATGGTTCTGATAAATCATTTGAGGATTTCTTTGCGTGCTAGGTTGTCTCTATTGTTTAAGCTATTTATGTGGGTGCTAGACAACGGAGTTGAACTGTGACACTTTTTTTAAACCAAAAACTGTTCAATCATTAGATTATCTTTCTTTCCCTAAAACCAATAATTTCTTAACAAGATAAAAAAAAACGAATACTTTATATATCACAAATGAAAGTTACTTATACATAATTAAAGAGGTCAGACAAGGTCCAACGATACGTCAACAACATAAAAAAAAAAAAGAAATGTTTATTTGGATTGACAATATCCTTTGGACACAACACTTACAAAAAAAAAACATGCATGTTATTAACGTCGCTAATCTCTGCCAAAAAGAACCAAGAACATCTTATGCGGATTGTCGCTTGTCGCTCCTTACTATGTAATTGCAGTTAAAATTTTGAAATTCATGACAGAACATCAAAATTTTGTAACGTTTACTTAAAATTTATAGTTTTGGGTGACTACATTAAAAAGAGAGAGTTTATAAAACTTTTACTGGTGATAATAGTATAATATAAGAGTTGCGTGAGGAAATAACATGGTGTCATGATTTCAAACACACTTTAAATGAACATTATTAAAAACAAGACTAGCATGCTACACCCCCTTTCTTTCCCTTTCCCAAAAGTCAAAATGATTCCACCATTTTTCTCGACTCAAAAATTCTTTTATATCTAGTTTGAAAAATTATTATTGAGCTGTAAAGATTTGATATTTTAAGTAATAACAAGATTTGATATTTTAAGTAATAACAAGATTTGATATTTAAGTAATAATTAAAACAGAACTACTTAGGGCACATAGAAAGAATTTTGAACACTAAGCCGGTTTAATATCTTCAACAAACCAAGGAGATAGCACCAAGATATTAAGTATTAAATCATCAGATTCTATGAATATATATTACTATATATTCAGAATGTATCGGTTAGAAGAGGAATAGATTGATATATCTAAGTTGTTACTTAAGGAAACAAGAACATGAGGAAAGGTTAAGTAAAATAAAATGTGATTTAGTTAATGATTTAAAAATAGGAAAGTGGTTTAATTCGTGAAGCAAAAGACGGCCGTTGGAGGAAAGAAAAGAAAAGAAACGGACCCACTTAGAAAGCGTTCGAATGAGCTGTCAAGAAACAGCTCCGACCAGTCTGTGTTCCCTTCTGTCTTTGGTTTTATAAAACCTCTCTTCTTCCCTTCTCTCTCCTCACAAAAAAAAAACATATTTTCTAATCACTTTCCCTCTCTCTCTACTTTCAAGAACTCAGAGATGGCTCAAGAAGAGGCACAGAAGGCGGCTGATGTTGTCGTTGTCTCAACGGAGAAACCAATGACTGAGAAGGAGGTTGCTGTTCCTGCTCCGGTGCCGGAGAAGGAGGTGGCTCCTCCTGTTGCCTCGGAGGAGAAGGTGGCTGCAGAGGCTGAGGCGCCTGTGAAGGAGGAAGAGACTGTTGTTGTAGCTGAGAAGGTGATTGTTCCTACTCCTGAGGAGCTTGAGAAGAAGGCGCTTGAGGAGTTCAAGGAGCTCGTGAGGGAGGCTTTGAACAAACGTGAATTCACCACTCCGCCACCGCCTCCGGTGAAGGAAGAGAAGCCAGAGGAGAAGAAGCCGGCGGAGGAATCAAAGGAAGAAGAGAAAACAGAGGAGAAGAAGGAAGAAGAAGCCGTCAAGTCTGAGGAGAAACCATCAGAACCGGCTCCGGCGGAGACCAAGTTAGAAGAGAAAGCAGATGTGCCAGTAACCACCGAGAAAGCCTCCGGTGGTGAAGAAGACGGAACCAAGACCGTGGAAGCAATAGAAGAGTCCATCGTCTCCGTCACTCCTCAAGAATCCGCCGCACCGGTAGAGACCACCGAGGCAGAGCCTGTGGAGCCGGAGGAAGTCTCCATCTACGGAGTTCCTCTCCTCCAAGACGAGAGATCCGACGTGATCCTCCTAAAGTTCCTCCGTGCAAGAGACTTCAAGGTCAAGGAAGCCTTGACCATGTTAAAAAACACCGTCCAGTGGCGCAAGGAAAACAAGATCGACGAGCTGGTCGAAGCCGAGGCAGGAGAAGAGGCCAGCGAGTTCGAGAAGATGGTGTTCGCTCACGGTGTGGACAAGGAAGGCCACGTCGTGATCTACAGCTCCTACGGGGAGTTTCAGAACAAGGAGCTATTCTCAGACAAGGAGAAGCTTAACAAGTTCCTTAACTGGAGGATTCAGCTTCAAGAAAAGTGTGTGAGAGCTCTTGATTTTAGCAGCCCTGATGCTAAATCTTCGTTCGTGTTCGTCAGTGACTTCAGGAACGCTCCTGGACTCGGCAAGAGAGCCCTGTGGCAGTTCATAAGACGTGCCGTGAAGCAGTTCGAAGACAACTATCCTGAGTTCGCCACTAGAGAGGTATGTAATAGTTGCAAGATGTGTTTTTATTACATAATTAAAATTACAGTTAAAGATATTTAGAATCAAGCTTTATAAAAATTGTTTTTGTTTTGTAGTTGTTCATCAATGTTCCATGGTGGTACATTCCTTACTACAAAACATTTGGATCTATCATCACATCGCCAAGGACTAGGAGCAAGATGGTTCTTGCTGGTCCATCCAAATCTGCCGATACCATTTTCAAGTAATTAACCATTAATAAGTACTTTACTATTTCATCATTCAAATAATTTTTTGTTACTAGGCTCATAGGTTTATTGGTTTGGAAACAGATACATTTCTCCTGAACAAGTCCCGGTTAAGTACGGTGGACTTAGCAATGATATTTCTTTAACCACTGGTGAGACCATTAGTGAAGCCATTGTTAAACCAGCAGCCAAATACACCATAGAGTTGCCTGCTTCTGAGGTATATTTACATTTAGAACTTGATTACTAATAAGATTATGATTTGAAGTGTTGCTAATTAAGATGATTTATGTGGATTGTGGCAGGCTTGCACACTCTCGTGGGAGCTTAGGGTTTTGGGGGCTGATGTGAGCTATGGAGCTCAGTTTGAACCGACCACAGAGGGAAGCTATGATGTGATCGTCTCTAAGAACCGTAAGATTGGGCTAACCGATGAACCCGTGATAACCGATTCTTTTAAGGTGGGTGAACCGGGAAAGATTGTGATCACAATCGATAACCAGACTTCCAAGAAGAAGAAAGTGCTTTACAGGTTCAAAACTCAACCAAGGTCTGATCTTTGAGTTCAAATCCGAGACCATATTGAAAGAAGAAGAATGGTTTATTTTGTTATTTGGGAGAACAAATGTTTAATTAATTTATTTAGTTTGTTATTTGATATGTAATTTTGAAACCTCAAAAGGTGGTTGTGTGTTGCTGGAAGTGTTTGCTTTGTTTTGAATATTGGGGGTTGTTTTGTGTGTGGAGAATATATGATTAAAAATCCAAAAGCAAAAGTAAAAAAAAAAAAAACTTTGTTTCATAACTTTACCTTTTACTTTTCTTATTGTACAATCTGTGTAAATCACTAAATCTTAATGTATACAATATTTATATTTGTCTTTCTCTATCTTTTATCCCTACTTCTTGTTCATGAAACTGATTCTGAATCAAAGGCAAAGCATTCAAGAAACTGCCCATTGCCAAATCGTTGAATATGTAAAGTAGTAATAAATGTTTAGTTCTATTTTTTTTTGTTGTTGTGTGCACAGTTTAGTTCTAATCTATTATCATAAAAGTCTAGATATAAATGTAATGTTCAATGGATATATATTATATATGATTTATAAGATAAGGAAAAGAGACGTGTCAAGACTGGTTTTAGATTTTTTTCTTATATCAATCTTGATAAAGAGATATGAATATAAATATGAAGAAGGTCCCTCTTTGTATAATACATGGGAATGGTTAACACTGAATGAGACATTAAAGACGAGAATGATAATGGACCCTATAATTATTATTTTTTTAAAGATAATGGATCCTATCGTTGAAATATGGACTAATATTATTCGCGGATAGGAGACTAAATCAAAGCAAACATCATTATTTCGGACATTAAGAAAAATATACAGCCGTAAAGTTTATATATTTTAGCTGCATTGTATTTCAGCAGATTTTATTATTTTAAAATTTCAATTTCAAGGACCAAAGAAAATATTGAGTTCCGTAGATGTAGCTAATTGATCATATATGTTGACTAAAACTAAAGAACCTTACTTATCAAGTTATTTGGGTAATTTAAACGTATGTAATCTATAATTTTATTAATTTAATTATAATAATTTATTTTATTTAAGTTAATTATATGTGGTACTAGAAATTCGTCTAAGTTAAAAGTGTTATTTTATCCTCAACAACCATTGTAAAAAATTAACATGCGAGTTAGTGCATACCGTATATCAATATATTGAAAATAATTGAAATGAAAGTGCAAATAAAGTATGCTCAGAAAATTTACCTCTCCGTTACTTGTTAACATGATTAGAGTCATTAGACCATCATCGATCAGACTAAATATACATAAATTGGCCCGGGACAGGTATGAATTGTAACTAATGCAAACTATTCATGGCTAATTGGTTATGGCATATTCATAAATGAAATACCATTTTATCTGGGATGATCGAACCTATCTTTTAAAAATTGAAATGTTTTTAGTACAGAACATAAATTTCTAATGGACAACGGTTACATAAATGGTTAAAACATGTATGAGAACTGAAGTGATCATAGTGTCGGGTCCGATGACAGTTGGGAGCTTATAAGAAAAACAAAATACATATAAAAACAATAGAAAAGGGAGAGACATGCGTGGACCGGCACAACAACACAAACAGCCATGAATGAAATTTGAGCACATTCACTATTGCCCCATAGTCGTCGCATGTGCTTCTTCTTCATCAATTCCTCATTCACCTTCCTTTTTTTGCTTTTCCGTATTTAATTCACAAATAATTAATTAAAAAAGTCTTCACTTTCACATAACTGAATTACAAAATAATCTATGGTTGTTGATTATTTCACTTCCATAACTGGAGAGGTATATGTGTGTGCTTGTATCGGTTGGATCGTTCTCAATAGTAAAAGTTTATGTTAAATTAAAAATGTTTTTAATTTTTAAATTAAAAGTTTATCGACGAATCCTTTTAGTAATCTTTTTAATTTTGAAAAAAAAAAGAACAGATCCACGTGAAACAATAAATTTTAGTACTGTATTCGTTTGTTTTTTCTTATGTTTCTTCTGACACAATTTGACTCTTTCGCTGTCTCAACGTATCTATCTCTCTGTAATAGACTTTCGTTTTTAAGACGGTACAACATATTGTAACCGAAAAGAAAAAATAATAATAAATAAACCCAAGAGGCCGTAGGTTTCGGCCTGATGATATCTTCAGTTAGGCCCATTTTTGAGCCCATTTTTGTAGAGTTTGAGCAAATCCGAGAAAGGGAATCACGGAAAGCACCAAACTCAGAAGAACCAAAAATGGGAGAGAAGAAGGAGATGGTGCCACCGGAATACGACGTGAACGCTAAGTGGGACGCGTGTATCGATCTCACGACGCGCCGTTTCGTCTACTCCTCCCTCGGCGGCGCCTTCGCCGGTCTTCTCTTCTTCAGTTCCGTGTTTTCCAATTCGATTCTCGTTTTTTTTTATGATTACTTGTTAGTTGATTGATGATAGGTTACGTAGTGATGATTAGGGATTCCGGATCTTATTAGAACGAATTGATAGAAAAAATAGGGTTTTGAAAGTGTTTGTTTCTCTGGAGATTGATTGGAGTTTGTGGATTTAATGTAGGGAGTCCTGTTACGAGATGGGCGTCTATTGCTTTTGGTGCTGGGATTGGTATTGGCTCTGCATACACTGATTGCTCTCGTGCTTTTGATGCTCCTCCTGCCATTGTAGCATCTCCCACGAGTGCAGAGACTCCTGTTTCTCAGGTTAGTCTGATTTGCTGGTTATTAAATTGAGAAACTTGTTGTGGTTGGACTTTTCAACTTGGTGTCACATCTCTAGATACATGCATCCTTGCTAGGGTAACATTGATTCCCGTTCTGAGGATTGTCTTAGTGTTAGTGGTTGAAAAACAAGTACTTTGGCTTGATTGTGTTGTATTTGTAGTGTTTTCTACTAGAGGTAACAAGGATATATATAGAGTTTACATGTATGTATATATCAATTCATATAGTGATAATTGGTACTTACAAGGTTGAAGGCAGTTACTAGGGTAACACACTAATTCCAAATTCTGAGGGTTGTCTTAGTGTTAGTGGCTTTCCCAAGTATGTGCGTCATTTGTGTCGTGTGCTTGCTACTGGAGGTAATAACGATATAAATATATGAATTCTAATTGGTACTTAGTACTTAGAAGATTGAAGGCAGTTCCATGGTGCATTTGGGTTGTAGCTTTGCTTATTTGTAATGTGCGATTAAGTAGAGTAATACAAGTAACAATTCCAATTCACACGTCCGGATTGTCCATGAAAATAGTAATATATATCAATTTTGTGTGTGTGTTTACCATGTGAAAAAAATGATCCATGATAAAGTAGAGGAACATGAGCTTAAATCTGTTTTTTATTTTTCTGTTACCCCTTGATGTTGCAGGCTGCAGAAGAGTAGACAAGGATGATGATGAAAGAGGAAAGTAAAGTGAACCCCATGCGGAAGATGAGCAGGTGTATTCAGAAGCACACAAAATGATATGTTGTTTGAATTGTTTCCTAAAAACCTACCAAAGGACAAAGCCTTTTGAGTTTGATGCCAATGTAAAACCTTTCTTTGTTTCTTCTGTTAATCGTTTTGAACAGTTGACATCTAAAATGTTGAGTCACGCTTTTCTAGTACCAAATCCAATAATAAAACATGGTTTACTTTAAGATTGGGACTCTCTCTTTTAATCAATGGCAAACGAAAAATTTGCAAACCGGAAATAACCGACTCGAGAGCGAGCGGGTCCCACAGAAAAAAAAAGACAGAACCGATCCGAGTTCCGATGGACCGCCATAGTCACCGACTTTAAACCAGCGAATGAAATGAGTAAAAAGATATTTTAGTTATTTTGTAACGAATTTGAGAAGGAAACATCGAAGACGAGGAGGAAGAGAAGAAGATGAATACGGTGGTGCCGGAGAACGATATGTGTTCGATATGTCATTCCCACTTCACGGCTCCTTGCCAAGCCAATTGCTCTCACTGGTTCTGCGGTTTAACTCTCCTTCTCCCTCTCTAGTTTTTAGCTTTTCGTCATCTTTGATTCGGTTCTGTCTGTTCCCTTAAGTCGTCTCTTCCATGAGATCGGTTTTGACTTTTTCCCTAGTGGGAACAATTTTGCTTACGACCTCTCGCCCATCGCTTGCTAATAATGGCTTCTTTGGTGTAAGATCCTTGTCGCGTTTAGTTTCTCAATTGCAGAGTTCTGAATAAACTATATATGTTAGGTCTTGTTTGACTTTTTTCTATAACATGTTCTTATTCGGACAGTGATGTTGTTGCTTTGACCGATTTACAGTTTCTTGTATAGGTTGGGATCACTTGAGTGAGGTTTCTTTTACTAATAGAATGGACCTTAGTTTTCTGCTCTACGCTAATGTCTTGAACACCCTTAGTACTCTATTGATCTTTGCAATTATAGCTTTTAGTTTGCGTCTTGTTCTCAGTGAGCTCCATTCTATATGCTTAGAACTGGTGTTTCACCAAGAGAAGTCTCAATGTCATTCATCTTCATTACGTTAGGTTAGGTCGAGTAATGAGCTTTGCTTTGTATCAATTTGCAGACACGTTCAGATTACTTTCTTGATACTCTCCCTCTCTCTCTCTCTCTTTAACTCTTTTGCTTTATGTTTCTTTTTATAGGAAATTGCATCATGCTTGTGTGGAGGCATGGGTCAACACTACAGCCATGCAAATGCCCCTTGTGTCGTCGTCCCATAAGTTTGCTCGTTCCTACAGAAGACACTGTCAGAAACCGTAATGACTCCACAGTTTCAGAGGTTCTTGCTAATCTTGAAACCTACAACCGACTCTTTGGCGGACGATCAACTAGTTTAGTTCAGGTATTGTGGTTCTCTGTATGCTCCCACTCTTCAAGTTTCTCTTACAGAACTTCTTTTGTTCTCTTGCCAGAGGATGCAAGATCTTCCCTTCTTACTACGCAGATTGTTGCGGGAAATGATGGATCCACAAAGAACGCTTCCACTTGTCATTAGAGCTCGGGTTTATATTGCAGTTAAGCTCTCTCTGTTATTACACAACATTGCTGTGTTGTGGGTTAAGTTAACTCAGTCTCTTTTCATTGGATGCAGATGATTCTCAGTGCTGTTTACATAGTCAGTCCAATAGATATCATTCCAGAAGGTGATTTGTCTTTTTTCTTTTATCTTACTAATCATGATGTCTTTATCTCACTGTCTTCTCACAAATCTCTTTATCTCTTAGGAGTTCTGGGGGTTGTCGGTCTGCTTGATGATCTACTCATAGCCTTGATTTGTTTCCTCCATGTTGCTGCTCTCTACCGCTCCGTTCTCTATTTCCGTCATGCCGGTTCGTGAATCAATGAATGTTTTTTCAGACACGTCACAGTTCAAGAACTAAGAGATGCCTTTACCTTTTGTTTTTGTCTTTGATCACATAAACTTTATAGACACGATCGTGTTCTGTTTTGACTATGGAGTGACGATGATAGATCAAAAAGCCATTGAACCACAAATCAATCATCATTCCTGAAACCTACAGATAAGTCTTTTTGACCATCCCACTCATGACTCAGTGTCACTTGCAGTTTGACTGAAGCAACTGTGAGATTGATGGGTTCATAGGTAAGAACAGGAACTTGATGTTCACGCTCACTTAGCCACGGATCAATTATCTTTTCACAAGCATCAATATTCATAACTAAAGTGAAACCATTGAGATTAGTGGTCCTCTTCCATTAACTTTGATGAGTTTATTACCACATTGACTGCTGAATAGTCATCCATGGGCGCGGCTCGTGATTCATATCGTGAAGGAATCAACGTCGTTTCTAGCTCAAGACTCACTCTGGTAACACCAGGTTATTACAAATGGATCTTTTATGATGAATATGCGAAAAAGCAAAAGTGGGTTTCCCATTAATCTCCAAGTGTTTGAACAGTTTCTCCCAGAGTCATAGAGACAACACACTGTGTCACGGTAGATGAGTGGACCACAAGATAGTTCCACCACTTATTTTTTGTCTCAACATGGTCACACGTGCATAGACATAAGTCGAGGATTGTGTTCACATGTAACACATACGCGTGATAAACTCATCTTTTTAATGTGCATGTACTGAAAGTGACGTTGCTCCACTGGATTCACCGCCTAAAACCCATCTTCTAAACTTGTCTCCTCTCTTCTGGCCTCGTTATCTAAATTAAACTAATGCATTCGCAACCACATAGAATGGAACTGTATGATCAATATTTACTTATAATGGCTATTACATAAATAGATATACCAATAGTAATATAAAAGAACTGCCCATGAAGTTGCATAATGTTATGTCTTGTAAAACAAGAGTATATGTACAAATGTGAAGCTGTGTTATTAGAGGTATGGAGAGAGATATGCTCTTATCTATCTGCTTCTCCTCTTGATCAATTTTATTATTATTATTGGACGGTCCTACTCTGCGAATTATAGAGAGTAGAAACCCCATCACATTTACATTATTGTACAAATTTATAATGTTAGCTAACCTCGGCCCTACTTTCACTAATGGCTAGCTATTTTCTATAACTTCTCTTTTATATAATATATCATGAAACTTGGATATCTTTACCTTCCAATAATGTCTTTTACATAATGGAAATCGCAATTCTTGATACGTTATGTTATGCACGTAAGATCTTGAAAACAAAACTGTAGTCAAGTCTATAAGGTTCAGTGGACTCTATTTTTTCTGTATATTGATATCGTGATAAAATTTATCAACTTATATAAAGTATTGATTCATTCGAATAATCTCCAACGGTTATATAATTTATAGACAATGTGTAGTAAGATATGAATAGTTATAATAACATATGGTTTGTCTCTTACGTTTTTAACTTTGAATTCTCTAATGCATCTACCAATATCTAGAGAAAAAAACATATATTTATTGTTTCTTGAATATGTTTGTACTACTATATGTAGGGCTCTAATATGGAAAACGACATGGAAAGGGAAGTGGATACAGCTGGGGAAGTCAGCATCCAAGATCTTCCTTTGATTCGGATTTCATTTCTCACATAATCTTAGCCGTATCTCTTCCAAATTAAACCGCTATTAACTATTACAGAATCAACTAATAAAGAGAATATAAAAAAACCTAGACTATTAAGAAAAATATAGAAAACAATGCGTTAATGCTATTGTCACTGTTTGTTGTTGTTGTTGTTGTTGTTGTGTATGCACAAGAAAAAATATAATTTTAATAAAGAAAATACCAAGTTAGTAAATAGTAGCTCATATAAATTTACTACACGGTAAGTTTACATCTAAGATAACTTCACAAGTGCCTTAACTTTCTGCTTTGTGTGTTTAACGGCTAAACAACATTACGGTTTGACATGCATCAGAAAGAGAATGACCATAATTAATCGGTGAATATATAAATTGTAGATAAACAAGAATTAGATTCTGAACAAAGGGATAACATTGGAGCGATGGATGTAGAAAGAAAAGGACAATGAAGAGGTTAAACGATTCTTATCATACTTCACTTAAAAGGGTAATCCACGCAACTACATTTTAATTTTTGTTCTTTTAGTTTCTTTCCAGACTGTAACGAATATTAACGGAACAGAAAGAACTGTTCCGTTCTGCCTAACTACTCGGAATCTATTCGATTCGTTGTTCATATATAATAACTCCAATAACCTATAATAACTCCAATAACCTTCATATGTTTTCAGCTACATCACAAGTAACTATAGCTAATGCGTTAAGGATTTGTTTTTTATTTTATTTCTGTTGATATCATTTAAATACCATTATGTTTCAACTGAACCATTATATTGTTTTTAAAAAGGTCATATTCTGTAGATTTTATTAAAACTAGGGAAATTTTCCAAATCGTGATAATAAATTTATCATGATTAATCTATAAACCAAAACTGCAAAAATGGAGGTTATCTGTATTTTATTTTGTAAATGTAGAGTCACTGGAAGTATAGTTTTCGAAAGACAACTGATTTGCTAAGAAGAATGTAAGAAATGTAAAAAGATTGAAGATTAGTCTGGCCATTTTATAAGTGTGGATACTTCCACGTTAAAAATTGTGTATAATAGAGTTACTCTAAAAACAGAGTAAAAAATATTATTTATCTATATTCTATAAAAAAGTAATTTTATAGAATAACACTATTGGAACAAAGATTACTGTATAATAGAATTATTCTACTTAAAAGAGATTATATAGAGTAACATTGGAAATAGTATAAGAACGTGATTAGTATGTAAGGTTAGATATAGTTCTCTTACACAGTTACACTTTAAAATGGAAGAATCAAGTACTTGTTAAAAAGAAAAATGAATCAATCCAAATCTAGAGACATAAAACGAAAGATCATTAATGTTAGCAGCCATTAAACTATTTTACAACATTTTTAGAGATTGTTTATATTAGAACAAAATATGAGCACCGTTGGATTTTATAATGATCTGAAAGTGACGCGAACAGTAGAATGGAAGGTGCATCACACCCGCACACACACACACCATATGTCAAAATCAGTATACGTAGATGATTTGTATCCAATTCTATTTTTAAAAATAATGATGATTTCCACACGAACATTGAAGAAAAATAGATGGTGCGAGTGCGGGTCGATTTAAAGATAAATGACTTAGCCATTTTTGGCTCCAGGTCTCACGACAAGCTTCTCTTGACTCTTCTCCCCCACCTTCAAAATATATACTAATATCTCTCCTATTCCTTGGATACATCCTTCTCTTTATCTGTTCTTCACAAACTTCTATCTATTGAGATGAACCAAAAGAAAAAAGATACTCCAAATAAGTTATTAACTTCTTGAGAACAGCTGATCTGGTGTATTCAAGAACACCCTCGAAATCAGAACTTCTTTTTGCTGTTTCCCAGAGATTTTCTTCGAAAGTGGCCAAAGAAAGTCACTATTACTAAAAGGTTTTTTTCCTTTTTCTTTCAGGAAACCACATATCAAAACTCTTCTCAATACCCTCTTTCTTGTTTTCGATTATATTCTCACGAATTTACCTTCAACAGATTAAAGAAGGATCGAGTCACCAACCTGAGATTCTTGGTTTGTTTCTTTTCATTCAGGTACAATTCTTCATAATCTTTTGTTCAATCAGTTGATTTCTTGGTTACGTTTTGAACCTTTAAGCCTCTCATTCAATTTTAACTCAATCTATGGTTACTTCATAAAGATTTAAGGGAATAGTCTCTATGAAAAAGATGGAGATCTTGTAACTAAAGAATTTAACATTGGAGGGTACTTAATTGTAGTAATTAACAAAATTTTATTCACTAATTTTGATCTGTGATCTCTTAATTCTTTATGTAGTTTTAATCATTAATCCTTAATATACACTCAATCCTCAATATTGGTTTCACTAAAAGTTCCAGTGCTTTTTTAATAATTTGCTTTACTTTCAAAACAAATGATTAAACTATAATCATACACTAGAGGAAAATAACCTTTCTGCACTGTAATGAGTACCTTTAAAGCTCACTTATGTAGTTTGATTATGTGTAGCACATAAGCAAGCTTTATATGTCCATTTACATATATTTTTTGTTCTTCACTTTCATGTTTTTACTATGCCCAATCAGTTTTGGCATTAGACTTTACGAAATAATCAGTTTTGCATAAAAATAACTGGTTGTAGTATACCTGACGTATCTATTACAACTTTTAACTTATTTGATTATTTAAAACTTGGTAAGAATCACATGAACCTCTTTTGACAATCTTTATTATGATTATGTATGGGATAATATCATGACCACCCACGTAGATATTAGTACAGTTTCTTAGATAATTAATTGTAATATTTTACTAAACACAATTTTTCATATCAAGTTAAATACAATACTGTGAAACTTTGTAGTGGTTGGTTTGTTGATTTTCATATCTCTTTTTTTAATGTAGGGGAGAGTGCGTCGACCATGATGAAGACCTGAGCTAGAGAATTGTCGATTTTGCCCTTAAATATCACCGTAAATGACGAGAATGCTTAACATCCGACGTGGCATACTCGCCACCGTAACCGCCACGATTCTCCTCTCACTCTTCCCGCCAAATGTCGTTGCGACCGTTGAGAAACAAGCTCTGTTTCGCTTCAAGAACCGTCTCAACGACCCTCACGACGTTCTCCGGTCATGGAAACCCTCCGACTCTCCCTGCAACTTCAACGGCGTCACGTGCCACCCACTCTCCGGCGAAGTCACCGGAATCTCGTTAGAAAACGCGAACCTCTCCGGCTCCATTTCCCCGGCGATCTCGTCTCTCGCAAAGCTCTCCACTTTATCGCTTCCCTTCAATCTGATCTCCGGAGGGATCCCGCCGGAGATACTCAACTGCACGAGCCTCAGAGTCCTGAACCTCACCACGAACCGTCTCTCCGGTGTGATCCCTGACTTCTCCCCTCTGAAGAACCTAGAAGTCCTCGACGTCTCCGTGAACTTTCTCACCGGAGAGTTTCAGAGCTGGGTCGGGAACTTGACTCGGTTGGTCTCACTCGGTCTCGGCAACAACAACTACCAACAAGGTTTGCTTCCGGAGAGTCTCGGCGGTTTAAAGAAGCTGACGTGGCTCTACTTAGCTAAGTCCAATTTAACCGGAACCATTCCAGACTCCATCTTTGATCTAAACTCTCTAGACACTTTCGACATCGCCAGGAACTCAATCTCCGGTGAGTTCCCAGTCTCGATCACGAGACTGGTGAATCTCACCAAGGTCGAGCTGTACGACAACAGACTCACCGGTGAAATCCCATCGGAGATTAAGAACCTGACTCATCTCCGCGAGCTTGATGTCTCTTTGAATCAGCTGAGTGGCGTGTTACCTCCAGAACTCGGAACTCTCAGGGAGCTGAGAGTCTTCCACTGCCATCAAAACAACTTCACCGGCGAGTTCCCTTCCGGTTTCGGAGAAATGCGTTTCCTCTCTTCCTTATCAATATACAGAAACAACTTCTCCGGTGAGTTTCCGGCGAACACCGGCCGGTTCTCGCCGTTGGACACGGTTGATATATCCGAGAACCGGTTCTCAGGTCCGTTCCCTCGGTTCTTATGCCAAAACAACAAACTACTATTCTTGCTCGCCTTACAGAATGATTTCTCCGGCGAGATTCCGGGACCTTACGCCGGTTGCAAGTCTCTTCTGAGACTCAGGATTAACCAGAACCGGTTTACTGGTCACGTTCCTGAAGGCTTCTGGTCTCTGCCGCTAGCTAAGATGATCGATCTCAGCGATAACCGTCTCACCGGAGAGATTTCTCCTCAGATCGGACTTTCGACGGAGCTGAGTCAGCTGATCTTGCAGAACAACAGATTCTCTGGCAAGATTCCGGCAGAGGTGGGGAAACTGACGAATATAGAGAGGATTTACCTGAGTAACAACAGTTTTTCCGGCGAGATTCCGACAGAGCTCGGAGATTTGAAACAGCTGTCTTCTCTGCATCTTGAAAACAATTCATTAACAGGTTTCATCCCCTTGGGGTTGATAAACTGCGTCAGGCTTGTTGATCTGAGTCTTGCTAAGAACTCTTTAACCGGAGAGATCCCTAATGGTTTGTCTCAGATCGGTTCTTTAAACTCGTTAGACCTCTCAGGGAACATGCTAACTGGTGAGATACCGGTGAATCTAGTGAAGTTGAAGCTGAGTTTTATAGATTTATCTGAGAATCAACTCTCAGGAAGAATACCACCGGATCTTTTGGCGGTGGGAGGAACCATGGCTTTCTCACGTAACGAGAAGCTTTGTGTAGACAACCATGACATCAAAGCAAGCGAGAAACATGTTTTGAGTTTATGTAATGATGACCAACACGTGCACAAGAACCGATCACTAGACGGAACTCTCTTGTTCTTGGCTCTTGCAATCGCCTTAGTGGTTCTAGTCACTGGTCTTTTCTCGTTGCGGTACAGAGTTGTGAAGATACGCGAGGTAAATAAAGATATCAAGAAAGCAGATGGGAAGTGGAAGATCGCGTCTTTCCATCAGATGGAGCTTGATGCTGAGGAGATTTGTAGATTGGAGGAAGATCATGTGATAGGAGCTGGAAGTGCGGGGAAAGTGTATCGGGTTGATCTGAAAAAAGGTGGTGGGACTGTGGCGGTTAAGTGGTTGAGAAGAGGAGGAGAAGAAGAAGAAGAAAGCAACGGAACAGAGGTCTCTGTTTCTGAAATGGAGATTCTTGGGAAGATCAGACATAGAAACGTGTTGAAACTCTATGCTTGTCTAGTCGGAAGAGGTTCTAGTTACTTGGTGTTTGAGTTCATGGAGAATGGGAACTTGTATCAAGCTCTTCGCCGGAGTATTAAAGGTGGATTACCTGAACTAGATTGGCACAAGAGGTACTGCTTAGTCTCAAATGGTTAAGTATGGTTCCAAGACTATACAATAGACAGTAACAATGTTTTGAATATGTTGTCTCTATTGTCAAAACAGGTATAAAATCGCGGTAGGGGCGGCTAAAGGAATAGCTTATTTGCATCATGATTGTTGCCCTCCAATTATTCACAGAGATATAAAGTCTAGCAACATTTTACTTGATGGAGATTATGAGTCGAAAATCGCAGATTTTGGAGTTGCAAAAGTTGCTGACAAGGGATATGAATGGAGCTGTGTTGCTGGGACTCATGGCTATATGGCCCCTGGTGAGTTTTATGCAGCTTCAACTTAGCCATTACTTTGTTTTTTTTCTTACTTGAAACTGAGTTACTTTTTATTTGTTGTTATTTTTAGAGCTGGCTTACTCCTTCAAGGCCACAGAGAAGAGTGATGTGTACAGCTTTGGTGTGGTTCTTCTAGAGTTAGCGACCGGTCTTCGGCCAGTGGAAGACGAGTTTGGAGAGGGCAAGGACATCGTTGACTATGTTTTCTATAAAATTCAACAAGATCGGAGGAACCTTGGAAACGTCCTGGACAAGAAAGTTGTGTCAAGTTACGTAGAAGATAGCATGATTAAGGTTCTGAAAATGGGTCTTCTCTGCACTACAAAGCTCCCGAGTCTTAGACCAAGCATGAGAGATGTCGTGAGAAAGCTCGAGGATGCTGATCCATGCGTCTCCAATTCTCTAGACCGGACTGGAAAGATTACAGTATAGGTTAATGTGTTGGGTTAAGTTGGCTACCTGTTTTGGTGAGAGTGTGAGACTAGTCACAAAAGTGTCGGTTTGTTCAAAACTAAAAGAGACTAGTTCTTCATATGTGTTAAATTTGCAGCGAAATGTCAAGAGTTATTTATCCAGTAAAGGTTAAAATGCTAAAATAAATGCAAAATTTACTGTAAACATGTACAATGATGTGAGCCCGTTTTGCGTGAGGAAGACCAAGAATATTTAGGCTAAGCTTAGCTTCCTTTTAGAGATATGAGTTAATTTTTGAAAGTTAATTTATTATTAATCATATGAAACCTTTATATAGAGATACGATTTAATTGTAAAAAAGAAAAATGCCTAAACCTAATGTAAAAAACATTAAAACCAGTGATAAAAGGGGAAATCATCAAAACTCTTAGTGCAAAATATCATAATCAATCCTAATTCATAAAGTAAAAAATACCAAAGCTAATTGATTATGTTGTATTAATTGTATACTAGCTAACCTATCCGTAGTTATTTATGCAAAAAAGGAAATAAGGAATTATAGTTTTGATCTAATACAGGTTGATTGTGTGTATCTCAATGATTTTACGCTTATATATGATGCATATTTATAAACACACAAATATAGATGGTGACATTGGTATAACGTGGTATTGGCACATCTGAATATAGATGGTGAATGTAATGTGAGGTGCGGAGTGCATGTGTTCTCAAGGTCTCATGTATAGTGTCCACAACACAATACACAAAGTCGCTCTGGCTTATAATCTCATTGTGTTTTGTATTAAGAGTTTATTTTTTGTTACGATGAGATAATTAGATAACTACTAACTATGAGGTCGTTTATTACATGACAATTAGTATGCCATTTATAATAGCATGTGATGACTGATGAGGTTATTTATTTGAGCCCAAAAATACGTACTGTTGTACCCTATATATATTGACATATAAAGCATCTAGCATTCACCTATAGTTTTTGTATTCTAACTAAGACAAAACTTATAGATAGAATATTACGAACATAACACATGATTCGAACAAGTACAGTCTTCGGGTTGGAATTTCAGGTAGCGGAGTTTCCGCTTAAACCACATGCTAATCTCAGCGAATTATTGTTAAATATAGATTAAGATTCTATTAGTCAAGATCTAAATCTTTATAAGATATATACTAGCAAAACACTTTTCTTCTTTTGATTGTTTTGTTTTAGTGAAATATTTAGTTAGTGTGAAACTAGACTTTACAGATCATTTTACAGAGTGAGGTAATATATATACCGTTAGAAAAAGGTAGAACAAAACTGATAAATCAACAAAAATATCATTTAATATATGCGTGCCATAATCTAACAAAGATATGGCCATGACATTGCGAATAATGTAAGAAGAGTTAGACTAAATAATTACGCGTTATGTTTTTAATTGATAAAAATAAAGACGTATAACGAATATAAGGACATGAGAAATGTATAGGAGCGTGCATCTAACTGCGTACGACAAAGGAAAACTTGCAACGTGTTATTTGAGTGTATGTTCTCTAGTTTATTAAGAATTATGAAATAGTAGTTGTTACAATGCAGTGCCCTAGATTATCTTGGGTTCAATCATAGTTTAATTCAAGTTGGATAGGAATCTGATATAATTACATGAATAAGTGATGTTATTTACAGGAAATTAACACATTTCCCAAGAAAAAACATCTTCGGCTTTAGTAAAAAAGTGCATAGATATTGACATATTGTATATTAATATTACAAACCATCAGAAACCAAAAAAAAACGAATGGAATGTCTTGCTGGATTTAGGGTCATTATCGAAATTTTACATTTTGTTGAGCCGATAGAAAACGATTTAGATATGAAGTATTCGTATTTGTATATTTACGGATGGAGGGTTTAAGGCATGATTAACCATAGAACCCTATATTGGGGTTCTTATTTTTTTTGCTTTAAAAAAATTAAAAATAGAAACAAACTAATCGCGGGTCATCACGTGTCAATGGTATCCGCGAACAGTACGAGATTCTTATTTAAAAAGTTTTGGAACATTTGTTTTGTATTTTTGTGGGCCCTATCTTTTTTAAAAACTCACTAGAAATCTCCAATAATAGTGCTCTTATATGAACAAAACATTTATAATGCATTTTTAACTTTCATTACTATTCTTAAAGAAATGCATGATTATATTCCTAAAACAATAATGTATTTATGTGAAGGTATCACATAGTATATTTTTGAAAAAAAACGTGACAAAACATCATCAGTCTTTGGAGACGCTATGACAACTAATAACTTTACCCATTTGTTATGACAGAAGAGATTGATATTCATAGTGGATTTCATCAAGTGTATTTTATCAAAGGTTGAGATCAAGCTTGACGGGAAACAAGGACATTGGAAATGGAACTGCTGCAGAAAGCTGCTCAACTTTTTGATAAAGAGTACTTTGGATTGGTTTATTGGGAAACGGGATAAGCCAATATTTGAGACTATTATGAGAGAGAGAGAGAGAGAGAGACGAGAAGAGTGTTGTGTGAGGCACTCACATGGCTCACTCTCCTCTCATTCTTATTTCAAATTTACTTCTTTAACCCCATCGCCATTTGTTTTTATAGAAGCTATATTTTGAATGAGAGTATAGCAGCACTGACCAAATTTTTAATAGTTAATGAAACCATCATATAAGCTTTGTGAATAAAATATCATATGCGTAATATGTATTATATACAAAAATGCCATGCCAAGTTTAGTGATTGCTTCCCTTTTTTTTTCAAATTGACATTGTGCTTACTCTTCTAGATGTCTTCATGTTATATCAAACTAGAATTATCACGACCCTTGAAAAAAATATCAAATGATTTTGTCGAGCTTTGTAATCGTGGATACTTGCTTGGATGGTTTTGAAATCATTGTATCCTTTTCTGCCGAGAAAATAATTAGATTAGAAATATAGGTACACGGACTCAAAGGAGACAAGAGAATCATAGCTAAACATTCATTTTGATGTCATTCGGATTCTTCTGATGAAATGATTTTCTTTTGTTCTCTATAAATATTTTGGATCACATTTAACTTGTTGTCTCTCTCGGTTGGTTTAAATGGCCAACCAATTTTGTTACATAGCAACCCTAAAAGTCGTATCATAGCAATCCAATTCTCACATCTTCTCTTCCGGATTTAAGTTCGATAATTATTAATAATAAATACATTGGTTAAATCAGACTAACTGAGAGAAGACACCTAGCTAGTTAGTTAATATACAAAATAAGTTGGGCTATCATCTTCTTTAATTTTTACCAACATATGTCAACGTCAAGAATACTTTGTTTAAACGTGAAATGATTACATTAGTAAATCAACTACCCCACACGCCGAATGGTATTCCTAATGTTATCCGTGAATTTTGTGTTATAATTAATTTTGACCGTGCATGGAAATAAAATGTGACTGTTAACTCTTGCCATTTCTGGATTCATGTTTTTATTTGAAAAGTTTAGATAGACTGCAATGATCATCATTTTCAAAACATGCGAATATTTATATTAGTAATGAGGCTAATCCACAAATTTATATGACTGAGTCGTGTATTCCTAGTTTGGATCTACTTGGAAGAATTGATATATCAAAGGGTTAATTTGGGACCTCCAAATTTTTTCTTATGTATAAACAAAACGTTCGAACCAAACATTGGTGAATATATGTTATCTTTAATCGAATTTATATTAATCAACTCTATAAGGTATAAATTATCAGATACAATAGTTGTATCTATATAAAGGCAATAAGCTTTAGGACCCATGCATGATTTTTAATGTTCTTACGGATATTCAGTTACGGTTAGGGTTATGTGATGAACAATATGATTTCATGAAAATAATAAATCAGCGGTCATCGTCTCCGCATGATTCGCGGAAAAAAAAACTACTCGTATAAATAAGCCTAAGATTTCGAACTTATAAAGCTTTGAGGTCGGCTGATACATAGAAACAAAAAAAATTTGGACGTCAAGCTCACTATGTATATCTCTCTCTGTCTCTATCTATACGCATTACCACGCACCAAAGAAGCAAAATATTAATTGAACACCTAGAAGGTAATATATTACCCAATAATTATTATAATTCCAAAATTATTTTTACTGATTTTAGCTAGCTTTCATTTATCTCTAAATTTCGGGATTAAATATTGTTTTCATTTGATTATAGCGACTCACATGATATACGGCAAAAAAAAAAACATTAATTCATAGCAACGTATGAAGTAGAGAGTCTTGAGACTTCATCATGATATCTCTCCTCGAACATGAATGTAACTAGACGAACCACAAAGCCTGCCAAAACACACAGAATCTTTTCTCTGGGTTTGTGGACCGGTCTATAGTCTCACGTGCAAAACAAAACATACAACATCTCTCTCTCTCTCTCTTTCTCTCTCTCTCTCTCTCTATCTTCATATAACCAGTTGATTCGATTTTATTTGGTACTTATTCTGTTATTACGATTATATATATACCAGCCTTATACTTTCACAAGCTTCTCCTCTCTTCCATCTATCTAAACCACAGAGCCTTGTTTGACCTTCTTGTTTCTTTTCTCTTTCCTTTCTTCTTTAGTCTTCTTCAATTTTACTGAGTTTTTTTAGAGAAATATTTTCAATTAATATTTTTATTAGTGTAGAGGTATCATTACAAGTTTAATTTCCCTATAGTGTGTGTTTACCTTTTTGACTCGAGACAAAAAGAGAAAGACAAACACTTTCTGTCTTTCTTTTCTCTCCCTTTATCTCTCTCTCTCTCTCGGACCCTTTTCATATTTTTGGAGTATATTTTCAACTAATCTTGTAACTAATTATGGCCTTAGAGGCTGTTGTTTACCCGCAAGATCCTTTCTCCTACAACTCCTACAAAGATTTTCCGTTTCACGATTTATACTTTCAACAAGAAGAAGATCAAGATCCACTAGACACCAAGGGTAACATTAAGCTAGGGCAAGAACAAAGACAAGGGTTTGCGAGTATTAATCACAACGGTAAAGGCGGAGATAACACTGATGATCAAGAGGATCTTCACTGGCCACGAGAAGATCTTCCTTATGGATCTTGCGTCGACACCAATAACCATCCTCCACCCTCGGATGTGGTGGCAGCCACTGGAGGAGAGAGGAGGAAGAGGAGGAGGACTAGGAGTAGCAAGAACAAGGAAGAGATCGAGAACCAGAGGATGACACACATCGCCGTCGAGAGAAATCGCCGGAAACAAATGAACGAGTACCTCGCCGTTCTCCGTTCTCTCATGCCACCTTCTTATGCTCAAAGGGTTAGTCTCTACATACAATAACTATATTTGTATATGTGTATGTGTGTGAGCGCGTGAAGAAAAAAAGGAAACGATAAGAAAGAAAAAGGCAAAACCTATGTTCTAGACTTCTAGTTTCATGAGGACATACATAAGCTATATGCATGTATATGTGGTGTATAGTTTAAACTTTAAAAATATGTTTTAAAAAAATATATTGATGGATAAGTGAATGAATGAAAGCCGTTATGTTGACACAATAATTGATACAAAGAATGTCGTTATTGTTTTCATAAATATAAGATCATATAATAGTCTATATAGATGAAAATTTTGGTAGTGGAATTGTGGGAGCATAAATAAAGTTATGAACATCATTGCACTAGAAAAGGACTATAGATATTATACATACAAGATAAAACTTGTGACAATATGTAAATATAAATGTTTGCTTGCTTTTTGAAAATAAGTTTTACAATTTCTATGGGCTTAACCTATGGTTGGTGATGGTTAAAGGGAGATCAAGCATCAATAGTAGGCGGAGCCATTAACTACTTAAAGGAGCTTGAGCATCAACTACAATCAATGGAGCCTCAGGTAAAGACCACCGCCACAAAAGACACCGGAGCCACCGCCTCCAGCGACCAGAACAATACAATCGCCGCTAGCTCATCCAGACCATTCTCAGATTTCTTTGCATTTCCTCAATACTCAAGCCGGCCTTCATCGTCTTCTGTGGCTGAGGGGACGGCGGAGATAGAGGTGACGATGGTGGAGAGCCATGCAAGTGTGAAGATACTTGCTAAGAAGAGACCAAAACAGCTTCTTAAACTGGTGGCATCGATACAGAGCCTAAGGCTCACACTTCTTCATCTTAATGTCACCACTCATGACAACTCCGTCCTCTATTCCATCAGCCTAAAGGTACATTTTTCTCACTTCTTGGATTTTTTTGTTTTTGTTTTCATATGCATATAGCTTTATAACAAAATTAGAGTTAGGGTGACATATAAGAAAAGTAGGATTTTCTAAAAAATTTTGCTTATTAGGAACATAATTAATGTTTATGACTAACTATATTATTTATTTCTATTATGCAGTTTCCAATAACTATCAACCAATAAAATTTAAACAATTTAAGTATTTTCAGTTAATGTTTCTTAAAAGTATACATTTCTTCAACACTAATTAATAAAATTACTTTAAAATTCTAGAAAATCTTTTCTGTGGTACAAAATAAAAATCCAGAAAATCTTATTTTAGGAAACGAAGGGAGTAATAACGTATATATGGTTTTAAATTGTGTTGCAAATCCAAATTAAAGTGGTTTAATGGAGCACTAATATAGTCACTGTTCTGATTGCTCGTTATGGGCCAAAGATTCATAGATTCTTTTCCCATCACAGAAATTTTATTAATCTTGTGTCTTTTTGTCGCACATTTGATTTATTTGTCCCTCTTTCGTACGTCTTGAGATTTATATGTCTGGGCCAAAACGGTTTTGTAGAACAATAATGAAAATAATTCGTTTTTTGACTTGTTTAGTGCCAGCTTCAATTATTGAGGGGTCAAAATCATCGTTTCTTATTTATAAAAAATGTATATATGAGTGTCAAAATAATGATTCTTGTAAGAATCAGGGACCAAAAAAAGATGACATATGCCTATGCATGTGTGTTAGATATGTGTACTGTGGAAGGTTTTGGTGGTCACAGAACTGTGGATGGAACTGTGCACTGCAGAAACGAAATGACGCCACTTGTTTCAGTACATATTCATAAGCTTCTTCCTCGAAATATATACATTTTCTTTTATTTTTGTTCACTCTACTTTTTCTTACTGTATCACCCCTTTTTATATAATTTATTTAAAGTTTTCTTTGATTTTTAATTAGAAGAATGGATTTATTCAGGTTGAAGAAGGGAGCCAATTGAATACAGTGGAAGATATTGCAGCAGCTGTGAATCAAATCCTTTTGAGGATTGAAGAAGAGTCATCCTTTAGCTGATATAGTTGAAATTTATAAGTTATGACACATTTAGAGGAACTCTAATTTTTCATGTGTGATAATTTACTCTCTTTCTTATATTGAAATAAATTAAAATATGTTACTTTCCATGGGTCTTTTTGTGTTTTTTTTTTTACTTTTGATATATGGTATATCATATGTGATAATTTACTCTCTTTTTGGTTCTTTCTTAGAATGTTTTCTCCTTACACAAACACAAGCTGGATAGGCTTTTTAATTTCTCACCTGCAATGATGCTTTGTAAGAAAAGTGTTTTTGTTCAGAAACTCTTATATATTGATGAGTGTTTATTTACCTTAAAAGAACTATTGAATGGTCATGGTGAGATAAGTGAGGTTAACACTCATTTCTATCCGATTTGAGTGAATTATAAAAATATTAATTTATTTTGCGGTGCTCTTCAGATACCTACTTGATCCTCTAACCTCTCTCTCCTTTCACTTGTGGCAAACTATCTTTGATGATTTGTCGCTCGTTCTTTATGAGTTTTGGGAGTGGTCACTGGTCACACTTAGGGGAGTTCGTGAACGCTTTCCATTATAGCCTTGGGAAACTTTTGGTAATCTTGCTGCAGAGTCTTTTAACCCATATTAGGTTTATAGATTTGCCTTTACTGATTTAATGATATCCACACTAGGCTCCTTTACCCATTCCTCTTTTTTGGATTGATGAACGTAAAATTAATTATTACAAATAAATCTCGTTAATTAGATGAGAAGTTATTTTTTTGTTTTTTTATATATTGATAATGATTTTGTTTAAAATAGATACTTCAAAAGCTATACATTTTCCTCCCTAAAATGATTGGACCAAAAAAACCCAAGAAAATAGTTATTATTTGCTTGAAAAAATATTTTTTAAACTTCAAATGCACATAACTAATAATAGTACGTGTGGTTCATGGAACAAGACCATGATGATTGTCCTATCATGACGACCTATCAAAGATCTTTTAAGAATCTATGTTTTTCACTTTCGGAGTTAAAAACCAAAAGCCAGAAAAAAGTTAAAAAAAAGGTAAAGCACTACTGATGTGATTACACAAATAAAAACATTATTCCCTCTATTATTATATAGCTAACTGTTCTATATTAGCATCTTTTTCATGATTGGGATTTTGAATCACCAACTTTTTCCTTAACTTTCCCATGAGTAAAAATATATGTTTGGATGTGATTGATATGATATATTTCCCCACCGTTAATTAATAATGATCTAAATAAAAATTGACTTTCGGATTAAACTGAAAGGCAAATCTCAATCTCATATAAGTATAACCTTAATACACATCATAATAGCGTCTTACGCATAAGAGTAACAGGCTTTAGTTCCACCGATAAAGGACGGTTTCTGATATACCCATTATCAGATTGGGTTAAAATAGGCGTAGTGTTAGGCCATTTGTGGAGTTGGGCTCTTTCTGCATATAAAGTCGTGGACCCTTTACTCTTAGGTTTTGACCCAAAGGAAAAATGGTTCCTCTTAGGTTCTTTAGACCATGTTTATCAACGTCTCTTAGAATGGAGGTTCTTAACTTAATTTGACTCTTTTTTTTTTAATTTTTTTTTGTTAAGAGACGGCTCTTAAGATTCTTATTTAAGAGACGTCTCTTATGTTTTCTTAGTTAAAAGTTAAGAAACGTATTTTAGAAAAGTTAAGAACCTCTGCTAAGAGACCCCCAATAAACCTGCCCTTAGAATCTTTACTAAAATAAATACGTTCTTTCTTGTTATAGTATTAAAGTGATATTTAGAAAGAAAACAATCAAGTTAGATGATTTTTTAATTTAAATATAATACTATTAATTTTTGATTGATTATATTATACATACTATTATATTATCAACTGAATCCTAGTTATATTAGCAATAAATGATTACTAAAAATTAATAAATAATTTATTAATTTCTATGCAGACATCTTAAATATCATATATTGTGATACTTAAGGAATATTTCTTTATTTATATATATATTATCTATGTGAAGTATATATTAATATTTTCTAGCTAGTCATATTAGATAGGCAGATTAGCATTATTGCAAAAATCATAAAATATTGATGTTATTCAATAATGCTGAATATATTGAAAACAATAAACATAAGCAAATACTTCAGAAGAAAAAGAAAAATGTATACACAGTTTACTGTCGTTTCTATTTGGAGTTACATGTACATACACTTAACAATTCTGTTGTTATTTCCTCCTTTTTATACATTCGAAAAAAAATGGTTTAGTAGTAGTAGAAGAAAGACTTCCTACATAGGACAAACCGAACTCATGTTTGTACTAAAGCATGATGACATCGAAGAGCTTCCTGTTGTCGTGGACGATATGTCTGATTGACTAATCACTGTCTCAAACTCCATCTTGATCTTGATCTTGATCTTGATCATCACCAACTCCATCGTTCTCCAAGCGAGATCCTGACCCTCCGGGAGCTACATCGACCTGACCAGTGCACCGTGGACTAATAATCGCTATACCAGCTCGACAGAGAGGACAGTTAGTGTGAGACCTAAGCCAAGTGTCAATGCAAGAGATGTGAAAAGCGTGGTTACATTTAGGCAACAACCTAAGACTTTCGTCTTCTTCAAACTCGTTTAAACAAACAGGACAATCTGTTCTCTCGATCAACCCATCTCCTCTCTTGTAACTAGAGATCGTAATCGAGTTAATGATCGATTGTTGTAGACCTGTTGGATGGTCCACCTGTTCCCTATCCTGAAACCCTTCATCTCTCTCAGATTGGTTGACTCGGCTTATGCTCTCTGTGACGTATTTAGCTACAAGAAAGAATCCTGTGAGGAGGATGGCTAAGACCGCACCTGTAATGGTGATGATTGTTATGGCGTGAATGGAAGATGAAGGGTCTTGAGATGGTTGATGGATTGATGGAGATGGAGGTATGATTGGTTGTGGAGATATGGTGTACTTATCAGGTTCTTGATAGCAATTGTAAGGGCAAATCGGGTCGCAGATTCCTAATGAGCAATCTAATGTCTTGTTAGTCTCTGATGCTAAAATAGGGAAGAGCTTTCGATGCCTCTTCTTAGCCATAAGGGTATTGGTTGCTTGGACTGCACGAAATCAAGATCAAGAGATATTTGTAAGGGTCATTGAAAACAGAGAAGTGAAATTTGTTTGTTTGACAATGTACAATATGACTTGAGTTTATCTGTGGGTTTCTTTCACGTTCATGAGAAAGAAAAGTTCTTCTCATCTTTGGTATTGACTTGTTCTCTTGTGCCAAATTGAAGCATCTTCAAGTTGTTTAGTGAAAGCCATATTTTATCCTTTTGTTAGCCTTCGGCAGACTAAAGATTTGAATTCTTTTTTTTTAATATCACAGAGTATACCATCTCTAATCTACTTTTATTTTCATTTTTATATTTTTTCTTAAAATAAAGAATTTCTATTATAGAATTAGATTTGCTCTAATATATGTCTTTATAATAGAGTTTTTTTTATTTTAAAAAATATAGAAATATGTTATTTTTACATCCAAATATAAAAACAAAAAAATAACATTTCTTTATATTTTCTTTTAAAATAGAAAAATTCTATTATAGAATCGTAAAATCACCTCTATAATTGAGATTTTTATTTTACAGGAAAATATAAAGATATACAATGGTGATGCTGTTAGTAGTGACACAACGTGATGTATATAGCAGGTAAGTAACACAAACCAGAATATGATTTGAATTCTCACTTTGAACCGTGGAGTTTTATTTTTTCTTACAAAATATTGAGAATGGTTTTCTACTAGTGTCGTTGCTTTATAATGAGAACTAGCTTTTGACCCGCGCGCCCGCGCGGGTGTTATTTTTATAAATGTCAAATATTTTAAGCAATTTGTTTGATATAAATGTATATATAACTGGAATTTAATATTTGATATCCATTATCTGATCTGAGATCCTATCCGCTTCGAAAACGGATATTCGGGGATTCTAAAAGTGATTTTACGGATTCGAGTGATCCACCTACAAATTCAGATAATAAAATTTTAGGTCTAGATATACAGATCCGAATTTTAAATATTTAAAATTTAATTATAGTTATCTATGTATATTATACATACTTTTATATAAAATAACTAAAATTTTAATTTTATTAAATTTTAATGATTTTAAGTATTTTTAAATAATAATTTTAAATAGACTAAATAGATGGTTAATATTTAGTTTTTGATTTATTTTAAATGAAAAAATAGGTTCGGATATCTAAGTGTATTTAGATTTTAGTCTGAATATCCTAACCCTGAATATCCAGATCCGAATAACAATTTTACGAATCCAACGAATACATATCTGAATCCGTATATCCTAAAATACTGTGGATATTCGATCCGTCCAAGACCTAACTGTGTATATGTATTATATGGTATAAAAAAAATTTAAATTCATAAATTACATAGGTTATTCTTATTAGATATATATCGTACAAATGAATAATACATTGTATTTGTTTGTATATATAACCATCTATAATAAATATTAGTATGTATTTTAGTCATTAAATTGTTATGAAAAGTTACATGATTTTATTATTGTAAATCAATAAGTTCAGATTATAATCGAAAATTATTAACATTGTTATATTTTTTATATTTCAAATATAGTTGGTAGATTATATGAATATAAATAAAAAATAAAACTAATTTAATGCTATATATATGTATAATTCTGTTTTTATTATAAAAATTTGGAAAACACATATACATTTTTTTATGAATCTTCAATTCCAATGACAAAGATTGTTAATGGGTTTAGCCGAATTTTATTTTTTTTCTTGTTAAAAATTAATGTTTAGATGTTTGGATGCATGGATAATATCAGTGGCATTTTTTGTAAATATTAGTTAAAACCAATAGTTATTTTCTATTTGTATTTTAGTTTTAATAGATTAGATTTATTTTTTTCTTAGATGTTTGGATGCAAGGATAATATGAGTGGCATTTCTTGTAAATATTAAGCAAAAATAAGGGTTATTTCTTGTTTGTAGTTCACTTTTAATAGATTAGATTAAATTCTGAAAACATACATGAAGATTATAACTTTGGCCTTTCAAATTGCAACATGGGTGCCTCCGTTTCAGGAAGATCTTAGAAATAAAACTAAATTGTTTTACTAAGCCTTCGAAAATACACTTTATACTCCCCTCTCAGCCTCCTCTGTGTAATGAAAACTCTTTTCTTTGCACGAAGCTTCCTTATATTCTCAAGTCTTAACAATGTCAAATTCGTGAAGTTTCATGGGCCTAACTAAACCTATTCTCACAGTTTACACAGGCCTATGCTGTCAGAATAAGAAAAGATCAAGAGGTCTATATGAATCTGCTAAATAAAATATTAGTGTTCTGGCAAAAGCTGAAGACAAATCCATGAATCATGGTCTGGTTGATATATTGCTTTGATGTAGGCAGCTTAGTTGCAGGGTCTCTATCATATCACATCCATGCTTTGTCTTGGTGAAAAAGGTTTTGTTTTTTCAAACTAACAACCACCTTTTTAGTAACTTAGATTTTAAATTTAGTATGAATTAATATATCACTGAAGCAAACTAACTAAATAGTATTAGTTTGTTTCTTTGTCATACTAACTAAATAGTATTAGTTACATCATGTTTATAAGAAATCAGATTATAGTAGAGTAGGCATTCTAAATACATCAAGGTCTAGGACTCTAAAGACATGGTCACGTATCCACTTTCTTTTGTTAGTGTTAAGAAATTAATCAAAGTAATATAATTACGTCACATACTTGATTTCAGTTGTTGGAAAGCCTCAGTGATTGCTCATAAGAAAAGTTAGTTCATCTTCTTTTGGTTTGGTCAATCGTATATTGAATCATTAAGGGGATTTTGATGACACATCGTGACTACTTTGGTTTGCATCATCATCATTTATCTTCTTACAAAGGACCCTTTGAGTGTGACTTTATGATCTGTCACCAAACCCCTTTGTTGAGTATGTTTAAAGCTAGATGAGAGGAGGAACAAGTCTTTATCCCAAAATATGAAAAAAAAAAAAAATTCAAAACTGAAATGATGAAAATATTAGTTGGATGGCAAGTAGACCCAATTCTCTACTAACTCCAACATACCCGTTTGGTTCCAAAATTTCTCTATAAATTTACTTACAACTCACAAGGATTTTCATTAAGTCACAATCATTTTTTCAATTAAAATAAACTGTTACACTCATAGACAAAAATGGCAAACTTGAGTACACTTGTTGGTTGCTTTGCCATCATCTTCTTCACTGCTACTGTCGCACCTGCTTCTTCAGCCACTCATTCTGTTGAATGGTCTCTCGGAAATGACTATAGCTCCTTGGCTACGGGAAAACCCTTTGCTGTTGGCGACACGATAGGTATATATATAGCCTCTTGTATTGTATGCATATTATATGTGCTAATATGCATTTGCATTTACATCTTAAATTTTCACCCAAGAGCTTGTTGATAATAAAAAGCAATAACATACTATAGAATCAATATGTTGTAGAAGTTGTATGCTCTCGTCAATATATTTTATAAGAGAAAAACTTATTTTTTGTTTCTTAATAATACGTTTTCGTAAAATAAACTAGTTCCTTTGATGAAATATTAAAATTGTGATATATTTAGAAATTTTACCATTCAAACGAGATAAAAAATAACAATGGTGGTAATATGTATATAGATGTGATATATGTATGTACATTGTGTTGCATATAGTGTTCAATTATGGTGCGGGTCACACGGTGGACGAAGTGAGTGAAAGTGACTACAAAAGTTGCACACTGGGGAACTCAATCTCTTCGGACAGTAGCGGAACCACAAGCATAGCTCTCAAGACATCTGGTTCTCACTACTTCATTTGCGCTATCCCCGGCCACTGCACTGGCGGCATGAAGCTCTCTGTCAACGTAGGTGCAGCAGCCTCTTCCGGCGGTGGTGGGGACGGTTCCACCGCCAAAACTACACCTTCTCCGACCTTAGAAGGCGGAAAGGCTGCTCCTACTGCTTCTGCCACTGATGTGTTGAAGCCGTTAAAGGCTTTGGTTGTGACTTGTGTGGTTGCGCTATTATATTCTTTGGCTCTTTATTAGTTGTCTTTTATGTGTTTTAAAGTCAGGCTAGAGGCAGTGCTATCACCTTATTTGTTCATTATGGGCTTTTTAGTAGTTAATGGGCTTTAATGCGTCACCGTTAATGCTACATTACACCTTCATCTCCGGCCCAAAGTATCTCATTATCTCTAATTGTAAAACTAATCTTCCACTGTTCCACTGATATCTCACATTTTCGTCTAATATACGATAAACTTTTTCTATAAATATATAATTTTGGAGACAAAGTGTGAACCTTTGAATACTAATAATATTTTAGAAGTGTGAATACTTGAAAGAAAGTTGTACATGGCTTTTGAACTTCTGATCACGTTGTCTGAAGAATAAAGGATCGACACATGTGCCACGAGCAGATGACACACGGTCTCGTCACCGTGTAAGAGACGACCAGATGGGCATTGACCACGAAGCACATTTGAGCTATAAAGGCCCAAACACCGGCCCACCGACTCAGAGATGGACCTACCAGATCCTTCATTGCATCTAAGCCGTCCATCTTGAGAAAAGACACTCTAACCACTCCAGATCTCATAACTAAACCAAACACAACAATGGAACAGAAAGTTTGGTCAGAATTAATAATGTCTGCATCTACTTACCAAGTTACCAACTTTCTTTCATTTATATATACAAACAAAATCTATACGCATATTAACTATTAATAAATTCTAACCATTTGATGGTGACTAGTAATCAAATTTGCTTTTATTAGTGTCGTTGTATCACTACTAAACACAAATAAATAATCCTTGACGAAAAAATAAAAAATTAAGACGGAAGAAAATAAAATTAAAAAGTAAAATGTGGGACCATCCTACGTTGATTTCACCAAAACATCTGTTTCTTTAATCTTTTTTTTATTAATTTATTTTTCTTGCTTCTTTAAAAAATAAAATAAGGATTGAAGAAAGAAAGAGAAGGATCTTGGAAACTTCATGGAAAATCAAAACTAGCTTTTGCATTAGTTACACACATCACCTATAAATACAATCACGAGATGGAGAAAAACAACGAACAAGAATCATTAAAATACACAAAGAGCTCAAGAGATTTAATTATAATCAATGGCAAACATCTTCCTCATCGCCAGTGGATCAAGAAGAGCAATGAAGTCAAAGAACCCTGGAGGAAAGAGATCAAACTCGAATCCAAACTCAAACTCAGACAATAACTTCTCATGCAAGAAGCACACGAAACACAGACAATCTCCTGGAGTATGTTCCCTATGTCTCACCGAGAGACTCTCTAAGGTATCTCTAGAGTACTATGAGTACACTAAGAACGCAGCTCAAACGGCGTCGTCTTACTGCTCAACAGCATCATCTTCCACATCGGTCTCGTCTTGTTACACTTCTTCTTCGGTCTCTTCTTGTTCGTCTCCATTGCAATATCGGTATAGAGAGAAGAAGAAGGATGGGAAGAAACAAAGCTTGTTCAGATTATTGCTTGGATCCATCGTAGATTAGTTTTTTTATTTATTTTCAAAGTTTTTTACTGATACTATTAGTATAGTATGTTTATTTTATGTATCCATTCTTGGTCACTCGGAAAATGCAGAGAATCAGCAAAATTGCATAAGATTATAGCTACAAAATTGTATTTTAGATCTTAGTGTACGTTAAACAATAAAAGGAGTGGAAATTTAAAAATATTTTAATGCTCATTTAGTACAAAGTTATAATTGCTAGAAATTTTATACAAATGACTCTATAACGGATAATTCTATGTTTTATAAATACTGCATTCACCAATTCGAACAAAGATCCACATAACAGATCACTCTTTTAAGACACGAAATTCAAAATATTTTGGTGTATTAATAATATTAATAAACCATCAATTAAGTTACTGGACTAAGAAAGTTTCCACAAAGATTTACAAGTTTCTTGTTGTAAACTATGTCGGTGGTAATATATTGTGCATTTTTTTGTTTAATCACAACATAATGTTCGTGGTTAAAAAATATTTTTCAGTTTTGTCGAATGCGGTGTTACATCCAGAAACCATAATATACTATGATCAAATATTATCAACTTGTTTTCTTAAAAAAATATATGATAAAAATTGTTTTTCGCCCAAAATTGTGCATGAGCTAAATATCCTTAACTAGAAAAATTACTGCATATTGTCGTCAGCATCTTTAATGAATTTTAAATTAATGAATTCAATATTGATATGTTTCACACAGAATGAAATTAATATACACACATCAAATTTATTCTATAACCCAGGATAGTTTTAGTTTTTTTTTTTTTGACTGACGGATAGTTTTAGTTTGAACCTAAAGACTAATGAAATTCTTAGTATATATATATATAAAGTCCAATATTCTTACCAATTATAGTGTTTACTATGACTAAAAGTCTAAACACACAACAATATTCTTAGAGTGCAATTTGGTATGTGATTTTGACCTACGTGACGAGTACTCTTTTGTATATACGGGAACAAACAATTGAGCCACAGATTCTTGGTTAATAACGTATCACCGTAACTTATTTAGAAACAACTCCACTGAAAGGTTATATCATCTATGATTTTTTGTTTGAGATACTTTAGAAGTTTTCATGCTTTTAAATATTTGAATGCCATCTTTGTCATAAAGACGTAGGTATGTGTCAGAACACCAGTTGGAAAAAAAACCCAAATAATTACCTTTCACGTTTCATTATGTGTAATGCACACTTATGGGATATGTTTAAGGAAATAAAATGCATAATAAAATACTATGATTTGATAGGCTGGCGCATGACTTTTACTCAAGTTGCCAGAAAGAATGTACGGTAAGAGGACAAAGACGTGTTGTACTTTCATATCATATGATTCACTTCATTCATATCACATACAGCTGTTCTATTGTTAATTGAGCCGTACCACTAATGTCTGATGCGCATACAAATCAAAAATATTTACAGATAGATATGTTGTATGTGTTGCGCGTCTTACAACTTAGACAATAATATATGATGATCACCGATGAAGTCCGGTGAAAGTTCTTTGAACATTAGTATAAATATTTTTTTTAATTCATCAGTAATCATTAGTTAGCGTTTTAGTTTAATTCAACTGGAGAACTATAATTTCCATTAAAATATAATTTCTATGATTAACATTAACAATCAAGTTCAAAGAAAATAAATGTGAGTCCAACCAAATACTTTTTCTAGAATATGCGTACATATTAAGTTAAGAGAACATTCTCAAAACCGACCTATACTAGTCTAATATACCTAGACCATCCTTGTCTAGTTTTGTTTTGGTACATGAGATGAGATACACGAGTCACATGACTGGTAATTAGTGCCGGTCTTGGTCTCTTGGAAGTTGGAACCGGTCTCCCAAGAAAAGAAACAATGTGACTCTAGTTTTGAAAAGTAACAAAGTTGATTCTTTTGAAGTGCCATATTTATTCTTCAAATTTTTTAAATGAATAAATTAACATGTACTAGCATGAAAATATTTTGTTGCTTCTGAGGCCAATACAAATTTAACCTTGAATTAAACCTTTCTACATCTTTCAATAATCATTCTCGTATTTCTGATCCTTCTATTTTGTTTTCTAAGATCTGTTTTGATTAAACCATTTATTTTATGAAAATCCAACAAAAGATCATCTTGAAAATTTTTACAAGACCAAATTCAACATATACTAGCATACAAATATTTTGTTGCTTCAGTCCAATACAAATCTAGCCTTTATTTTTACCTTTTTACGACTTTCAATAATCATTCTCCTATTAGAGATGTTTCCTTCTATTCCGTTTTCTAAATCTGTTCTGATTAAACTATATAGTTTGTGAAAAATCCTACAAATAGTCATCCTTAAAAAAATTTCACAATACCAAATTCAAGGAGAAAAAAAAACTATTTTGTAAAAATGCTTGTTGAGTGTATACGCAATAAGGCTTTCAGCCTCGTCATCAAAACGAACAAGGACCTAACTGGGCCAGTTATAAATACCCAATCCAAGTTCGAAACTATTGCCTCCACTCAGTAGTATCATACTAGTAATTCCGTTATATCCACTTGAAAATCCGTTATAAAGCCACGTATAAGTAATTATAGTCTGCCCGTAAAAGATTGGTCAAATCATTACTCGTCTGCCCGGGAAATCAATTTCAAATTTCAAAGATATAGTAACGAATCAAACGGTCGTCTATAAACGTTAAAATAACCGTTAACAGGATTCAATTCTTACCTTAACCACAAATATATTCTCTCCTTCTTCTCCTCCTTGCTCTTCTTCACACTCATCAATCAAGGTCAAGACTCTAACAATGGCAGATCTGGATTCATATTGCGAATTAAGTAACGGTAAGTCGCTTCGAAACTCTAAGCTTAATGTATTCCGAAAATGAAGAAGAGTTTTAACACTAGAATCTGGATTTTGATTGTAGATATGGAACAATCAAGAGATCCCGTAGCGTTAGGGTTTCATCATCTAGCATCTCCCGATCTAGTAAACTGTGGCGTTTCGCCTGATAATATACCTCGAGGCAGCTATGTAGATTCGCCGGACATTGCTAAGAAGCTCAGATTCTCCACTGAGCTTTCTCTAGAGAATGGTATCGAAGGCCGTAACACTCGATCTGTGAAATTCTCGGCGATTAATCAGACGTTTGAGTTCGAGTTGTCTCCTGAGTCTTCCTTCGAGTTGCCTTCTCTACCTGGGAACACGACGACGCACGTGATGAGTATTAACTCGGGTTGTACAAGCGATGGTGTAGATGTGGGTGATGTGACTTTCTTGAAAGATGAGTTTTACAGTGGAGGTGGAACTGTGACGACTGAGGATGTTGTTGGCGACGAAGAGGAGGTTTTGTTGTATCAAACAGCTAGAGTTGGAGATTTTGCTTATAAGTTTCAGGCATTGGATCCTGGGGATTACTTCATTGACTTGCATTTTGCGGAAATCGAGTTCACTAAAGGTCCGGCTGGAGTTAGAGTTTTCGATATATTTATTCAAGGAGCAAAGGCAAGGACGGTCATTGCATTGAGTTTTTCTTTGTGTTCTTGTTCATCACTTATCTATCATTTATGATTCGGTTGAAAACTATTGCAGGTTATATCTGGACTTGATTTGTTTTCGCAAGTGGGAGCAAATACACCTTTTGTGATATCTGATCTAAGGATGCTCGTTGGTCTTGAAGGAGAGTTATCTATACGGTTAGAAGGAGTGACAGGAGCTGCAATTCTATGTGGCATTTCTATTAGGAAGGAGGCAACGGCTTCTTGTATGTTGCTTTTTACCTTTTTGTGTCTTTGACTAGATTTCGTTTTGGTTTCTTTTTAATCATGCATGTGAGATATATGGTTTGATATGCTGCTTGGGAATCAAATAAGTGTTTTCTTAGATAATCAAGCTTCAATTTTTCTTTCAGATGTTGAAGACACCGGAATGCTGGCGGTGAACACTGTTCTGACTCTGCCACCTCAAGTGAGAGATCTTCCACAAGCTTGATGTTTTTAGTTTAGTTTGAGTGTACATAAGTTTTGTAGAATATTAAAACATCGAACTGTTGTTAGGAAAATGTGGACTGCAGAACGGACGAAGAGACCCATGAGGTGAGTAATGACTGTGAGCAGCAGATGAAAGAGATGGCGGACATGAAGAGAATGGTTGATGAACTTAAACAAGAGAACCAACGAAAGAGTAGAGAATGCGAAGACGCATTGAGTTCTCTCCGTGAGCTTCAAAATGAGCTAATGCGCAAGTCGATGCATGTTGGTTCTTTGGGTATGTGTATTTCTCTCCTCTTTCTTACATCTTTCATTGCAAGCCTGTAAGCTGAAATTTCTGTACTTTGTTTATATCTAGCATTTGCTGTGGAGGGACAAGTCAAAGAGAAGAGCAGATGGTTCTCTTCATTAAGAGATTTGACAAGAAAATTGAAGGTATACGAAGCAAACTTTAAGATACTATCAACAACTTGAAAATATTATCCTCATTTTAACGAATCTGAGTCCATAGATTATGAAAATGGAGCAAATTAAGCTGTTGGAGGAGGCTTCCACATACAAATCGGTAGTCCGAGATATCAACGAGTTCAGTTTTCACATCCACTCCAGAGGTGAGTCTTGATCTTGCTGTTAAATGGAAACACCACTAGCACTATAAAGAATATATGAATTTGTGTATCTGTGAATGTTATTCGTTGACATTTGTTTTCGACAGTAAAGCATGACGCAGAATTGCATGAAAATCTCAAAGCTAAATTTGTAGAGGGAGAAAAAGAGAGGAGGGAACTATACAACAAGATACTAGAGCTGAAAGGTTTGTTTTTATATCCAATGTTAACTTCTAGAGGGACCTTCTTGCAAAGGCAGCCTAACAACTTACAGTGATCATTCTTTCCTCCAGGAAACATCAGGGTCTTTTGCAGGTGTCGCCCCCTAAACTTTGAAGAAATTGAAGCAGGAGTGTCAATGGGAATTGATGTTGAGTCAACCAAAAATGGAGAGGTCATAGTCATGTCAAATGGGTTTCCCAAGAAAAGTTTCAAGTTCGATTCAGTCTTTGGTCCTAACGCTTCCCAAGGTGATCTTTGACATCCATTATCAACCATTTGCTACTTGCCTTGCAGGAAACATTATCTCGCAACATTTTTCTTGTTCTTTTTCTAGCTGATGTTTTTGAAGATACTGCTCCTTTTGCTACGTCGGTCATTGATGGATACAACGTTTGCATTTTCGCCTACGGCCAGACTGGCACTGGGAAAACTTTTACCATGGAGGGAACTCCAGATAACCGTGGTGTAAATTATAGAACACTGAAAAATCTGTTCGAAATAATGAAAGAACGAGAAAACCGCTACAGTTATGAGATCTCGGTCAGTGTCTTGGAAGTTTACAACGAGCAAATAAGAGATTTGTTGGTCCCTGCTTCACAAAATGCATCTGCAGCGAAAAGGTACTGGTACATAAGATATGTAGATAGTTAAGCATGCAAGGGTCATGGTTTTAGACTCGTTGATTATAACTTAATGTTTCAGGAAAGACATTATAAAGTAACTTTTTTGTTGTTTAACTAAAAGTCGGCAAAAATGGTTTCTGCTTAGTTTGACATCCATCAACTGAAATTCATATCACGGTTCTTTGCAGGTTTGAGATAAGGCAAGTGAGTGAAGGAAACCACCACGTACCAGGATTGGTTGAAGCACGCGTGTCAACCATAGAGGAGGTTTGGGATGTGTTGAAAACAGGAAGTAATGCAAGGGCTGTTGGGAAAACGACGGCCAATGAGCATAGTAGCCGATCTCACTGGTGTAGTTCAATTCTTCTTTTCAGAAAATCCTCTCCAGTGATCATCTATCTAAATGTAGTTCCTCTTCTTTGCGCAGCATTCACTGCGTGATGGTAAAAGGGGAGAATTTGCTGAATGGAGAATGCACAAAGAGCAAACTATGGTTAGTTGATTTAGCAGGAAGCGAACGGGTTGCAAAGACAGAAGTGCAAGGAGAACGGCTCAAGGAGACCCAAAACATCAACAAATCTTTATCTGCTCTTGGTGACGTTATATATGCTCTTGCCAACAAAAGCTCCCACATTCCTTTCAGGTCAATATGATACATTTATTTTCCTTGAGTTACTATCCAAGGTTGCTACAGTCACCATTTTGCATCCAGCTTGACGCTTGGTTTGCATTTATCTTTCAGAAATTCAAAGCTCACTCATTTACTTCAGGATTCTCTAGGTACTAACTTTGTCCTCAAAGCAGCAATCGATTTTTTTGGGTTACATATGTTGCACATGACTTTTCTGTTATGAAGCTTATGATGAACATTGACTGGTATTTGACAGGAGGAGATTCGAAGACCCTCATGTTTGTACAAATCAGTCCTAACGAGAAGGATAACGGTGAAACGCTATGCTCATTAAATTTTGCTAGCAGAGTTAGAGGGATTGAGTTGGGGCCTGCAAAGAAGCAGCTAGACAATACTGAACTCTTGAAATACAAGCAAATGGTATGCTAGACTCAAGTTGACATCTCCATGTATGTGTTTATCAAATCATTCAACTGTTGATCTGCGTTGTGATTAATTTTTTTATAGGTTGAGAAATGGAAACAAGATATGAAAGGAAAAGACGAACAGATGAGGAAAATGGAGGAAACAATGCTTGGTTTAGAAGCAAAGGTCAAGGAACGAGACACTAAGAACAAAACCCTTCAAGAAAAGGTAAAAGAATACTCACCATAACCACAAGAAGAACATAAGTTAGAACATTTCATCTTTGCTGAATCCATCACAACTCACTTTCTTTGCTAGATAAAAGAACTTGAATCGCAATTGCTGGTAGAGAGGAAGCTGGCTCGTCAACATGTAGACACCAAGATTGCTGAGCAGCATACAAAACAGCAGAACGAAGATGAAAACAACACATCAAAGAGGCCACCACTTGCAAACGTACTCTCGGGAAGCAACAAGACCTCAAATGAAACAGCATCTTCCAAAGAAACGGTGAATCTAACCCGACCACCACTCTCAGAGAGCACCTCCAGCTACGATCTACCTCCTTTACCCAACGGTGGCCTCAAGTACAATGACCTCACTGAAAAGGAGAACAATCCAGACATGGTTGACCGATTGCAAATACCAAAGAGAACAGGAAGATTCTCCGTTGGTCCAAAACGCATCCTACCAGCTCCAGCTCCAAGGAGGAGTACTCTTGCCCCAGTGCCATACCTCCCAATCACATCAACTTCGCCATTAAGGCCATCACGTCAAGCTACCATCACAAACTCACCTGATGAAAAGAACGGCACTAACCAAGTTCCCTTCATCAGCCCTAAGTTGCATAAAAGCAACGGGAAGACGCTGAGTAGCATACTGAGACGAAGCATGCAAAAGAGAACGCAAACAAAATCTACCTCGAGACAACAACAACAACAACCGTTGAGAAGAGGTGGCATTAATGTCGGCATGGAGAAAGTTAGGCTGTCTATAGGAAGCAGAGGGAGGTTAGCTCATAGAGTTCTGCTAACCAATGCTCGCAAGGCAGGTTTAAAGGAGACGCCTCTGAAACAGACACAGAAGGAGAAAGAGAGATGGATCTGAAACTATTGAACTGGTGTTTTTTTCTGTGACCTGATGACTTGATCTTGTTTCATTTTAATTAGATGATCGGAGGATGATTGATTTATTCTCATCCTCCTGTGTGGTTTGTTGATTTGTTTGATCCTACTTGTATAGTGAGTTAGTGCATTCTTGTTGTTTCTAAACATGTGAAATGATTTGGTTTTCATTCAAGAACAAGAAGACTAAAAACTTTGTTACCAATAAGGTGTGTATAGGTTACTCTTACCTCAACAATCTCTATGTTTCTTTTGTTTTATCAAAATCTTTTGGCTGAGTTTGTATAATGATATTCTTTTTCTTTAATTTGTTACAACGATGACTATCCATTGATTCAGCATTAATGCCTAAAATCTGGACAGTTTGATTCACCAGAAAGAGAAAGCTAAATCCAGTACTCTTCTTAATCTACCAGGTTTAGCTGATGCCTTCGCTATCTGATCCTCCATTAGCCTCTCCACGTCTGGTCCCATATCGTGAACCATCTTAACCGACTCAGAGAGACGGTTTAGCAAGTTCACCAGTGCAATCACCTCATTACGTTGCAGTTGCAGCTGGAGAAATAGACAAGACAATATATCAGATCATTGATGCTTGTGTACAAGACAAAGAAGGTCAAGAAACTCACTGTTTGGTCACCCTCCTTATCTTGATTCCCAACAGAGAAGAGGATCTTCAACGCTGTCCCTAGACCCTGAACCTGAAGCTTCCCCCAAAGCCGACATTTTTCACAACCTACACAATCCATCAGTGCACTGCAAATACATACATAACTTAGTTAGCCAACATATTAAGCTCTATGAGTGTATCGTTTTTAATGAAAGTAAGACGAACCTTATGTTCCTGAATTGTTTCTGGATCTGCTGTTTCAGTTCAGGTCCACCTTGACCTTGCCACAGCTTAGCTTCATCAAACGGAACAGGACATGCTGTTTGGAGTTTAGGACTGTACAGTAATTGTTTAATCAAGGACTGTGTTTTCAGATCTTCGGCATGGTTGCCAGTGTCATACTCTGCTTGCTCCAAGTATGCTGTTGCCTATACGTTGTAAGAGTCAGTAAGATTGTCTAAGAAAAAGATTGTTCAGATTTGGCTTTTCAAAGACCGTAGAGAAGTTTACTCACTTTAGTTACAGCACGTAGCACAAAGAGATACGTGAAGTACATGTTTCTGACACGATCCGGATGTCTCAAGATACGATCATACATCAGTTCAATGTTCTGTCCCCACTGCATTTCAACGAAAACATGTCACAGTCATGAACCATAACATAATCATGAGTTGAGATACTATCTCAGAAACATACAAACCTGGTTGCGTGACTCATCAAGAAGATAATCACCAGCTATGTGCATGGAGATTGAAGAATGAAGACCTGATATCAATTTGTACAAAACCTTTTTCTCTGGACATGTCTCTCCAGATGAATCTGCATGTACACCCATCACATTACAAGTCTTTATCTCACAATACTAAAAACGATGGAGAAAGTCAAACTCACATTTTGGGCAGTTCTCTGAGTATATAGAGTCCCAAATCCTTCTCGCAGAAGGTCCAGTGTAACCAGTATACCTCTCAGGGTTTAGTTGAAGATTTACATAAGTCATCTCACCTGGACATTAACTCAATACCAATCAGTTCTCAAAACACATTGGCGGCATCAAACTGTTTTAGTTAAACTACATACTGTTATCTGTGTCATCCTCATGCGTCCATGGATTATTAGTTTCAACCCAACCTCTGAATGCTATGTTATCTATAGTACGGTCAACAGCAGCTTGTGGTTTCCCCTCTTGACAAATCAGATTATCAGAAGGAAGACCTGCGATGTTATACGGCCTTTTAAAAGGTTCAGGGAACTCATTCTCTGGACATTCACAGACACTGCAATCACGTAAACGACACATCCCATCGTCTGGCCAGAACGGGCAGTCACACCACAGTTTGACCTGCCACCACATTAGAGATGAATGATTATAAAAACAATGTTAAAGAGTAGTGACTATACAGAAGAGTACCATCAAAGAAAAAGAAGCAGACCTTAAAGTAACGGAAGAATGGAGTAGTGACGAGATCTTGAAGCAAAGGATTCAAAACCTCACTGTTGAGATTGTCCACTGTTTCGTAGTCACAGCAACAGTCCTCAACCATACCTTTGTATTTACCAGTTTCCTGTATACATCAAATATGAGTCTTAACAACATCGTTCAGAATCACACATCTTGCATTATAGACAACAATTCATGTGTTAAAAAAAAAAAAAGACAACAACAATTCAGAGCTTTGACTCAACAATGTCATCAAAAGATTCAGTTTTTTATCATCCTGAATCAAAAGCTTTGACCTTTAACTCTTGTCAGCACGAAACAAAGTTCATCAAATTCAGACACGAACATGTAACTGAGATCCATATCAGATTGAAGCAAAGATGGAGAGTAATCACCGAACCTGAAGTGAGCAGCTGCAAGAGTTTCGATCGGTGAAGAAGAAACCGACATTAGAAGCAGTTCTAGAGCTAACAGCAACTGCTAATAAGACAACGACCAAAGCCGCCAAAGGCCATCGCCATGTTTGTCTCTTCCTTTCGCTTTCTTCTTCTTTAATTGCGCCTTTTCCCATTCTCGTGAAAGAAAACAAAAAGCAGCAAATCAAATTGGGTCGTGACGACAGATCCTTTCACGGTAAACACGTTTTTTTTTTTTTGCGTTTTTCGGACAACTCTCAAAACCCCATTGTTGTTGTTGTTAGTTATGTCTGAAGATCGGTGCTCTTATTAAGCAGAATAGTCATGAAATATGGATGCGTTAGTTTCAATGACGCATTTTTAATTTGGTTTTGACATTTCAGCACGACGCGCGGAGTCTGAGTAACACGCGCAACGTTTAGTCGGCGCGTGGTGGGAACATTTATTTCGTTTGTCCCGTGACGTGCTTTAGCCAATAGGATCCGTTTGTTACTTTGTTCTTTGGAATATAAACATCTTGCCGTTTTAACACGTCTCAGTCAACGGATGGTCGTTGACTAAATACCTTACCTGTCCTCTGTAATGGCCGCCACGTCACGGATTAGTTTTAAATCAGCATCTCATCAATAAACCAAGGTGCTAACAAAAGTTGGAGAAACAAAAACAGTATTTCATAAAAAAAAAACTTGAAATTCTTGAGATATTACTAACAAATGTCATTGTATAGATGCTTTACGCTAAAACTAAATTTGATTCTTTAATAAAATAGATGAAAATATTAATATACAATTACTTTCTTGAGATTCCCCAGCTATGAAATGCTGTTAAGTGTTGATTGACTGTTACAATGGGATAAATTTTCTAATTTTCTAATTAAATAATAAAACAATACAAATGTAGTGATTTCTTCACTAAATTATCTAAATCAAATACCAGCACTTTATAAATATCTGGGCCGGTGGATTTAAATACCTGGGTCGATAGATTTACATTGAATCGGGTCAAGAGAAATTATTAACCATTTTCCTAAACACAATAGTCTACTTGATCAGCTAAAGAGAGAACGTTTGATTTGGGTGGGCCGTTTGTCTCATTGTGGGCTATAAAGTTAAACATCAGCAATCAACCCATTTATTTTAGGATTTAAAGTAAGCCCTAAACTCGATGTGTCTTACAAGGCAGTTGTTGGAGGCAATAATGCCTGTCACTTGGGTCTCAAAACCTGAACTGTGTATAGATTATCTGTTCATATGTAATATATCAACTGAATGAGAACTTAACTTTGCCTTCTTTTTTATGTTACTTCATGGCGCCTACGTGTTGGTTCAATATAAACAAAGTTGGAGTAGTTAAGGGATTATTTTCACCAATCTTAATTAATATCTCATGAATCTGGCTGAGAAGCAATTCACAATATGATTTGATGAATATAATGGAGAGTTCTATCCTTATCTTTTACTATTCGATTCAAGGATCTTCTAATTATATATATAAAAAACTGTTTTAGGGATATTCCACAAACCAACGCCCCCCTGCATTATGTTTCATTTAGTTACTGATTTATGGTTCAAATAGAAATAAAAAAAATTGGAGTATTTGAAAGATTTTCAGGAATTATTTGCTTGGAAAATGTTCTTCTTCCAAATCTGTGTAGTAGTCTTTTTCTTCTTTCTTATTCGGGTGGCATCACTTTAGAGTTAAACTGATTATTATCTTCTTGATTAGTAACTAAACCCTGTTTGTGCCCGCTGATCTTAGTCTTATGGTCCTTTGTATACTCCCAGAGCCAAAGTATTGTAGGGAGAAAACGAGATACAACATTGATTCATTTACATACAAGATCTGGTGATGAGTTTCATAACAATGAACAAATATTTCAAGACTGGGACTTTTATTTCTCTTCAGTATCCTCCAAGTGGATTAATAAGTAGTTTTTGTGTTGTTAATTACAGCCATAGTCATACGAATAAAAACATTCAAAAGAACACCTTAGATTAGAATAAGGTAATCGGTGAAGCCAAGAAAACCTAATCTTATGATATTAAAACATTGAAAAGAATCATCCATTTTACACAAAAAAATCTAAGTGCATACGTGTTTCTAGAGTAAGGGACAAGTGTCTTGCAACTGTGAGGGTTTTAATTTCCGGACAAATGAGGACATGGTCCACTAATGCATAATGTTTCTGCATCTTCATCTCTTCTTCAGTAGAATTCAGTAAGACAATCTTTTTACTCTACTGTTTTCTTCTTTGTCGTGACGTTCTCTGATTATAAATCTTCGTTTTGAATTTTCTTTAATTTTTTATTGTTCACTTGTTTGTTTGCTTGTAAAAATGTAGAAATAGTTTTCTAAATCATGTTTTAGTTAGTAAGTTTTTTTTTGGTAAAAAAATTAGCTAGTAATTTATTAAAAATTATTGAAGAACAATTGTGGCCAGAAACAAAGATATTAACAACCGTTCGTACATCCTTAAATAATTCTCTGCTTTGGAATCTTGTCTTCTTGCCATGAATTATTGGTATTTGATAGTGTTATCGTTCGTCTTTATATTCTATCTTAGGTGCATTTTCCTCGTGCTGAAAATTGAAATTCAAATCATTTACTAGAAACAAACTCATGTCACGGGAGAGATGATAATGTGAGATGAGAAAGAGCCAAAAATGTATTTAAAGCTGATAGATACCTTTAGAGCATCTCAAACCCTTGAACTCTTTTTTTTTTTTAATTTTTTTTCTTTTTTCAGATTTAAAAAAAAATATATATATATCAACTAGGCCGCCACGTGTCGCGGAGACCCGCAAACAGTGTAAGGACTCGCTAAGAAACAATCATTATTTAAAGATTTTAAAGATTGAATCTTTAACTTTTGTGAGGATCTATTAATTATTTAATTATTTTTTTCTAAAGATTCTTCTTAATGACTCTCAGAACTTCCTATAAATACCCCTAAAATGTGTTTGCTCTCTTCAACTCATCAACTCACTCAAACCCTAAAACACACACAAAACAATAAAAATGAAGACATCTTTTCTCATTACATTCCTGTTGGCTGCAGCTGTCTGCACCCACGGCCTTGAAGAGGTGAAGGACTCCAACGGAAATCCAGTTAAGGTCGGTGCACAATACTTCATCCAACCGGTTAACAGCAACGGCGGTGGTCTTGTTCCAGCCGCCACTAACGTACTTCCCTTTTGTCCACTTGGCATCACCCAAACACTTCTCCCGCACCAACCTGGCCTGCCGGTTAGCTTAGGATATCATCCAAACATTCTCGGCCGATACAACATTGACACGTCTTCCGACATACACATCGAGTTCAGGTCCGAGATATGGCCTGTATGCAACGATTTTTCCAAGTTATGGGCAGTGGATGATTCCTCATCCGCTGCCAAGGAGCCTGCCATTATCATCGGTGGTAAACAGGAGAGCCCAAATAGCGTTTTTCAGATAGAAAAAGCTACAGGAGATCACACTTACAAGTTGACCACCTCATCCGGAACCGTTGGAACCATCCCAGGGCCTTGGTTGGGTGCACCACAGCTAGTTGTCACCAATGATGAGGCTAAGACCTTACTCGTCAAGTTCGTGAAGGTTGATGTTGATGATACTACGGCTACTACTACTACTTCTCGTGTCGAGAAGTTAGGTCTAAGGATGTTCCCATTCTACTAGTCAACAACATCATGTAATGTTAAAAGGCCTGAGACTCGCGTGCATGGCCAAAAATAAATGGGTTGAGATAATACCCTCACGCATGTATCTGAACTTGTCTTTACTTTCATAAGAAATCGAATAAATGTGTGCTAGCGCTTTATGAGACATAACTTTACATTATTCAATATCTAGTTATAAATTTTAGTGACGTATTACCCAAAATCCTATATCCTTTTTGGTTAAACCTAACCAATCAAAGTTATACTTTACTCCAACCCTTTTATTTCTATTTGCCCTTTCACTCATCGTTAATTAGACCGCAAGTGATATATAATCAAAGATAAATCCAGAGATCAATAGTGGTTTCTCGGATTTTTGTGAAAATTATGTAGCTTTGTGCTAAATGACATGCAAAAACTGCCAATTTCACCAATTAGGCTAGTGGTTTAGTATTGTAGTTAGTTTCATTGTGTTCAGTTTCTTATAACGGTTGGGTAGGAGGCTTTACAACATGTTTCGGTATTAGCAACTGCTTCTCTCGGTCTAGAAATTTTTTTTGGATCGAAAATCTATACACCTCCCAACTAGTAATATATATATATATATGTCAATTTCACATAAAAACATGAAATTTTGCTAACTTTCTTTTTAGAAAGACATGCATACGTACGCTAAACAAACATATATATATACACCCACTTAGTTTAGAAAAATAAACCGTTTATAGTTTGATCAAAAATACGTACTACACACTTACACCTATGCTATTAAGTGAGGTTCTTAAGAATAAGTGAGGACTCCACCATTTTTTTAAGAACCGGTTCCAAAAATCTCAATTTAAAGATCGGTTCTTACACTGTTTCGTGGGCGTCACTGACATGTACATGTAGCAGTCCACGATTGATTCGATTTAAAAAAAAAAATCCAAAAAAAGAAAAATTAAAAGCCCCAAAGGGTTTCTTATAGATGGATGTGCTCTTAGCTTTAAAACTATCCATTCAAAATAAGTAAAATATAATTGACTTTTTAGCTTTTGACTTTTGAGCATATCGCTTGCGTCCGAATCAATGTGTATAGAGGCCTATCTTTCCGGAAGTCATGAACATATACCTTGTTCGAAGCAAAAAAAAAAGGGTGAAAAGTTGATACTTTTTGGTACACAAATCTTCCAATAAACTTCTTTGTTCGACATCTCGTTGACATACATCGAACAACAACTAGACTACTCGACTAAAAACACTAATATACAATCAAAGATTTCTAAAAGATCACCGAAACCAAAAATATTAATTAATTTTTCTGTTGATAATGGATATCTTGGAATTCATATACAAGTGTGTGATGTATATACAATAAATTATACGATTAATATTTTGAGAATGTTACATAATAGTATATGTTACAACTTGCTAAATCTCGTCCTCGTACGGCGAGATATGGACACCAAAAATCAGACCACATACAGTCCCCTTCATATTCCTTTCATAGATAGAAAAAAAAAATCAGCGTTCCTTGGACTCTACGATACCCTTTTTGGCTCCTATCATTATTCACTAGCTCCATTTTCTATGCAAATCAAAATTCGAGATCAGACGCATGCATATATATAGAGAAAGAAAGAGGGAGAGGGAGGTATATCCTCCTATCTAGAAATATCATACAATAAAACTGAAGTTTCATTAACAAAAAAAAAAGTTTCATTATCCATGGCTGAATTTCAGGCAAAGAGAAACCCTAATTCCAGAACCAAGATTAATAGATTCACAACCAAATGCTCTTCGATGGTGAAACATCATCGTGCCCGTCTATACATACTCCGCCGCTGTGTCACCATGCTCCTCCGCTCTTACATTGATCATGATGACTAACTTATCAACTCACGCATATATATAACACCGTCTACATATGGCTGCGTTTCTAGTTCTGTTTCTGCTTACATTTTTGGTTGGGTTCCAGCACCTCTAGCTAGAGTCTCTTGTGGGCCTTCCCCCGGCAACATATGGATTAGGGTTTTGGCTACGGTTTCCTGCTTACTTGCTTCACAAGTTACTAAGTACAGACGTTTTATTGGGGAATATATTTCAAAGTAATGTTTCCCCACATGGTTGACAAATATTACCAAGGTCAAGAAGACAGAGAGTATAAAAGAGGGTTACTTGTTAATCTTAATCTAAACTAGATTAAGTAGATCGTTTTGTTCTCTGGCACCTTATACATCATGATGTTCTTCAAGTTTATTTGTTTCTCCTTGTTTTTTAGTTGACTTGTAATACCAAAGATGTAATGTAACCAACAAGAGATTCCACAAATGTAACGTGTTGGTTTTCTAGGTTAAAGTTGACAAAAACAAAAGTGGCACTTTTGAAAAACAGGAGAAGTTAAAGCCTCAAATCTAAAAATAGTATTTTTACCGCATCTTCTCCCGACAACACCAAAAACAACAGCGTTCACATCCTTTAGACGCTTTACAAACCTTTTAACAAAAAAAAAAAAAAAAATCTTCGTCTTCGTCTCTGCTTCCTCTCCGTTGATGTTTAGGTATGTCTCACCTTCTCAGATTCTCACCTTTACTTTGCTTCCTCTTTCTCGTGCGTCATACTACTCATTTATCTATGCATTGCCTTTGTTTTTGCTCTATGTCTCTTAGGTAACTAAGCACACAAACTGTTCGTTTAAATGCCGCTTAGAAGCTCCACTTCTTTTTTTCAATCGTATTCTGAGAGTATGATAGGTCTAGGAGATTTTCAATGAAACCCATTTTGATTTTGGCAAATCGGTTCTGAAATTCTGTGATTTTGAGCATGTTTGTATATAGATCTCGTTTTGGAAAGCCACAAAGGTTCATACTTTCTCATGTTCTTTACACCATCAAAGCTTCTATGACCATCAAAACTTTTAATTTACAAGAAAATGATGGTTAACATTTGCACTTGACAAGACCCAGAAAAAAAAATGAAGTGTATATTTACTTAATGCAGAATGTGTAATGAAAGTATAAAAGGCAACACAAGTTACTTCGTCTCTTCTTCTTCAGCTTCTTCTCTGTTACTTTGGTTTGTGTTTCCCGCGTCTACATCATTAAGCCAATCCACAACTTGTTGTATGACTGGTCTTTTCATTGGGTTTTGGTTCACACACATGCAGGCTATGTCAAGGACACGAAGCATCTCTCTTTCATGACCACTCTCTCTCAGCAATGGATCAAACACCTCCTCGGGTTTCTCTTCCCTCCTCATTTGATGCACCCATGCGACTATTTCTCTCGACATCTTTGGTCTGAAAACCTCCATTGGTCTTTTCCCGGTGAGAAGCTCGAGCATTACTACACCAAAACTGTACACGTCACCTCTCAAAGTGGCTACCCATGCTTGTCCATACTCTGGGGGGATGTAACCCAGCGTACCCACAAGCTCTGTTGTAACATGGGTGCGATATGGAAGGATCAGTCTTGACAAGCCGAAGTCTGCGAGGTAGGCCTTGAAACTCCCGTCCAAAAGAATGTTGCTGGACTTGATGTCTCGGTGTACTATGTGTGGTTCACATATCTGGTGCATGTATGCTAGTCCACAGCTTGCTCCTCTCATAATGTGAAGTCTTTTTGGCCAATCTAGCTGAGCTGGACCCTCTGGATTTTCATGAAGCCAATAATCAAGGCTTCCATTTTCCATGAAGGAGTAGATAAGTATCCGGGCACTATCATGGATGCAGTAACCTTGTAGAGCGACCAGGTTTTCATGTTTGGCCCTGGACAGAACTTCTACCTCTGCCTTAAATTCTTTCTCCATCAGACCATAGTCTCCGGTGAGTTTCTTAACCGCCAGTTTCGTCCCATTATCCAAGACAGCTTTATAGACAAGACCAAACCCGCCGCAGCCGATGATATTAGCTTGACTAAAGTTGTTGGTAGCTTTCAGGAGCTCAAATATGGTCAGGTCTTTAACTTCATATCTACTGTTTCCAAACAGCAGCACGAGGCTTATGTCTTTCTCCGAACTTGGAGGAACTTCAGAATACGAGGCATTGGAATTTATCTCCAGTTCGACGTTCTCAGAGTCTCCTGGGTTTACTCTCCTCTTGGACATCACCCACAAAGCAAGCATCACCAAAATCAAACTGACGCCAAAAAACATCCCAATGACAAGCCCCAAAACAAGCGTTCTGTTCACCTTTTCTTTGTTTGTATAGGGCTGAGGTGCAACCGTGCAGGAGATTTGCAGTACACCGCCACACAGCAATGGGTTTCCTTCAAAATATGATTTTGGGAAAGTGTCGAACTGACTCCCTGTAGGTATCTGCCCACTCAGAGTATTGTTTGCAACATTGAAATAAGACATGAAATGGAGTCCCGTGAGCGACCAAGGAATTCTACCAGATAGATTGTTGTTGGACAGGTCCAGCCTCTCTAAGCTTGTGAGGTTTGACAATTCATCTGGGATGCTACCTGTGAAATGATTACCTAAAAGCTCTAAGACAATGAGAACCTTTAGCTGTCCAATCTCAACCGGTATACTCCCGGTCAGGTTATTCCTTCTGATGTATATCGCAGGTGGAAGACTGGAAAGCTGATTGTATTGCTGATTGCTGGTGATGTTATTGGGCTTTACGAAAACAGGTAGCTCTAGGTAGGTCCTCTCTGTGGCATCATATACCTTTTGGGACATGAGTGCTCTGAGCTGAAACAGTTCCTTTGGAAGCTCTCCTGTAAGAAGGTTATCAGAGAGATCCAAGTAAAAAAGGTTTGGGAGAGTTCCTAGCCAACCAGGAATCGACCCCACAAATCGATTTTGTGACAGGTCCATAAGTTCTACGCTCTTGAGTTTGATCAGCCAAGCGGGTATTTCACCTTTCAATCTGGATCCACCAGTACCGAAGATTTGGAGCTTTGGAAATGCACCTGACGCTAGAAAATCCTCGTTGCTTGGTATTGTTTCGTCGTAAAAGTTCTTTGCAATGATGAGAGTAGAAAGCTTCTTGCAGCCTTGCAGAATACTGAGAGCACCTGTAATGTTCGTCATTTTATTGTCTGAGAATGTGAAGAACGACAGAGACTTCAGTTCCAGTACTTGTGGAGATATCTGTCCTGTTAACTTGTTGCCTGCAAACCTCATTGCTGTCAGGTTCTTGCAGGAGTAAACCGTAGAGGGGAAATCACCGGTGAAGCTATTGTTTCCAAGGTCCAAAATGCTGAGGCTCTGAAAACGGGAAAAGTCTACCGATAAGGGTCCTCCCAGCCGGTTAACCCTTAGATTCAACATCACGAGTTTGGTGCAGTTGGCGAGAGAGACCGGGACAGAACCTGTGAGGTTATTGATATGGAGCCGTAGGCTGCGCAGATTGATTAGGCTACCCATATCCTCTGGTATGTCTCCTTCTAAGTGATTGAAGTAAAGCTCAAGCAATGTCAGTTTGGTGAGACGAGTAATCCCATCATCGATCCTCCCTGAAAGATGGTTGACTGGTAAAGAGAGTTCCTCGAGGTCAGAAAGGTTGTAGATCTCTTTTGGGATTTGACCTGATAGATTGTTGAACCCTGCTCGAAGAGAACTTAGCCTCAAACATCTGCCTAAACCTCCAGAGATATCGCCTGAGAATTTGTTATATGAGAAATCCAGTTTGGTGAGCCGCGGCGAAGTTGTGCACATGAAGGAAGGGATTGGACCGGTGAAGCTGTTGTTGCTGACATTGAAACTGGTTAAACTGAAAGCACCTTGAAGGAAAACAGAACCGCCTAAGATTTGGCCTTGAAGAAGATTGCTGGAGAGATCAACGGTCTGAATTGGATATTTCCTGCTGCTTCCATTGGTTTCAAGTGGCAACTCACCGTTGAAACTGTTGTAACTAAGATCAAGAAACGTCAGCTGATCAAGAACAGAGAAGAAGCCTTGTGGAAGTGGACCAGAGAGATGGTTATGAGAGAGGTCGAGACGAGAGAGACGAGGGAGATCCAAAACAGACGATGGGAGATTGCCTGAGAGTCCTCTAGAGGGCAAAAGAATCGAAGTGACTCGATTTTCTTGAGAGTCATCACAGAAGATTCCTTCCCAGGAGCAACAATCAGTAGATGAGTTCCAATGCAAAGGATAGGCTGGAGATGATACGTTGCTGGAGAACAAAAGGAGAGAATCTCGATCTTGGAGATTACAGAGAGCTTCTGAAACTGTAAGAAAGAAGACAGAGATGGAAAGAACGTAAATAAGGAGAAAGAGAAATGGTCTCACAAGGAGACAAATGGATTTAGATCTCATCTTCTCGTCAATCATGGCGAGAACAAGAGAAGAAAGCTTAGAAAGATTTGAGTAAGCTTGAAGAAGAAGAAGGAGAAGACGAAAGAGAGGGAAAAGAAGCAAAAGACATCATTATCCAATCTGGGTTTGTGTGTCTGAAGCTTGTAAATGGCTCTCTCAATACCATCGTTGACCAAAGGGAATAAGTCAGACCAAACAGAAAAAAACTTCTTGTCACACCCAAAGTTACTTTTCTTTCCTTTATTTTATTTTATCATGTTATCTTCTTGTCCTCATTGTGGTTGTGGCCTGTGTGTATTGTTTTTTTGTTATACTATCTTTTTATTATCTCTGTTTTATTTATTATTTGTTATTCTTACTCAAATTAGAGCTTAAGTACAACCCTATGAATACCTATCTAATTATTAAAGTCAACGCTAAATACTCATATTTATTTAATCTTTTTAAAAATTCAATATAGTTGTCTGGTTATTTTATCATTTATTTATGGTTTGAAATAATTCTTTTTTTTCTTCTTGTGTATGCATTTTAACTATCGATCATGAAAAAAAGAGAGGGAGTTGGGTCATTTCATATTTGGAGATGGAGGTGCGTGCGTGCGTGCTATGATGTTGATCATGAAAATTGAATTTGATTTTGATGATATTATAATCATGATGAGCACAAACATTATGATGTGAAATAAAAAAAGATTAACAAAAGTGAATAATAAAAAAAAAGATGGTGAGGAATAGTATGACAATTATTTTTTTATATTTATTGTATAATAAAAGATGAGAGGCGTTTACCTTTTGGGGCGGCTTGGTTAGTAGTGGCTCGTAGTGGTGGTGTTACACACCTTTTTCATATATCTTCGATTTAATATTTTATTTTTATAATCATCTTTTGTATTTTGCTCCTTTTCTTTATTCCTCTTTTTATTGCGCCAAGTGTAAGCCACATTTTACATTAGATAGTGGTCATAAAGAACGAAAGGTATATAAAGAAGATGATTAAATGATACTATTTGTTTTTTTTTTTGTGAAAAGGGATACAATTTATTTTGTTTGACTTTTGATTTGTTTGGTTATAAAAATACTCTGAAGCTGTTCATGTGTTGTGTTTTTTAATTTACTAATGGGCAAATGGCGTATACGATGCCTGACAAGTTAACATAAACAAGATGGTCTTCGACTTTTCCGATTAATTGTATCATAAATTATCAGACTAAAATTGAAGTAGTACATTAAATTTAAAAATAAATTAAAAGAAATAAATTTAAGTTGTTATTGAGATTAGTTATTTAATAACACAATATGTGTATGTGTATATATATATATATATATTAATGATGTTGTATGTCATAAGCTGGGTTAAAAACCAAAATTATGTTTGTGTGGGTAGTAGAAGAAAAAAAGAATGTTTAGAAGTCTAATTAAAAAGATGATATAATGATTAATACGTTTAATGCTTAATTAGTGTGAATAAACAGTAAGTAATGATGGTATAAAATTGTGTGTTTTTAATTGTAATAAAATATTTATATAACAGAATTCGAAAGGCATCCTAAGAATATTTATCTATTCAGTGGAAACTTGTGGCTCAGAATGAGAATAAACTGTTGTGTGACTACACAAAGATAACATATTATTTTTTTGAGAATTGGCATAACAACGATAACATATTATTAGCCTTAGACAATATAACATGTTATTATTTGAGCCTTTCGGTATAAGCGGATCTAATCTTTCATGTAAATAAGAAAAAGCTATTTCATCTTAGCTATTTTCTTCCACTGGAATATTTTAGGTTAAATCATATAGCGTATCTCTAATAACTTATTCTCAATCCTGAGCTATTTGTTAATTATATATTCATGTACCTCAAATCCAGGTTTAATCAACCTTGTCGTTTTCTCATTTCACGATCGAATGAGGAATAGCCGATGACTAATGTATTTTTATTTTATTTATAACCTGTTTTTGGTTATTTTCTTGGTTAGAGATTGTATCCATTTCAGAACACACCACATCGGCTTATATGTTTCTCTGTCTTGTCAAGAACTCATCCAAATATTTTTGTTCGTTTGAAATTTTCTTCTCTTTTTCTTCTTAATTTACAGTTTCAATGTTTCTGTTAATTGATAAATAATTTTGTAAAAAAAACAATTCGATGATTTGGATCAGAATATTATATTTTATGCATACAATTCAACTGAAAGATAACATGTCCTGGCTTGTATTGTCCTTTTGTAACATGTATAACCTAATTTCCTGCTCCAGATACAGCTATTAAGTAGGAGAATATAATATATATTACGTCACCTTTTACAGATTTTTGAACCTTTTTCAAATAATTAAAGAGGTGCTACTTGGAGTTCTTAAATAAACAGACAGAGAAATATTAGTCAAACGGTAATAATATAAATTAACTTTGTTTTGGTACTACATATATTAATGAATAGCATTATGTTTATATAATTTTTCTGACGACCCGAAATATGTGCTCTCTCTCGTGAATTTTCATTAATCAAGGGAGAGAAAACGTTTGACTTTGTATAAAAAGTATTTTAATTCCACACATATATATGAGTTATTATTATTTATTTTTTTGAGAAAGGGATTTATATGAGTTATTATACATACAAATCTGGAGTATTGATTATCTTCTATATTGATCGTGTAAAGACATAACATATATATGCTTTGAGCTGGACCGGCCGGTAAGATCATGCGAAAAGAACAAAATCTAACCACTTGGCCTTTTAGAATATAAATGTATATAGTATGTGTGTGTGACTCTTAAACTATGACCTTTAATGGCTGTAGTTTTAGATTTTTTTAACAAAGAAGTATTTAATCATTCGATCACAGATTTTAAAGAAAATACTGCTCTATCTGTTTTATATTAAGTATTGTTTTAGATTTTTAAAATTGTTTCACTATAACTATCATTTCACATTTTCAAAATAAATATTAAATATTTTTTTCAGTTTTTATTCTTATTTTTAACTCATTAATTAACAAAATAAAAAAATTAATGTATTAAAAAGAGGTAAAATAGTTTTTTTTTTAAATTTCTATGTAAAAAAATTAGACGGAATTTATAATGAAACATAGGAAGTATATTCTAAAAATTAATTTTTTTGGAGATCTTAAAATTGACGTGGAAGATTTAAAAGAAAATCTTAATTTATATATTAATTTTTTCTCATAAATCTTGACTATTTTATAAGCAAAAACAAAACCAAAGCTATTTTATTTAGGTTTTGAAAACAAATCTAAAGCAAAAAACACAAACATCCAACAACCAAAATGAGAAATTTAACACCAAAATCATATATAGAAACTGAACCATTCAAAAAAAAATATATGATCAAAATTCAAAATAAAGATTCTGTTTGAGTTGGTATGTATGCCCAAAACAAATCATGAGATGTTTGAGTAAAGTCAAAGCAAATTATAAGTATATAACCATATATAGTGATTACTCTAAGGTTTTCAAAGAAAAAAAAGTGATTACTCTAAAAAGAGCCAACAAAGAAAACACAGGAGACAACCGGTCCGACCCTTTTTGAGTGCAAATTGACCTTTGAAAAAGATGGATCAGTGTAGGGACCCGACCCGTTAATTCAATCAGAACCCTTTTGGGCCATAACCTGATCCGGCCCGATTTGACTCCTCATCCCTTATTTGTGATAACAATTACAACTTGTGTATTTTAATAAAGCCCATATATGTTCAGTCTAAAGCCCAAACAATTAAACTGTTTCCTCTTGGTACTAAAATCATCTTCGTAAAACATAAATGATTTGTTAAATGCCGACAAAAAAATGATTTGTTAGAAAATGCCTCATGGTCCATGCCTCCATGGAATGGATCAAATATTCTCGTGGTACAGATTCATTTTGATTTATGACAAACTCTTCTAACAAAAAGAAATACTAACTCAATGTTTGAACATACATGATTTTGTCTAAGAAATATAATATAAGTTTAATGTGAAATCCATAGGAGTCTTAGGGAGAATGATTTAAAGAAAAGGATATGTTATTATAGGAAGGAGAGGGTGAAGGAAGTCATAATTCTTGTCTAATCATTTTGCCTAGTAACCATAATCTTTTGACTTCTAAGACAAAAATAATGTTACAGATTTTTTTTTTTGATAAACCTTATCGACTGATCCGGTCGGTCTCGATAAGAATGTACTTAATGCTACAGAGTGGATTGGTTACCACAATACCTGACCTGAGTTTGGAAAAATTTTCGACTAATGCCAAAGGGTGAACCGATCATTTATTACAATACACCCTATAAATCATTTGACCAAAGCCCAAGCCTAGACTCACCATGGAATGATAATTTAGTTCTTAAGGGAAATTGAACTTAGAACTGATGTGGGTGCACACCAAGCCCCAAGAGATTACCACTAGATTACTCTCACTTGGTTAATAATGTAATGTTACAGTTTCGTAAATCTCTTTTTGAGTAATGATCATTGAGTAGAGTGGACTTGGGACACTTAAAATGTTAAGTTGGTGTTGCTTTTCTTGAGCAATAAATCAGGTTGATGTGTAAGGTTCAACCGACTGAAATACCGTTTTGGAATTATACTAAGTTAATAATATGAGTTACATAATCTAATTCTTTTTTTTTTGGTCTAAATGTTAAGATTTATACCATTTTTTGAGTTTACATGTTGTTAGAAACAACTTATTACAAGGAAAGGAAAAGAGCAAACGAGCAATAAAACAAGAGAGCAAGAGAGAAACAGCACCATTAACTAAAGGGGGAGAGAAACCAAAAGTAAAGCTCAAGCAGAGAAGGCGACACAGCGGTCCTAGTAGGCTGAGACAGAGACAGAAGCCTATCCCGCATGGCTCGGTCCACTACTCGGAAGAACGCCTCTTGAGTCAAGGAGACATCTGAGAAGATGCGCGCATTACGCTCACGCCAAAGGTTGTAGATGATGACTTGATTGAGAAGTTTCAGCACTGCTACTACCCGAGAAGCATGAGGTCCCTGAAGCTGCTGCCATAATCTAATTCTGACATGGGCTGATTAGATTTATTAATATCATACACCATTTTAACCTCTTAAAAATGATTCTTTCAAACATTTTCTGTACATATATTTATGATCTCCTGAAGCTGCATATGACTTTTAAGGTTCCACTTAGTGGAAAGACAAGATCCTTAAACATAGGACTCGAGCAGGAGGACTGTTTTCCACTTCCTTTGATCTTGAAAGCGTAAAAAGGATCTTCATTAGCTCAAACATGTAGATGCAATATGATTTTAGTTATCTAAATTAATTTGAAGTTAGTGGTTGTCCTTTTGTCATCTATTACCTTTGACTCACTTTGGTTTGTTTGTTAAAAAATCAAACCCATTTCAGAGAGTAAAAGTAGTGGAGGGTTATCGATATCGTGGAAAGACTAAAGAGTGTAAAACGATGTGTAAAACCAGTCGACACACACCATCATTTTAGTTTATAATGCACTCCATGTTCTTTGTGAAATTTTATTGGTAAGAAAACATTCATGTTTGTCTAGTAACAACCTTTAATTAAATAGTATCCATAAGCTGCGTTTGTAAAACTATAGTATTAATATTCTTGAAATACAATAAAGACCACTCAAGGAGATTCATCAAAAGTATATTCGAAATGGTCATGGTAATATGGTAATATTTGAATAAATAACTTTATTTACACAGAAAATGGGATTTACAAAAGCATAAATGGAATAGTCCCCTCCAAAAGAGGCAATGTAGGTGAATGTACAAACAAATATTACAACGGTTCACATTAGCAAGTTGTGGAATGGTCTTATATCACTACACGTTTTTCACTGGCCAAGTTTATTGCAGCGTCGGTACTATATTATTCAAAGATTAGCCAAGAAAAAAAATCTGCATTGTTCGTTAAGTTTATTTGCTTACTAATTTAAATATTTTTAATTATAATGTTTTTTTGGGTCATAATTATAGTGTTTTCTAAGAAATATATTTGTCACATCAAAAGGTCCTAAAAATATTTCGTTAAAATTTTATGTAAAATAATAAAGTCATTACTCAGAGAAAATAATAATTAGTAATGGATTAAAAACAAGTTAATGGAGAAGAAAAGAACTAAAAGAAAGAATCACTGTGGTGGAGTAAGAGAGATTTTATAGGGAAGAGTTATTAGGCCCCACTCCTCAATGTCATCTCCTTCACTGCTTCTCTCTTATCATTCCTTCCTCTTCTTCACTGCTTTTGTCTTCCTTCCATGACCATGGTCGCGAGGGAGATTGAAACTGAGACCTTTCTTTGTTTTGCACTTTGCTAATTTCACATAAAGTCTCATCCTTTTCCAATAAAACCCCCTTAATTTCACATAAAGTCTCACCCTTTTCCAACGAAAGATCAGTTTCTGCTTTTGGGTTCATCTGGGAACACTCCTCGGTTCTCTGGAACCAAACTTGAAGAAGAAGAACAAAAAAAGTTTTGATCTTTTCGAGAAAAAACACTACTCCTTGTCATCAATGGACGGTGATGGATCTGCTCATAGCTCATTGTTCGGTGACTTATCAACCGAAGAAGTCACAAGCAAGATCATTCTCACAGCAGTCATTGTTCTCTTCATGGCGGTTCTCTTCGTCCTTATCCTCCACCTCTACGCCAAACTCTACTGGTGGCGAATAGATCACCTCCAACAGCAACAAGAACAAGAGCAAGAGCAAGAAGAACAATCACCCATTGCTCCACCAGTACTCACTCGTCGCCAGCGACGTCGTTTTATCTTCATCCCAGGGCAAGACGCTTTATCCAACACTGGTGGACTTACCCCTTTTGAGCTCAGTTCGTTGCCCATTGTCTTTTTCAGACAAGATAGTTGCAAAGATGGTTTGGAGTGTGCTATTTGCTTGTCTGAGCTTGTTAAAGGAGACAAAGCTAGACTGCTTCCAAAGTGTAGCCACAGCTTCCATGTTGAGTGTATTGACATGTGGTTTCAGTCTCATTCTACTTGTCCCATTTGCAGAAACGCGGTTCTTGGGACTGAGCAAGGTATCTCAAAGGGAACTGAACAAGTTCCTGACAGTGTATCAGATGCTTTGTCTCAAATTTCAGTTTCGTCTTCGGACTTCCCCACCAATGTCTTGGTATGGGGTCGCCAAGATCAGGTTAGTACCAGAAACACCAATGCTGGGTCTCAAGAAGATGTTACTGGTAATGCTGCTTCACTTAGTCAAGATGCTGTTGTTCTTGACATCAATGATTCTACAAGTAGAAGTCATAATGTGCCGTCTTCATCATCAATGAGGTTTATTGCTGAAGAGGAAGAGCCAAAGTCTCCAATGACAACGAGGTTGAGGTCCTTAAGGAGGTTTCTGAGCAGAGACAAGAGAGTGTCTTGTAGCAATAGTAGTAGTAGTAGCTCTAATGCTGCTGCTTCTTCTTCTGTTGATCCTTGAAGGTTGTGATTAGATTACCTGAGTGAAAATATTGCCTGAAGATGTCAAACTGTGTACTTTACTAGTGGTATGTGCTTGTTACTGGCTTTGCGTTTGAGAGCTTTCTTTGTTATTTTAAGAATATCATTTATCTACGCCAAGGGAATTTGAAACACAGAGCTTTTGTTTTACTCAGATCAACACAAGAGTCCTATATTGATTATTATTCAACTTCTGAGACTAATAGACGCAACAAATCTCATCTACACTAACACAAGACATCGTCATGTTAAAGTGAAACCATATTATCTTTAACTCTTAAGCTAAAAAGTGGCATGAACTTTAACTCTTACCATAAACGACACAAGAACTAGCAAGCGGTTGGTATAAACAAACCAAAAAAACAAACAAATTCACTGTCTTTCCTACTCTTTTCAAAGCTTGTAATAACTAGATAACAAACTCTGTTGATGATTATTATAAAGGCATGAGCTGTTAACCTGCAAATTTTCTTCTCATGGACTTAACTAATACTATTAGAAACTGCACCAGTAACCACGTGCCCTATCACATGTTCCTCTTCTCAATCACATTAACCCTTCATGGCTAAGCCGTGTGAATAAATATCTATATTGTTTATGCATAGACTGATCAAAGGAAAAAAATATCTATATTCATGTGTGTGTATGCTAGTACTAATCATCACTGAAATGGTCCAGACTTAACGAGAAAAAACTATACTTACCATCTGAAACACAATTGGGAAAAAGTGAAAATTATTGGCACAGGAGTCAAACTAAAGCACGTGATTAGATCCAAAAAAGTAACATAGAACAATAATATAATCTTACAAGAGTTTTAGTTTCTTTCTTTTTAACTCAAAACAGTTTTCTCAGTTGCAGTCTCAAGAGCCTAAGAACTCTCCAATATTAAAAACAGGATCAAAAAGAGAATTCACAATGAAGAGATTGCAAACACCTGTTTCGATTTCAACAGCTCTGATTCTGCTACTTCTAGTTTTGTATAGCAGCAACGTAGAGGGTCGTCAGATGGTGCCAGCTTCCATGGATGTAGCTTCTAGGAAAGCTGTGAGAGATTTGAACATAAACAAGGAGAAGAAGGAGGAGTCTCTACGAGGTGAAAAAGATAGTTTCCGAAGAATCCCAAGGACTGGATCCAGCCCTATACAGAACAGGTAAAGACAACACCACACCAATCAGTTTTCAATCTTCTCAGATTGTTTATAATTTAAATGTTTATAACTGAGACCATGATTGTGTATTTTTGTATCAGGAGAGGTCCCTTAACATATGCACGAGGAAGTAGAAACCAGCAGATCACAGCAAAAGAACCATAGATTTCATTTTTTTGCTCTTGAAAGACTTGAATCTTTCTAATATTTTTTTGGTAGTGTAGACTATTTACACTTATTTTTGGATCTGTAACTGAAACGTAAGAACTCATCATATAAGCTTGCTACTGTTAACAGTCACTAGAGTAGGCTTAGACCTCTATAAGTTCGTTTGAAGTGTAATCCGAAAAAACAGTTTTTCTTATCATTCTTGTGAGGGTAGATCTAGCCAAAAAGGCTTCAACTATGCTGTCAACTTCAATAAAATTTTGAGAAAAGAACATGGTTAAAGCAGTCTAACCTTCAAATTCTCAATTTATTTGAGTGCCGATTCTTTCCAATCATCTCGCCAGAAAGGAAAGGCTTTTTCTTGGTAGCTGGTTTATCTGTTGCTTCACTAGTTTTGCTCTTCTTCTGTTTCATTCCTTTTCCACCTGCAAAAGATACATTTTTATCTTTTGCATGTTCTTCTCGGTGGCGCTTAACCCCGGAAGTTGGACGATGTTCACTCTCTTTCCTTGTGTTCTTTACTTCTATGTCCTGAGATGCATCCTCAGGTTCGTCAGAAACAAAGGTGCTCAATGGAATGTTTGATTTGTTGGACCCAAATGCAGAGCAAAATTCGTTATATGTCGATTGCTTAGCTTCTTGTCTTGTTTTCCACTGATCAGGTCTTCTGGCATAACTGCAACAAAGAAAATATTCCATAACACTTCAAAACAATGAATGAGATAAAAGATGCAAAAGAATTCATGATTGCATCCACACACGAGACATGCCACTATGGTCTTTAATAAACCTAAGTAAGTTTTGTGATTAAGATCTTACCCATCGATATCTAGCTTCCTAAGCAGAAAAGGCCCTTGCTTTGTTTTTGAGAGATCAGCTTTCACATCCAACAATTCAGTAGCTATGGCTTCCCTTAGTGCCACGTTACATGCATCAAAGCACTTCTCAACAGTGAATGAGCTCGATGTGTGTAGTGAGAGCTCCCCAAAATGTCCACGTAACCTGCAGGAAGTCATAGGTGAAAAGAAACATCATCAGAATAAGGAACACTTGCTTGAAAAAACTATAATATTGCCAATATTCCCTATGCTTCTGGATATTGTAATCATGTAAATAAATAACATAAAGAAAAGTAGTGCATACTTAATAATTAGTCTACGCTTCTGTTTTGCAGCAGCATTTGATGCAAGAAAGGCCTCGATGACTCGTGCTCCGCTGGAATCTTTTACTGTTTCAATGGTATGCTCAGGTTTCATAGAAGTTAAGCTTGTTATGTATGGCTGTATAAGTTCCTGAGAGAATTGCAAAAAGAATTAGAAATAATGTGAACTCATGAACAGCCAAACTTGGGAAGCTAAATCCAATAAAACTATTTTTGCCAACTCCAAGAAGGAAAGGAAACATACGCTAGAAAACTTGAAAATCTCCTGAAGGATCAAACAACCCATGACATGCATCTTTGCACCAGGTGCCCACTCCCATGAAGACTTATCTTGGCAATAAAAGTAGTTATCAAGAAACAACAACCGTGGTGCAATGGATATACGAGTCTCATTTTTGGAGCATAGTGCTTCAGCAAGGGCCTCACAACACTGTCAAATCAACAAAAATGTCTGTATAATTCTCTTAATGAAAACATACTTTATACAACGGAACAAGAAATTTTCAGTTGCAGTTTTAACCTTATGTTGATGACTTTGAAGCCTTTGGCTAGCTGCTAGCAGAGAAGCCACAACACCTGACTTCCCTTGTTCAAGAAGATCCTTGAATCTTGGAGCTAACTCTTCCCATATCATACCCATCTAGCATACAAAAGCAATTGAACATAAGTTTGTCGGTTCAAGGAAATAGGACAAATACGTTCAAGGCTAAAAACCTTAAATGAAAAGTATCTGCAACAACAGAAAAAAAAAGATGAAGTGTCGGTAATATCAGAATACCTGCTCTTGGCTTTTTGCATGGGAGATCAAAGCTTGAATAACAAAATTTGCACACTGATCAAGAGAAAGATCATATAACGAATTCTTGAAAACTTTGTGGAACAATTCGTCGTACAGACTTTCAGGAGCCACTTCTAAAATCACCTGAAGATGTCATGTAAATGCAAGAAGATGGCTTAAGAATAATAACCCTCCTACTAGAGATATTTGCCATTTTCACAAATTTCGTATAAGCAATTCGTATGGTAAAATCAGTTACCTCCACCAAATGACTGAAAGAATTATCCTTCATTGACTCTAAAATGTCCTTGGCAACATCAGTCTCTATATGAACACCCTCTTCTTTTCCATTTGCAGAGTTGCAGCCCAGAATAAGAGGAATGATTTCAAGCAACTCATCATCTTCTTTCAGCAATAGTCTGAGAGCCGTCTATCAAAAGAAGTTTATTTAACATCACCGTGAACCAGAGAGTAAGATAACGAACATTCCATTCCATACTAAATAAAATGCTTGCAAATAAACAAAGCAATTGAGAGGGCCGTAAAATATACCTGTAAGACCAGACTGCTATACTGATCGACTTGAAGATGCTTCATATCCTCTCTGCTACAGTTTATAATCCCAGATAATAGGTAAGTGAAAACATCTGGAAACCCTTGATAAGAGAATTGTAGATTATTCTCATCTAAATGAGACGTCTTCAAATTTAAACGTTTCGCCAGAGCTTTTGATGATTTTGCGCCACGAAGTTCAGAGGAATCTAAAGAGACTCCTTTGCAAAGACTAAGAAGCCTTCGAAGAACATAAGAACCATAGCAGTTGCATATCATATCAAGAGGTTTATCCACAATCACCTGGCCAAGAGAAACATTTAACCCTCACAACCGAAACCAACTACCAAATTCATAATTAGAAGCAAGTTCAATAACTTTTCATACATAAAAATAGCATAATAAGTACCTTGCATATGGAAAGCAAAGCCTCCTCAATAACAGAATATGCATCTGGGTTTTCCAGATGTGTGGCCAAGGATTTGAGGGCAGACTCTGCAACATGAGAACCAGATCTATCCATCGCAATGGCTGGGAACACAGGCGCAGAGTTTCGTATGAAACTGCAAAGTTGATCAAGCTCACATCCTTCAAGCAGAGTTTGCAAGACATGACTTATGATATAATCAGTTGCAATTTCATATTCCCTCCCTCTTGTCTCCTCGAGTGCGTTTCCGCATATCACAGAACGTTCCTCTAAATCAACTCCATTACTATCAAAGAGATTGGCAATCTCAGAGAAATACTTTGAAGTTTCTGGATCAATCTCTTTCCTGGAAAAGGTTATCACAATTCAGTAGCTTTTCTACAAATAACAAAAATTTACACAGAAGGCAAAGTCTCCCATTACCTGACAAACTGGTTCTGATGTTCAAATTCGGATTGTTTCTTGGACGCTGCCTTAACATTGGCGGCATCATCGGATTGGTTCCTCTTGTTACTATCTCTATCAAACCCACGACCACCTTTTTGGCCCTTCCTACCCATTCCTCTCTTCCTGGAACTGTGATTGTTGCTAGACTTTTCCCGTTGACCCATCACGCTATCTTCTTAGATGATCCTGTGATGGCAATGAAACCATGAGAATCCCTAGTTAATCCCTATAGAAACTACCCAATAAACACAAAAGAAAACTCAAATATCAAACAAGCAGACCATAACACTCACAATAACAAAGGTTCAATTTTTCAATATCCACAGCTGGAAGATAACATGTTCATAGGCAATACAGTGAGCCTCCAAAACTACCAACAGCTCTAGGATTCTAGGGTTTCTACTTCGAACTGAGGTAACATAAGACTCATAACACTCATAGCTTGAAGAAGGAAAAGTTCAATCTTTCAGTATCCAAAGCAAGAATCAAACATATTCATGTGCAATAAGGTGAACTAACACAGCTCTAGATTAGAAACCTAAAAATTAGGGTTTCTAGCAGAAACACAAACCTGAGGTTGCGAAGCACACAATTTGGTCCAAAGAGGGAAACTCGAAGAAGCGTGACTGAGAGAGAGGATGTCACACAGAGAACGCGGCGCGGTTAGACGGAGAACGATGTCGTTTTTTTTCTATAGCTTACTCCTGTTCCGAGTATAAACGTTTGAATCAAAATATTGTGTTTTTGAAGTTCGGACAAGGTTGATGATGCCTAGGGTTTTATGAAGTTCGCCCTGCGTTAAAACGGCGCCGTTAGGAAAGGGAAGGGTTTGATTTAGGAATTAACTGGCCTTTTAAGGCCCACTATAGTAGCTCGCCGACCCATCACTGTATTCACAGTGAAAATCTTAAACTATTAAAAGTGAAGTACAAATTTGAATTAACCCTTAATTTATCTCAATAATTACTCTTTGTGCCACTCACCTTATCTCTAAACCTTATTAATTATTAACCAGCCCATTACAATTAATTGACCCGATAATTTATTATTTCTTTGAAACAAATAAAACTTTAATCTTATGTTGCCACCACATTGACGAATCTTCGCATAATGTGGTTTACATATATTAGTAAAGTAAAACTAAGTGCATAAACTACTACTATCATTTACAATTATTAAAACTATAAAATCACAACCAAATAACTGTAGTTATGTATACACAAAACATCACTCAACGGCATTATATGTGTAACATGAAGTACATACAATGGTAAAAAATTTCATCCAGTATATAATAATTGTAAGTAAGATTTTATAACAGCTATTTGTAGATACTTTTGAAAAAAAAACATAACAGTATATGTATTACCTCCACATGCTATTCCAAACAAATCAGAAGTTTTTGATCGTTAGTTATAATTTCTAAAACCATAATTCATTTGAAATATAAATTAAAAATTTTATATTCCCATTCGGTCAGGTATCTAAACCATAAATACCTCCCACAAAATCCTCCTAAAATCATTCACCCTCCTAATAATTTAACTTAACAAGACCCTAAATTTTAGCTATCACATTAACCAAAAATATATAAACATTACCTTATGTTCTAAAAAGAAATATTAAAGTGGAGTTTTTCCCCATATACATATAATCTAGCCAATTATATTTGAACTATAAGAATACAAAAAATTAAGTTGATAATTTTGCTAAAATATTAGATATTTTCATCTTCAAGAATATAATTTTAAGTTATTTCCCAAAAAGTATTTGGTTTTCGAAAAAACCCTATTAATATACATACCAAGTACTTATAAATACAAACAAATAAAAAAAATAATATATATATATATATACATATACATTTATTTATATAATCATGCGGACGACATGAATCCATAAGACATAATGTATGTAATCTATCATTCTGATTTGTTTATCAAAATATAATACGAACAAAGTTACATATATAAAAATATATAAATTTTTTTTAACAATTTCTTGGCCAAAAACTGTTACCATTTATAAATATTTGATATTATAAATTAAAAAATACCCGTGCGGGCGCACGGGTCAAAAGTCTAGTACATTATTCTTGTCGATAAAAAACGGAAATTTGATTTTATATTTTGTTTTTCATTAACAATAAATCAATAATAATCAGTTTTTTTTCCAATTTATTATTAAATAAAACTATAAAGAATCCAAAAAATCTCTTTAAAACATTTTGTTAAAAAGAGTTACTTTTCTTTCAACAACAACAAAATAAAAACAGACAAAAAATTTTGAATAAAAATATCTTGAATTTTTATTTTGTATCGTGTTAGGATTTCACTACAAATGGAAATAATCATTTTATAAGACTTGTTTCGAGATTTTAATTAAATATTAAAAAAAAACTTGGAAAACAAGGCAAAATGAAAGTAAATGAAGGGTTCCAAAAATAGGTATGCAGCAGTCAGTGTGGTTTAGAGTGTACATTGGGATTTGGCACCCTTAGGGCTTGGAGAGCACGTCCAGATCTCAAAGATGCGGACATGTTTGATTAACCAAGCTAAAAGCCTCGCCGACCAAGCTCGTCGTCAACACCACACAAGCCGACATATACTCTCTCTTCTTCCATCTTCGTCAGCATCATCTCCTCTTGTTCCTGCTCCTCTTGTTACTCTGTCTCGTTTCTTGTATTCTACTCTGGAGATGGCTGTTTCTGATTTCACTTCATCTCTTCCTGTCACTCTTGTCTCCATCAAACCCCAGGTGTGTTCTTAACTTACTTCCATTCAGTTGATGGATCTGGAACCTTTTCAATTTTGCTTAAAGTTTTCATTTTTCAGTGTGTATTTCGTTTTCATTATTGTTGCACTGTATTTCTGTTTACATGTGTTCTGTCTAGTGAAATCGTGAACATAGTCTGTAACCTTGCTTTTAAAAAAAATATATATAATTGAGTTTTGTTTGCCTTTTGATTCCATATTGCAGAAGTTGAAACAAGACTTGAAGTCTAACAAGAATGATTATCCCTTGGATGAGGTTAAATCTCCTTCATGGGCATGGTCATATATATATATATATACTCTCATAGAGTTCATAGTGTAGTGTTTATGTTACCTGTTCTCAAACCCTTTATTTATTACCAACAAGCTTTTAAAAAATCTTTAAGCGGGCGTTGTTTGGTGTTTGTTTGTTTTGTCAAATCTTCATTGTCTAGTAAAAAGTCCTAAGCCTATTTTTTTTTAATGACCCTCATGCCTCAGGGTATCAAGGGTTTGCGTGATGGTTTCCCTGGTCAAGTTCTTGCTAGCCCTCCCAAAATAAACAATACAGTTAACTGCAAAAGCCTTCGCAATTCTCGCTTCGGACAGGTAACAAATCTTCACAAACGTGCATGTTTTCAACAACTAGAATTTGAGTCATTTGAGTATGTGTGTGTGTGTGTTACACTCGTTGTGGCTAGGTTCCTGGAACATGGCACTTCAGACACACAATCCTTCCACAAGAAGCCAAGATTCCAGCGACAGTGAATCGTCTCCGAGAGATACACAACACTTCCGGCACGGCCAAGCAACCCACCGCCAAGAGTCCTGCCAAAAAGAGTACCAAAAAGATCTCCTCCAAGAGCTCCAAAAAGAGCCCCGGCAAGAGTTCCGGCAAGGGTTCCGGCACATTATTTCCAAAACGCAGCAAATTCCCTAAACACCATCGAGGAAGACTAAGAGGAATATCTTCTGGTGAGAATCGTATCTGTTTTGGAAGATATGCACTTCAAACACTTGCACCCGCTTGGATCACATCTAGACAGATAGAAGCAGCGCGACGAGCAATGGTGCGACATGTACCACGTAATGCCAAGATTTGGATACGTATGTTTCCAGACAAGGCGGTTACTGGAAGACCGTGTGAAGTACGTATGGGTGGTGGGAAAGGACCTCAGGAGTATTGGGTAGCTGTGGTTCAACCAGGTAAGATCCTTTATGAAATGGCTGGTGTACCCGTAAGTGTAGCTAGAAAAGCTATTACTGTAGGTGCATCTAAAATGCCTATAAAGACCCAATTCATTTTTAATGAAAAAACTATATAACATTCTTGGGATAACAAGATTATAAGTTTTATTTTGATTCATAATATGAATTGATGTACTGGTCTAAGGTTATATTGGATTTGTCTTTGAGTGCTCTCTTGGTTATAACTTATAACTCATCTTCAAAGATTTCATTTATCAGATCAACACACACAAGTGTTCTATATTGTTGATTAAGTAGCCTTATCGTCACCACGTGCCCGATCACATGATCATCATCTCAAGCAAATATATATATACATATGTTCATTGCTAATACGTGTGAATGAATGTGTGTATATATGTGAGGACTAATCATGACACCCTGATGATGAACTCATCCCTTGCTTTTGGAGAGATCTTTAAACTAAACTTGTAACTTAGTTCTGCAATTGAATTGTACAGAATTTGATTTTTATATAAACTTGATTAAATTTTGACAAGTAAATAGATGTTTGAAGAATCGATGATGATCTTTTGGGCTTATTAATGGGCCTAATATGGAAAAGATGACCTAGTTTTTTCTCCAGATAGCGACGTTTAATTTTCTTTTTTTTTTTTCCTTTTTCCCGGAAAAAAAAATCAATGTGGCGAAGATCATCATCGTTCATCCTTGACGACGACCGACGACGAACCTCAAATTCACCTCCCATGGCAGACAAAACCACGCGACTCCCTTTCCAAAACCCTGATGCAATCTCTGCTTACTACCAAACCCGAGCTGCCCACCACGGCGTCATCACAAGCGACTGGCTAGCACAAGCTCAAGCCGCCGTGGGCGGCGTCTCCGGAGAAGATCATCCTGAATCATCCCTCACCGGAAAGGAGAAGTCTTTCAATGTAATCGAGGAGTTTAACAGCTGGAGAAAACAGCCGGATCTAGCTGAAGCCGTCGCGGCTATAAGAGCTTTAGCTGCGGTTATTCGTGCGAGCGAAGCGAGCACCATGATGGAGCTTGAGATTGAGCTCAAGAAAGCTTCCGACACACTCAAGGTAAAAACTAATGTTTTGGTATAAAAAAGACAAAACTTTAGTGTTCTGTTTTTTTTTTAAAACAAAATGTTGTTGTTGTTGTTAGTCATGGGACAAGACATCGATCTCTTTGACTGCTGGATGCGATCTGTTTATCAGATACGTGACGAGGACGTCTGCTTTGGAGTACGAGGATTTCAATTCAGCTAAGTCTCGTCTTCTTGAACGTGCTGAGAAGTTCGGTGAAATCTCTTGCAAGGTGAGTCTGAAAAACTCTCCATTTTCATAGTAGAAGAGGAAGATCTGAAAGGTGTTGACTTTGTTGCAGGCTCGTAAGATTATAGCAATGCTTAGTCAAGATTTTATATTTGATGGTTGTACCATATTGGTTCATGGACTCTCTAGAGTTGTTCTTGAAGTACTAAAGACTGCTGCTCAAAACAACAAGCTCTTCAGAGTTCTCTGTACAGGTTCCTCTCTCTTTTGTATCTCTTATATATCAACACTTGTTTGTTCTACTGTGTTCCTATTAGGTACATGAAGTTTTCGCTTAGCTTATACTGGAACTTAGTCATAGCCTGTTTATGTCCTGTTTTCTTGCTTTATACACGGTGTTCTGAGTCTTTTAGATATATTTTTTGGCTTGTGGTCTATGTAATGTTGGCATTAGGTCTCATCCTCTTGTGATTTTGTAGTATTTGTAGCCTCTCTCATTGAACCCTTTCCATGAATTATAGAGGGAAGGCCGGATGGAACAGGAGTTTTGTTATCGAATGAGCTATCAAAGCTCGACATTCCTGTGAAGCTGCTGCTTGATTCAGCTGTGGCGTATAGCATGGACGAGGTTGACATGGTGTTTGTGGGAGCAGATGGAGTTGTAGAAAGTGGTGGTATTATCAACATGATGGGAACTTACCAGATTGCACTAGTCGCACACAGCATGAACAAACCAGTCTATGTTGCGGCTGAGAGTTACAAGGTAATGTGGCTTTGTTATTGAAGATCCAAGAGAGGGAGAGAGGCTAGTTAATGATATGAAAGTTGTTTTGTGTTTCGTAGTTTGCTAGGCTTTACCCATTAGACCAAAAGGACATGGCACCGGCGCTAAGACCGATAGAGTTTGGTGTAAAGATTCCAGCAAAGGTGGAAGTAGAAAGGTCGGCTAGAGATTATACTCCTCCTCAGCACCTAACGCTACTCTTCACGGACCTTGGTGTTCTCTCTCCCTCTGTTGTTAGCGATGAGCTTATTCAACTCTATCTCTAATTGTCACTCATAACTAATAACCACGCATTTTTTTTTAGTTTGCTTCCACTTTAAAGATAATCAAAGATCATGTGCTGTTTATCCAGAAAGCTTCGTTGAATGGACGATATAGGTTGAACCAAGTTTGTTTTTTTGTATCATTTAACAATTGTGTCAATGTTAAAAGTGAATTCATGAGTTAAATTGAGCTAAACAAGTCAATACCAAACGTGAAACCATGAGTTCACTGAGTTAAACGTATGTAACTAATTTAGATAAACATACAATATATAAAACATAACACCAAAAGTGTAATACCATAAAAACACTTCATTACCTACGGCTTTGAGACAGAAACGGAACCGCCGCAACGTCTAGATAACCATCATTACCTGCTTGACCTTGATCATTCCTAACCGTCAGATTCTCATCTGTCACTCTCCATTCAATCTCAGCCGTCGGATTCATCTGGACCGTCCGATCACCACCCAGCTGAGAAATCCTCGTCCACAAATTATCTCTTAACCCACTCAACGCCGCCATGTACTCTTCCATCTCCTCCTCCGGCACACTCTCCACCGCCCTCTCCCACCACTTCGCACCGTCTACATCCTCTCCTTCTTTTGCCACGTGTGACCTCAGCATCACGGGCGTCTTGCGCAAGTAGTTTTCGATGAGTGTGTCCACGTTACCAAACGTGTAGATCCTACCGCGACGTGAAAACGTTATGATACCGATCTGTGCGCCGCATAGGACGCTTAACTCTGCCGCTTTTTTGAAGAGTCCCGTTCTGCGTTTCGAAAACGTTACTTGTCTCCGGCTCTCCTCGTTGATCTGTTTGATCTCTATCTTCTGTCGACCTTTGGTCGTTTTAGGGTTTTGTAGGGGCTTTTGTTCCGTGTGCTGCAAGCAAGTGGTTGATGAAGGTTCTCCATCCTCCATGTTGAGGACAATGATGAGAGATGATTATGAGATCACAAGAATACTTAACCCTAGTTACAACTGAAAGAGTTCTTTGAGAGAAAAAAATATTCAGACATTATATTTATATACCCATAATTTGAAGTCAGCAAAGGAAATTTTGTCTCTTCATTATATGTATAAAATTGTGGTATTAAATGCTCGTCGTAATAATTTGCTTTTTTATGGAATGATTCCATATCAGTGAAACTTAACCTTTTTAATCTAGGTTTTGTAATATTATTTCCCAGATTTAAGAGATATCCTACTTTCAATTTTACTTGTTCAAGAAACTTGTATATAGCTAATAATGTGCACTAATCTATGATTCAGGTTGGCGGTGGCTGGTGAGCTTATCAAGTATAGACACAGAAAGACCTTGCCATCCATTGTTGCAGACTCGATCGAGCAACTGTTTTACTACCAAGACGAATTTGATAGGAGTTCATTGGCTAATCAATACCATGAAAATAAACCAGACTTGAGCAAAAATCTTTTGATTTGTTTTCAAAATTGTGAAAAATATACTTAGTAAAGAAACGCTGCAGAAGAAATCTATATTTGTGACAAAGCGCAAGAGATAAATAGAGATTCCATTCAACAACAAAAAAGTGCAAAACAGAGATATCTAAAGTGTCTGTCTCCAAGAGAAAGGAGTGAAAAAAGCAAAACAGAGAACTCTTCGATCCCAACAGTAACAAAAAAACCATGTTTATAGCCATTGTAAAGGCTATCAACTTTATTCCCAACTGGTCACTGGTGCAGTTGGTGGCACGGCTGTGTCCCATCCACCTTCTGCTGCTGGAGCAACTGTAAAAACAAAACACAAAGATCATAAATTAAAAGATACAGAAAGTCAAGATAGGTTGTATATATGTCAAGACTCACCTGAATCGTTCCATGAAGCAGCAGCTACAGGAGCAGCAGAGATTGGCGCCTGGGCTTCTCCTGGCCATGCACCATCAGGGATGGCAGCAGTGGTCCATTGGTCTCCACCTCCATACTCAGGAGCAGGTAGTCCAAAGTCTGCTTGTGGAGCAACTTCATCCTCATCCTCTGGCTTGACCTCTTCAGGCTCCCTGTAGAAGAACAGGTCAACCTGTACAACACAACATATAAAGAGGTCACACACCAAACATGAACAGAAGAAATAAGATTACAAACTTATATTCCTCCTCTAACCATGACATCCCACTTCTGTGCAGGGCGAATGGTTCCACGCATCTGAAGGACCATACGAGCAAGAAGCCAGAAAAGACATCCAATGCTGTGCTTTCCCTTGTTGTTGGCGGGGATACCAATGTCAACAAACCTCATGGGAGAGTCAGTGTCACAGAAAGCAATGATTGGAATGTTTCCCAAAGCACCTTCCTTAATGGGCTGCAACACACACACATACACAAGATCCAAGTTAAGACAAAACCATCAAGTCAATCAGAGAAAAAGATCTAAACTTGACATTACCTGGTGGTCGGTACGTGGATCAGTAAGAATCAAAAGCCTTGGTTCACTGAACGATGTCTGCATCTGATTGGTGAATGTACCAGGAGTGTGCCTTCCAGCAATAGCATTGGCTCCAGTGTACTGAGCGAACTTCAAGACAGCTCTCTGACCATAGGGCCTAGCTGACTGCACAATGATGTCTTGTGGGTTCTCAATAGCAACGATAACTCGTGCAGCCATCATCAGCTTCTCCCATGTCTTTCCAAGGTTAAATATGTAAATACCTAACAATAAACAACTTCAAAATCAAGGAACCGAAGAGTTGTGTGTACAAACAAGCATCCCCTTAAAACATCAGCCGACCAAGCCTAATCTAAAACTAACAGTTGTCGGAACCAAAAACAACATAGAATCTCAATGCTCTAAATGATACTATCTAGCATACATATACTTGAAGAATGTATAAGAGAACATTTTAAGAGTTACCATCGTTGCGTCTCTTGAAGACGTAACGCTCCATTTGGTAATTGCAATTCTTGGTTCCGAGGTGAACCTCAGCAGCACACATCATCTTGATGTCGGCTTCCTTCTGGGAAAGCTGCCTCGAGCTAGCAGATCCGTTAGCCGCCATATTTGTTTTCTCTCTTCTTCTTCTCCGAGGTGAGATTCTGCAGTGTAGATTATACACGAGAGAGGCGAGGAAGCTTAAGTGGCTGCGTGGGTGACGGCAAATATAAGAGGAGAAACCCTAGTTTGTTAAAAGTCTATTATACCCTCGTGGTTAACCTCGCTGGTTTAGTTTCCGGTTTGTATTTAAATTATTTCGGTTTGGCTCAGATTACAGATTAAGGAATCAAGTTGTCTATCTCTCTACTCGCTAGTCAGCAAAAAGATCTAATCTCTGTATTATTTATCTCTAACCTAGGGCTGGGCATTCGGTTACCCGTTCGGGTACGGGTCGGTTCTTTTCGGGTTTCGGATTTTTTGGGTTTTGAAATTAGGCTCCATTCGGGTATTACAAAATTTCGGGTCGGGTTCGAGTCGGGTCCTCCCGGGTCCGGGTGGGTTCGGTTCTTATCAATAGGAACCTGAAAATAACCGAATAACCAATGTATCTAAAACGGGTTCGGGTATTTGTATCCAAAGTAACCATATTACCCGATTTAATTTGGGTATTTTGTATCCAAATTACTAAAATGTACAAAAAAATAACCAAAATACTCATTTAACATGGTTTTGTTTGAGTAATTATATCCAAATGATCTTATTTTATTCGAAAATACACAAAAGTATGAAAAAATAATTAATATATTTAATTTATAATTTTAATTTTGATTATTAAAATAATTATAATTACAATTATAACTAATATTTTAAGATACATATTTATATGGGCAAATCTCTCAAATAACACCTTTTGAAGTTTTTGTCACAAAAATAAACTTCAAAAACAAAAATGACCAAACTAGACCATTTTATTTTTTAAAAATTAATATTTTTTATTTAATTTTTCAATTTTAAACCTCACCCCCAAAACCCCACCCAACAACTCTAAACCCTAAGTTTAGATTAGTTAACCCAAGGGTATAAACGTATATTTACCTTCAAAATCCCACCCCAAAAATGTTATTTTTGTCATTTTTTCCCTTAAAGTTTATTTTTGTGACAAAAACTTTTTTAGGTCTATCTTAGGGTATTTCTCTATTTTTATATTTCAGATATCTTCGGGTACTCATTCGGTTCTCGGTTCGGAACGGGTTCGGTATCGGTTCTTCGGATATAGCAATTGAAAACCCATTCGGTTATTTACCCCGGGTCCGGTCGGGTTCGGGACCCTGATTTTCGGGTCAGTTTCGGATCGGTTCTTCGGGTCCGGATATTTTGCCCAGCCCTACTCTAACCTATACATAGTTAGAACCCTAATGATCTCAGCTACGTCCTGTGTTTAGAAAGGTCAGTGTTTGTGACTTCTCTTTGATTCCTCTCCGTTTCTATCCGATCATAACGCACTTTGGAGTAGTGTTATGATCTTATCTGAAAAATCGAGCTCATAAGGTTTTAATTTCATACTCCTTGTCAAAGTTTCTACTTAAGGTTTTCTTCAATTTGGAGTCTCTAATAGCTTTGATCTCTGGTGAGAGCTCATGGGTGTCACGTTTAAGATATCGAAGACTGGTAGAAAGTTCAGGCCCAAGGTTTCTACTGAATCGGCTTCTCCTGACTCTCCGAAACAGCTGGATCCGAAATCAATTGTTTTATCAGCTAAATCGAAGGTGATTCAGCTTATTTCTGGTTTAGGAAGTTGAGATCATTGTGAAAAAATCTGATTTTGAGGAATTGTTTTCTTACATCACTGTGGAGAATGGTTCGAGAAAGATAAGAGACATGTACCACGTTGCCTTGCTAATTGTGTTTTGATTCAGGCCGGTGGTGATGCCTCTGGGTTCTCGCAGTCATCTCTGCTTAATGTATCTCCAGGTCAGCATCTTGAGAGTCATGTTTTTAAGCTGAACTCGAGCTATGTTAAATTTGGTTGCTTTTGCTTTATTTGCAGATCATGAAGTTTCCTTCGTGTTAAGTCTCTATCTGAATGGCTACTCCATTGGAAAACCATCTGAGGTATCTACTGAGAGTCTGTATTAATATAAATGAGTCTATTTATCTTGTAGTTTCTCGTATTTGATTTTTTTATTCATTCACAAGTTTTGATTTTTGAGAAGCAGGCTGTGCAAAAATTCTTGCGAGATGCTCCAAAGGTCTTACATCCGTATGATAGAGCAGCAGAGAGTCTACTTTCGGTAAATACGAACAGTGTGTTATGTTGCGTGATTCGAAAATGGAAGTAAAGATATATGGTGAATCATTATATAGTACTTGGAAAGTAAGTTTTCAGTTTGTATTATTTTAATAGGAGCCACTACATCTGCATCTTAGGTGTTGGTTAAAGTTAAGGTTTTTGCTCCAGAAGATTTTGAAATCTCTTATATGGCCGTCTGTTTCAAGAATTTATATAGAGTTGTAACAGTTGGGATCTAATGCCAATGCAAATGTTATTTTCTGTTAAGTTTAGTATATGTGAGGATAGTGGTTGTTTTATCACTCGTTCAACCCGAATCAAACTTTGACTGCAGTACTTATTCGAACTTCGTTGAATTCATTTTCAAGTTATCATTCCAGTGACTATGTCTTTTTTCCTCTGGTTGCTTTATAGGCTATTGAGGCTGGCAGACTTCCTGGGGATATTTTGGAAGATATACCGTGCAAATTTGTGGATGGGGTGGTCATATGTGAGGTGAGTTATATGCAGTATTCTTTTTGAAATGAGTCCGAGCCTTCCGTGACCTGCCATCAAGTCAAAGTAATCTAGTAGTTGGTTTGATTGTAGTTGTAAGTACCTTGGTTCCAATTCCTGCATTGCCTTCCATAAGTTCTTGGAAAGGATTTGTGTTGTGAACGTGTTGTAACTGCATGCGAGTTTGATTTCCGAACTCATTTGTACCTTTTTCTATCCATTATTTGATTGTTTGTGGGTTGCTCGTAGTATGTTTACTATGAACTTCTGAAAGACGTTGGAGTAATTGAAAACAGAAAAACATAAAATAAGTAAATAACCTTGTTTTATTTTTCCTCTAATTGACTGCTCAAGGATCAGCTTACATTACATAACATGCTGTCTTTAAATTTTTGGTACATACTATTGCAGGTGCATGACTATCGGAAAAATACCCCAGAGCAAGTCGCTCCTGTGATAAATAAAGTGCGCCTTAAGATGTCACTTGAGAATGTGGTAAAAGATATTCCATTAATGTCAGACAACTCATGGACATACGGTGATCTAATGGTAGTTACTGACTTTACTGTTGGTCTTGGACTAAAAGTCGCATATCTGAATCTGAGTATTGAAACTATTCTGTACTGATCCTTACATTACCTGTAGGAAGTGGAATCCAGAATATTAAAAGCCATACAACCTGAACTTTGTCTGGATCCTGTACCGAGACTTGATAGGCTGAGTAAAAACCCTGTGTCTGCTAAGGTAATATCTTGTTAAAAAACTACTTGTGCGTTCTCTTCTCACATACTTTTATAATGTCTAAAAAGGTTACTTTAATACTTCATAGCTCGACTTATCTCTTTCTACGTTGCGGAGAAAGAGATTGAGGCAAATGACAGAAGTGACGGTCATGTCTCAGAACAAGAGTCATGGGAAAAAGGTTTGCATTGATCGCCTTCCCGAAAGTTCTGAGCGAGGAAATATGCCGGGACATTTGTTAATGCATCAAACCCATAACAACCAGGCTATTCAAAATTCTGGTACTAATATGCTGGCGGGATTGAGAAATCAGACCTTGCAAGATGCGCCAACTTCCCCACTGCCTTTGGTACAACCTCAGCAACAAAGGTACATGGGAACTGGAAATATCAGAAGCATGCAGGATCAAGGGTCGAATTCCGTCAGTGTCTCTGGAGCTTCGCCTGGAGGACTAGATGCGATGTTGCCTTATGCATCTGACTGTATGAACCCCGGTGCATCTTTTCATAGAAAGAGAGAAAACCAAGAAGTACAACTGTCTTCTATGCCTGGTTTGAATAAGCGAACAAGGGTTACACACATGGGTCCTGATGGGGTTCCACAGCAACAGTTAGGGCAACGCATGGATGGCCTTCATGGAACCGATACAAATTGGAAAACTGCACTTCTACAACAAGACATGCTTCGTAGAAGTATTCAATATCCAAATGCAAATATTCAGAGGTTTTCACCACAACAAATTGGAGGAGCTATGAATCAGGAAGGTGGTCCCATGCAATTTCCAGGTTCACAACAGGGGGCAATGCGTTACACTTCGAAAGAGGAGCCATTTGAGACAGGTAAAATTGATGGTAATATCAGAAACAATATGCCGGGAGTGGGAAGCGTGGCAAATGATTTGGATCCACGTATTCAGCCTAAGATGCCCCATAATGGGTTTAACAGATTCCCTCAAACATCCTGGAATGCTAATCCAGGCCAGCAGATTGAAAAAGGCCCGAAAAGGGAAGAACAATTCAGTAGAAGGGTATCGTCTCAAAGCCCTCGTTTATCAGCAGGTGCTCCTCCACAGTCCCCACTTTCATCGAAGTCAGGTGAGTTTTCTGGTGGTTCAATGGGGACCCACTATGGAGCAGTTGCAGCAGCTCAAAAGGACAAGGCTGTTACTTCTATCCCTGCTATCGGTGCTACTCAGTCAGTGGGTTCTAGTGCTAATGATGCTATGCAGCAAAGACAACACCAAATGGCTCCAAAACGTAGGACAAATTCTCTTCCTAAGACGCAAGTTATGACCAGTGTGGGTTCTCCTGTTAGTGTCAATACTATGAGTGTCCCAGTAAATGCAAGGAGCCCTTCAGTGGGAACCCAAACATTGGGCGATCACGCAATCCTCGACAGATTTTCAAAAATTGAACGAGTTGCTGCAAGGTATGGATTTTATAAACCATGTTTTGTTGAGTTTATTCCCAACAAAATCTTCTTCTTGCGGCCGAACCAATAGCCGTTTAATGATTTTGACACGTGATACTTTTCCTGATTTTGGCTTTGTACTAGACCATTGTTTGCATTGTCTTACTCTCTTTATCCCGTTGCATTTATACAAATTAATTATCTGTTGGTGCACGAACAAGTTTTTGATGTTCTTTGTCGTTAGTTTTTCTTATGGTGTTTTGTTCTATTTCTAGGTACCAACTAAACTGCAAAAAGCATAAGGTGGATGAATATTGTCGGAGACCGCACTCTTACGTTCACCAGTACCTGATGGATCGTTTATCGAAGCAGTCCAACAACGGGGACTTCAAAGACGAGGACAAAGTATTATCAAAATCTATTCTTGGTGGCAGCATGAATACTTGCAAGACAAGAGTCATGAACTTTGTTCGGGTAGACCGTGAAATGCAAGGTCTGTTTTCTGTTCTAAACCAGATACATGGCGATTGGTACTTTTCTATATTGATTGACTCTGACTCGGACTCCATATTTTCAGGTAGTGTTTCTTCCCTCGTCCCTAGAATAAGAACAAGACTGGTGATGTCAGAGAAGCCCGACGGGACAGTAGCATGGTATCAAGGGGACATAGATGATGGTGATGCCTGTCCGTCTGAAGATCATCTGTTAGTGTTGCCCAATACCGTAAGTTTTCAGGCAATTTGGCAGTTATCAAACTCACCCTGCATTCTTTTTAGATCAGCAATATCTCTTCAACTTGCTTTCAATGTCATGTTGACTTATATTCATCACTTTTTCACAGCACATCGCCGACCTACTTGCTGCTGAATTCAAATCACTGGTATTTCTCGAATTCTGAATTGCTTATGTCACCTTCCTGGTTCTAAATGATCGCTACTCACAGATGGATTTATATTGCTTATGCAGATGACGTCCCGTGAAGGATACCTCATGGAAGAACATATTCAGGCAAAGTCAAATCGTGGGGATGCTGGCCCAAGCAGCAGCCAACCGAATTCTATGAGTGGTTTCCCAAGAGGTAACTCTGCAAATGATATGCAACAGTATGGAGATGCAGTTGCTGGACAAGCACCCAGTGAGGCATCGAAACAAGGGACTACTGGAAGTGCGCCTATAAACTCTACCCAGAATATTCTTGCCAATGCAAGGATGGTCCGTCCGGCAAATTCTCAAGCCATGCAAATGTCTCAAGGATTGTTGTCTGGTGTCTCCATGCCTATGCAACCACAACAGCTTGACCCACAACAACAGTCGGCGCTACTGTCACAGTTACAGCAGAAAAATCAACAGTCCATGTTTACACAGCAGAATCAACAAATGCAGAGAGCATCTATGACTATGCCTACAAATCCGCTATCAGCTATCAACTCGATGAGCCAGAGCTCTGGCATGCATCTAGGTGGTCAGATGGCGAACAAGCATTCGCCTCATCAACTACAGATGTTTCAGCACCAGGCGGCAATTCAGAGAAAGTTAATGATGGGGCAAGGATCAGGTGTAGGCATGGGTATGGCAATGGGAAGCATGGGGAACAATATTGCTGCCCTTGGAGCTTTTGGCAACCAATTGAATATGGCAGGAAGAGGGATTGGAGGAGCTGGAATCTCATCATCGATGTCTGGTCCTGGCATCAGTCTTATGGGCCAGAACCCAGTGAATCATCCAGCATCAAATTTGAACGTTATAAGCCAGCAGATCCGATCTGGTGCATTACCGCCACACCAGAGCGCTGCTGTACTTGCGAATCTTAGGTCAGCGAGCCGAGGAGGTGTAATGGGTGCTCCCCAAGCCGGAATAAGTGGCATGTCAGGTGCCAGGCAGATGAACCCCAGCTCAGCTGGCTTTTCCATGATGGATCAGAATACATTAAATCGAACTACCCTGCAGCGAGTCGCTGCGATGGGTAACATGGGCCCACCTAAGCTGATGCCTGGAATGAATCTTTATATGAATCAACAGCAACTCCAGCAGCAGCAGCAGCAGCAACAACCCCAACAACAACAGTTGCAGCAGCAACAACAATTACAGCAGCTAACTCAGTCTCAGCAGCAACAACAATATGAGCTGCCACAACAGCTGCAACAGCCAACAGTCTCCCCTCTTCAATCTGTGCTATCGCCACCCCAAGTAAGCTCACCATCAGCTGGAATTACCCAGCAGCAGCTGCAACAGTCCAGTCCCCAGCAAATGAACCCAAGAACTCCTATGAGTCCCCAGCAAATGAACCCAAGAACTCCTATGAGTCCTCAGATGAGCTCCGGTGCGATGCATTCCATGAGCACAAGCAACCTTGAGGCTTGTCCAGCGAGTCCACAGCTAAGTTCGCAGACACATGGATCCGCTGGTGGTAGCATCACCAATTCCCCTATGGAGCTTCAAGGTCCCAAGGCCAACTGTGCTGGTAGTAACCCCTAATCAAGAAACCTAATGATGGGTACTAAAAGTCATGTATCTTCAAAACATGAGTTGGGTAATTAATTTAACTCAGGCATAGGAACTCTTTTAGTGTGATAGTTCTAAAATTTGCTTGTACATTAAATAAGCTTTTTGAAGTTAAATGTAGAGTTCGTGGCATGTTCCTGTACAGAAAGTAAAGAATCCTTTGTGCTTTGCAAGTGAAAGTGAAAGTGTCACTGATTCATGTATTTGAATATTTTTTGTTCTTACCATTTGATTATAGCATTCCAATACTATGTATCACCATTCAACTCTTAGCAGCATTATACATGATTTGTGAAGCAAATGGGAAAATGGCCGATTTCCGCATAAACTAATTACTCCCGGCTTTTTCATACACAAACTTTTAGTTTATTCCGAAACCCACACGAACAACTCCATCTTTTTAATTTCATACACGAACTTTTAGTCTATGCTAAAACCAACATGAACAACTCCATTTTTTGAATATAATACATGAACTATCAATTTTGTACTAATTGTCACAAAACCCTAAACGGTGTTTTTATCCGTTTGACGGTTTAATTTCTAATTTAAATAAAACGAATATAACGTCGTTTTAGTGTAATTTCTCATTAACAAAATAATGAACGACATTGTTTTGTTGTTCTTCTTAAATTCAGGATTAGGTTTTTATCTTTGGTTTCACGACGTCGTATAAAAGACATCACATTGGAAACCTTAAAACGATCCAAAGACACAATAACATCGTTGGTCTGTGTCGTGAAACAAAACGACATTACGTTCATTTTATTTAACCCAAATTAAACCGATTCTCCATTTGTTAATGGATACTAACACCGTTTATGATTTTGTAGCAATTAGTTTAAAACCGATAATTCGTGTATGAAATTCAGAAAAAAGAGTTGTTCGTGTAGGTTTTGGCATAGACTAAAAGTTTGTGTATGAAATTAAAAAAACATAATTGTTCGTGTAGGTTTCGGCATAGACTAAAAGTTCGTGTATAAAAAAGCCGGGAACAATTAGTTTATGCGGGAATCGGCCATTTTCCCTGAAGCAAATTGACTTTAACATGGGCCAGCTCTTTTACACACAAGTTGAAAAGAAAAAGTAATGAATCAGATTCATTGTAGAAAGACACCAATAATTATCAACTTGGTAATAGAGAAACACAATCATGTATCATTTCATTTCATTTCAACTTGGTAATAGAGAAACACAATCATGTATCATTTCATTTCATTTCAACTTGTAAATATAACTTCATCCAACTTGTGGATAACAATATTTTTTCCAAAAGGAGAAAAAGAAGGGAAGAGAAGAGAAGAGAAGAGTTGTAGAGTCGCAGTCGCAGGTCAATAAAAAGACACAAATGACAACTTGTGTTGAGTAGCTTTTGTCTCCTGGTCCCACTTTTCGTACGAAAAATATCCTTCCTATTCCTGACGTTATTGACTTTGCCCTACATTGAAGAAAGATGCTGCTAGTTGCAACCAAGCATCTCTCCCCCATGTCGTCTCACTCTACCCACCACAACTTCGACCTCTCTATTTTTAACCAACTTATTAATGCCAAGATTCTCACAAAGTCTTAGTAAACATTTCCAATCTCATTTTATATTTATTTTAAAATGAAATTTAGAATAAAAAATATTCTAGTTCTATTATATTTTTCTATGATAGAGTAAAAATAAATTTACTTTGAAATAAAATAATGTTTTGATTTTTGGTTTTTTACTCTCTTTGTTTGTCAGTGTTTTTTACTCTATTTTCACTTCATTATACAGTTAATTCATTTTTGTAAGAAAACATAGAGTTTTACACTAGAAATATTTTTAGTTTTGCCAATTTATTTGTTGAGTGATCGGAGATATTTACAATGCAGTCCAACTAATCTTCGAAGAAGACAATAATAATGACTAGTTCAGCTTCAATTTTTCAAAATTTATAGCAAAACTCTAACGCATGACCACAAAGTTCTCTTATTACCACCCGACTACCGTTGTCACAGTTGATATGAACATTTGAAAACAAATTATTCGAGTCAGAATTTCAGATACTATAAGAGTTCAAAAATCTAGATTCAGACCAAGTATAAGTTGCATTAATAAAAAAAAAAAATTTACATGCCATATATTACACTGCCAGGACGAAGAAAATTAAATTTTTGTGAAGTTCAAAAAAAAAAAAAAAAAAAAAGCTCTAGCTACTTCTTAGATCTTCTAGTGCCAAGGCGGGAACTCGTCCATGGACCACCCCACCTTCAACTTGTCAACATCCATTTCAATCCTACAAACATACATATTATCATTTTCATTTCAATTTATAACTACAGATATACATTATCATCTAAATGGGTTTGTATCCATACATTACCTCACCAGAACTTAAGCAATAATTGTCGACGTTAGCTTTGTTTGGTATATCATCATTTGACAAATCATCGCCATGCACCGTGCCACTAAACGGTGCATAAGGAAATGAAGATGGGGTTATGAATTGATTCACATCATCCATCAACAACTCTTCAAATAACTTTTCAAATTCTTCTAACGTTTCGTCTCCCTGTTTCCAATTCATGCACCATCACAACCATAACCATCATTGTATATAGAAAATACACTAGTAACCAAGTGATGATTAAATTGTTACCGTAGATTGTGTTTGAGCCATCAGAGTCACCATCTCATTTATGAAATCAGCCATTCCCTACACAACGCAACAAAATTAGAAATTAATATATATGTGAAATTATTTATTTATGTTTAAATCTAAACAAAATAAAAAGAGAAGTTACAGTTTCGTCGTCATCACTGTCGTATGCTCCGATGTCATACAACATCCTCTTGTTCGAATCAGACAAAACTGTTGACAACACAAACTATTTTACTAAACCGAAAGAGCAACAATCATACCCGGTTCAAAACTAAACCAGAGTGAAATTACTTACCAGAATAAGCTCGTTGAATGGATTGAAATTTCGTATTGGCTTTGTCTTTCTCATTTTCTTCACTAAACCGATCTGGATGCCATTTCTACACACATGAAACCAATATTAACAATATTTCTAACCAGAAATTACAGAACCGGTTCGCATTCAGGCACTACTAGACCAGATATGAAAACAAACCGAGAAGAAAAGAGAAAAGATTTGTGAAAAAAAAAAAACCAGAGCAAGGTTCTTGTAAGAAAGTCTGAGATCTCCTTGTGAACATTCGTTGTTCAAATCCATAACAGCGTACAAGTCTTCCTTCTCCATTGATGATGATGTTACTAGAATGAGTTACAGAGACAGCTTTGGTCTAATATAACATATGTTAAAGGTAAAGTCGACGAGTTTCTTGGAAGGAACAAGAGAATTAAAAGATTGAAAATAAACGTGTAAGGTATAGATGCAGAGGATATGCAAACGTGGAAGAAGAGAAGAAGAGAAAAGAAAAGAAAAGAAGCAGAGAGATTTTTTGAGATTGAGGTAATCGTGCTTTGTGTTTGTTATAATATATAGTTTTTATTATATTGGAGAGACTAGAAAGTAACAAAGAATGATCGAGAAACTCGCCACTTGAACTACTTGTCTTTTTTCTATTCATCCTCGTTTTTAGTCTACACCAACTTTGTTAAAGTTGTCTAATCTTTCTGGATCAGATTAATGAATGTGGAATTTGATATATAAAAATACTATTAATTCTTTTTATTATACGCAACCAGTTTTTGCAAACATCTTAAAAATAACTTAAAAATATATTTCTTAATAATTAAATTAGGATTCTATACTAAACGCAAATAATTTTTTTATGTTTGTTTCTTCATATCAAAATAAATGATTGCATGTTCTTACTTTATGTTAAAATCAGTTAGAAATTTAATTAAAGTAAATCATGTAAAAATTGATCATGTATAGTCCAAAAAATTATTACTATTAATTTGTTCAAATTTTATTTAATCGATTTGTTTTTATTGTAACGTTTAATTAGTAAGGTTAATAAAGTTATTATTATTTTGTTATAATATATAATATCTGTCAGTTTTACAAATAATATCTAAAATTTAAATTGGATAAAATAGGATTTTACTTGAATAGATTAGATGAGTCGGAGTTGACAAAAAAAAAAGATTAGATGAGTCGGAAATATTACATTAATTTGTGACTAAAAAATTACGATAACTTTATCAAACATAAATATCAAGATAAAGCTTTGGTTTTTGTTTAGAAAGTGATAAAAAACTTGTACGGGCAAAGTGATTAAAGATGCTAAACACATAATTAGAGATGTGATGTCGGGACCCTACGACCTTACGTTGTACCCACCCACTCTATTCTCATCGGTTCAAAAGTTAGCCACAAATGCAATAATCGTTTTCACATAATTTAATTATTTCTAAATAGTCAATTTAAGCTATAGTTTGGATCAAATTGAGCAACTTGCTTATATATGGCCCATGTAATTTTATTTCTTAACTTTTTTTTGGTCTATTAAAGCAAAAACAACTTGCTCTAAGTGTCATTTCACATACGTTTTTCTTTTGTCCACCAACTTGGATCCGGTTAACCCAAGTCCTGGTTTTACAAGTAAACCAGAGTTACATCAGTTTCTTTATGTTTCTCAAAATGGTTTTCATGGCATTCTCAAAGCTTTGATCCAGTCAATTTCGACTCTAAAATCGCCTGCGCCTAGTTTAGCTCCAATGAAACCACCTCCTTGTGAGTTGACTGATAGAGACATACCCACAACACGACCTGGATTCATCTCCATGTCTGCATCTATCACGTTTCCTTTCCATGTTGGCAAGTAGAGTGTAAGAGGAACCTGAAAAATAGACTTGTCAAAGTTAGGCTGGTTCTAATAACAAAACCTCTTTTTTTTTGACACCAGTTGCCTTGTCGAAGAAGTAAGAAACTTGCCTTAGCTGTATACCAGTTTCCCTTTGGAGCAAAAACAAAAGCTTGCCATGAGTTATCTTCTGCTTGTCCTGGCGAGTTTACCCAATTCTCTGTATATAGCTGAACTAACATCGCGGTTTAGTTTAAGAAACAAAGCGTTATAAACCTTATGTGTTGGGCATGAGACTCACAGTAGAGATGTAGCATCATCCATCTCCTTTGAGCCTCAGGGCTATGGAATCATAACCGTCGAGATCAATATAGCCATCAAACTACACAGAAAGGTGAAGCTAGTTTAGTAAAGTTATGGGTAAAGCTGTAAACTCACTCGAATATTTGGTTTTGACTGACGATGTGATGATTAGTAAAAAGACAAAAGCTATGTGTTTAACCAACCTTCTTTGAGCGCATTCCACAGAAACCACTTCGGTTAATACTCCATTTTGAACCTTCGCTCATGTCCGTAGAAAGGTTCCCAGAGAAAACACCTAGGAGGAAGTAGACGGTGAAAATGGTTGCAGCCCAATAGCAGAAATAAACATGATGATGCTTGGAAACAATGGTACAAGATTCAAGAAAATGCATGTAATTTCATCAGAGACACATAAAAGAACCTGGCTAAAAAGCCTAAACCCAAACAAATTGCAGATCAAGAAAAATGGTGAGAGGAATCCTAATTAACATTACATGACTCCCTATATGAGCAAATGACAAGTCTATTTGAAAATGTATCTTACAGAAACTGATTGTATCAGAACCATGTGAAAAAGGACCATGATATATACGCTAACCAGTGAAATCTGATCCATTTCTTCCATCTTTAATCTCCAATGAAGCTGAAGATAATCCTATGAAGTAAACATCCAACACGACAATGAGCAGATCACATGAAGAACAGCTATGTACTGCAGATATTCAGAAATCTTATTTTGTCTCAATAGTTGTCAAATAGAATTTTCTTAAGCAGAACAAAGGCACTGTAACATCATTACGGGCAGATGCCTGAACCTGTGTTTTTAAGTATACCTCCATATTCAGAATCAGAATACAGGTGCCTGAACCTGTGTTCTTTTGAATTGAACTTGAATATACACTTCTCAGCAGGTGGTACCATTTCCTCGAGTTCCCACGTTAGAGCTAAAGTATGTACATCGTGAGACTAACTAAAAGACTTCAGATCATTAAGGTAAGAAAACCTTCATCTCTAGAGAGACAAGTCTTGAGACATTATCTTTCTATCCAGTCAAAAACATTTGATCATGAGGCCAAAACAAGAATATATATATATATATATAAAGTATTCGTTACTTTTTTAAAGACAAAACAAGGAAAACAATCAGCATCAAAGTCAATTAAGTTAAAAGAAGTGTTAATTTGATTCTCAAAAGTAACAGCAGAAGAACAACGGAAAGTACCTTTCTTTGTTGCATTCACCGAGGCTTGCCACAATGATCTAAACCGTGACATTCTTATGAAACCTCTTGACTGGTCAACTGCTTTCCCATATGACAATTAGAGAAACCCTGTACAATAATAGACTAATAAGAACTCGTGGGTGGCTGCAAGTTTTAACCTTTATCATGAAGTCATGAACTCACAACCTAGAGACCTTAAGGAAAGAAACCATTAACCAATAGGGAAAAATCCTTTATCCATCTAAGAATAGATATAAGTGGATAGTAAGTAAACTGACTTCAGCTAATACGGAGCCGAAGCTATGCTAATCTTATACCATTTTGAACTCATCCACAGAAAATAACAAATCTCCTTTAAAAAACTATACTAAGCCAAGAAGACCATTTGCCCAGTGAGGCATTTCATAATTGATACAATCAACATCGGACCACTAAGAGAAAACAAATAAAAACAACGAACGACCTGAGTTTTTTTCTTGATGTACATACAAGACACACCTCCACTAATTACACAATCGCTGGCAACGTCGGCCACCGATGAGTGTCAGTATAACTGGGAGATCAACGTGTAAGAACCAGGTCACGTTTACGGGTGTTTGTATTCATTTCATTGTTTTTGGGTCATTGTTTTTGGGCCATGAGGCCTACTAAGGCCCAATACTGTCTCTCGGCTTTAATATTTTGTTTAAAAATATTTTGTGTGTTTATCTCTGTTTCTTGAGTACCTCAGTTCAAACTTCGAATCCAATCTAAACTTTGGAATATTTTGAAATTTATTTAAATACCTCTTGTGTACTAAACATAATAATAATATAATAGTCAACCCATAATTACTTAGAATTATTAACATTCTCATTTTTACAAATTTAAATGGTGTTATATTTTTAACCTGCATGCCACACACAGTTTAGGCAGCAAGAGATGTAATGAACAAGAACAGAAGTAACATCGCCATGAAGTTTCCGGAAAGGACACACTGAGTGACTTCTCTCAATCATTAGCATGTCGGAAGCAATTACGAAGCTTAATTATACTTAACAACCAAACTTATCCTCTTTTATAATTTTATATTAGAGCATAGTATTATGATCGTACTGAAAATCAATTTATATGATATTAATTATTATGTTTATCTAATTAATTACGTTTATGATAAAGTCCTCGAGACTCATTAATAATATTCTGTGCGTCCCTTTCGTCACCACCACGACAATGCATTTATGCTACAACATGTACTTGTATGTTTTTAACTGATGGTAAACAAGTAGTATTAACTGTTTTCTTTATTACGTAATAAATCTGTAAAATTTAATATATTTCTTCAACATTTATATATTAATTTTTAATTTTTATATGGCTGGAAGTTCAGGAAACATTATAAAATGAATATGTTATATCTGCAACTAGAAAGGAGGGTAGGGACATGAACTTGGGACCAGGTCACCAACGCGTCATGAGAGCGACCATTATTCTTTGCAATCTTTTAGAGAAAAAAAAAACATATAAGTTAATGATTTATACAGAAATATATAATTTGAAATGATACAACCATAAACATATATGATATACAGAGGATCTTGTCTCAGGTATGTGTACGTGGACTCTCAACGGATTTAAAAATGAGGATTTACTTAATACGTTTGAAAAACAAATACAAAACTGTATTTTAAATAATCACAGTGCAAAAGCATATTAAAATATATATTATAATTGGTCATTTTGTATAGAATGGACCTCTGAATCATTTCGGGACTAGCTAGTTAGCAATGTTGTGTAGTATGTCTTAGCTTCCCATTTTAAAACAAAACACCATGAATGCCAATGATACAAATCATTGCTAGTATTTATAAGAAAAGAAAGATAAATAGATAGTTTAATTAACTGGGATAGTCATCATATAATCATTTTTTTTTATTTCTCTATTAATTCAGGCAATTTTCATACATCAGTTAAGTACTTTTTATATGTCATGAGACTCATGAGATAGATTCCGTTACAAAAAAAGCAACAAAAGTTACAAAACCGCCACAATGAAAGTAAAATAACATAAAAATAAGTCTCTCTGAAAAATCATCATATTCTTTAGTTGTTTATTACAGTTAAAAGATATATATATATATATATATATATATATATGTGTGTGTGTGTGTGTGTGTGTATATGTTAGTGTATATTTTGCAGGAAAATAAAGATTGCTGCTAAGTGAAAATAATTATTTGTTGGTCGTAACAAAGTAAGAAGCTACAACAGATGACATGGTTTACGAGATCACGTTTTTGATCACACACATCGAATCAAAATACAAATCATCAGCAACAACAAAAATAAAAAGCATAGAAAGTATACATTATACGAAATAAATTTGTAAAAAAAAAATCAATCGGTCCATGTCAATAAGTATAGAACTCAGCCAACTCTTCAACGGAACCTCCTTCTTGACCAGTCTTGAGCATCCACAACAAGTGCTCGAACAAAACAACTTCACAAGCCACAACAATCTCATGATCATGTTCACCTGATCTAGAAGACCGATCCACCAGTTCTTGAAAGAGTGGGTGAGAGATGATGTCCGGTCTAAGCATGTAAGGTCTTCGAGTCTGACCAACATAAACAACATGGAGATTGTTGTCCTCTGAGAGCTCGTCGGAGACGGCGGCTGAGGAGGATGAGTGGTGGTGATTCTTGGTGAAGGAAGGCCATTTCTTTATGGCTGACTTGAGCTTTGTCAGCTTCCCAACCTTGGCCATTGCTTATGAAACTAATCTCTTTTTTTTCTTGGGGTTGGAAGAAGATAGGGTTTAGGGTTTATGAGGATATATGATTATATGAGTGTGTGTTGGTCAAAGACTCAAAATATTGAAAGGAGAATAGAGATGTTTGAGATGTTCTTGGGAGGAAATAACGAGGAAGGTTCGTGTATATATATTGAGAACGATAGAGATAGAAGATAGAGAGAGTACGTATAGAAGCATGACCCACCGATTGATGCATAACAGCTAAGAGAGATGAGGACATAAATGGCAAAACAAGTGTTTCTGTGCCCATTGTTTTTCCTTTTTTCGTCTTATATCTTTTATAATCGATTTTTTAACTTTTGTTTATAAATATATATATATATATATATATTCCCATGATATATTTTGATTATTTTCATGTAAATATTTCACATTTGCTAACTAAAAAGTATATTAAGAAAGTTCTATTGATGAAATGAATGATAATACAATATGTTAACATACTACATTCTTTTTATTTTAGTTGTTGTTTTAAGTTTTTGTAAACATATTAAAAAGATATTTAATTTTGTATATTTTTAAAACAAAACATCATTACCTATACATCTAACCATATTTTAATTAATAAAAAATAGAATAACATATAAAATTAATAAATTTTATATTAAAATCATAAAATGATATTTATTTTAAAATAAAAATTTTACTATTCGACGATGTCTAAATTTAAACGGAAGAAGTACGAGATACCAACACTACTATTGCATCCTTTGCAAAAAATGAAAAACAATACTATTGCATAACATTTTATATGTAGATTAGTACACTAAAATTATTAAATACCCAACGATGGCATATATACCACATATCCAAAATATATAACTTTATATAACGTTTGGACCAACAATAATAAAAAACACTAATGATCATGATTTAATTTCCCAATTTAAGGAAAAAAAAGATAATGATTTAATTTATTAAAATATATAATTAGTCTAGATTAACATGAAAAAGGCATTGCATCATACGTCTTTTTCTTATTTGTATCATATGTCTATTTTCTTACCTATGCCATTTTGTTTTGCCTCCATACATGCCACTCATCATAAATCAAAAATTTAAAACTTTATATATATATTCAATAAATTTTCCTTGTTGTATCTAATAATGTACTAAAATATATAGTTATTTGTAAATATATACGTATACGTGTGTGAGTGGGTGCGTAGATGTGTAGGCAACCTCTTTTTTTTTTTTTTGGTCAAACCTTACTTCGATTAAAAGATTACACTACAGAGTTATCCCTCAAAAGGGAAGAGTGATTACACAACGATAAAGCCTCTTTGGCTAATCGATCCGCAGCCTCATTACAGCGTCGGGGTACAAAAGTAAAAGAGATAGACAGCAAGGAATTACTCAACACGCCAATGTCATGGAGAATCCCTTGTAGAGCAATCACAGAAGAATTTCTTGTGATCAGATTAATCAAACCTTTTGAATCTGAGAAACAGATCAGGTCCTTGATGTTAAGCGAAATTGCAGCTTTTAGAGCAGCCTTGAGAGCCAGAGCTTCCGCTACCAGGGCTGAAGCTACAAAGGAACACGAAGACGCTCCTTGCAGTATTATAGTACCAGCCGCATCAGAGCAGGTCCATCCCAGCCCACCTGCAAGAGAAGTATTATTCCAAGCTGCATCGGAGAAGCAATGGAACACATTTTCTCGTGGCTGAATTTGAGAGACACCAGCGGTGCAGTCCTTAGGCGAAACAGAGTGGGCTGGAACATTTGCATTCGAGTCTTGCCACTCTCTTGCATGCTTTATAGCTTTTCCTACTATCTCTGTTTCTGAGAAGGACTTACCTTCAAACACCAGTTGGTTTCTGCTTGTCCAAAGAACCCACAAGATCCACGGGTACAGGGGAAGTGATAGTCCCACGGGTGGGAGATTCGTCATTTTGGTGCAAGCTTTTAGCAGATCCCCCATTGATCTTACATCTGCGACACTTGGGACAAGAAGAGCTGGGACTTTCTCCCAAATGTTCTTCGCAAATGGACAAAGGAACATGACATGGATGATGGATTCGGGAGCTCCACATCGTTTGCAGTGTCCGTCAACCAGCATTCCTCTCTTAAGTAAATTTTCACCCACCGCGACAGCATTATTTTTCAGTTTCCAGAGGAAGTTCTTAATTTTCGGTGAGCATTTGACGTTCCAAATACACTGTCTCCAATTGAAGGCATCATGGTTCCCTGCCACATTGAGTTTCGCCAAAGCATAGCCTGTTTTTGTGGAGTACTCCCCTGATTTTTCTGGTAGCCAAACCAACTTATCCCCCATTCCAAGCGCGCTAGGTACCAGTTTCCTTACCATCTCCTCATACTGAGGTATAATCTTCATTAAATTCTCGACATTCCAGTCTGCTGTGCCGGGAATTAACAAGTCACTAACCAACATATCTTGGTCTTCCTCCCGCGGAGGGCCTATTGGACATATCTGATGGGTAGAGGATAACCAGTTATCTTTCCACACATGAACAGACTTTCCATCGCCTATGGCCCACCCTAGTCCTCGTTTTACTATCTCTCTCCCCGCCAAGATCCCTCTCCAGCCATGAGAAGCAGAGTTTGGGGCCGAGCAGTCCAAAAACTTATCAGATCTGCAATACTTATTCAGCAAGGTTCTTCCCAACAAGAAGGAGGGATTTTTTAGGAGTCGCCAGGCATGTTTGGCCAACAAGGCATCATTAAAAACCTCAATCTCTTTGAAACCTAGACCTCCCGCTCCTTTAGGCAGTGTGAGTGTGTCCCATGCAACCCAGCACATCTTTCTCACATCCGGTTTCATGTCCCACCAAAAGCGAGTCAGTACTGATTGGATCTGTTTGCACAGGGATTTTGGGAGCTTAAAGCAAGACATTGTGTAGGTTGGCATAGCAGCTAAGACGGCTTTTAACAACACCAATTTTCCGGCACTCGAGAGATACCTAGCTGTCCAGCTATGGGAGCGTTGCCTTATTCGGTCTACTATCTCCCCAAAGATATCTCGTTTTTTCCTACCAAAATGCTCAGGTAGACCTAAATATTTGCCAATCCCACCCTCATTGCTGATGTTCAGCTCTTGCTTTATTCTTACTTTCGCTGCCAAATTTGTTTTTGACGAGAACGTAATGGCCGACTTAGCTCTGTTAATAACCTGACCTGAAGCTGCTTCATATTTTTTAAGGATAGAAGTGAGTGTCTTACAGCTCTCAGAATTTGATTTGCCGAAGAACATCGTATCATCCGCAAGTGTAGGCAACCTCTTATTGCGTGTTGTTATCTAATGATCGGACAAAGAGTGATGTTTTTTAGATAACGATTACATCTTGTCCACAAATTTTGTTGAAATATTACCTGATAATTCTAATTGTTTGTCGTTGTACATACCAAAATAACAATTATGATCTTCATTTGTCGACTAATTTTTATATTTCTAAATTCATTTGAATAACATACTATTATATCTTTCTCAAAAAAAAAACACATACTACTATATCTAAATATTCAAAATCATAACATAAACGAATAGTAAGAAATAAGTGAATTGTATGTAGTTGAAAGGGGTTGTTTTATTTTGTTTCAGTTTCACACTTTCTAATATGTGATTATTTTAAAAATTGGACTTTCTTAAAAGTTAATTCCATCTATAGAAAGATTATGAGTTTTTTGACCAAAAATAAAAATTATGGGTTTAATATCTAAAATTTTCACTGTTAAAAAAACATAAAACCATATATATGAAAAACAGCATTTGAAATATACTATGTTTTCTTGAATAATATTTTTTGTGACAGGATGCAACCACCAATCACAAGGCAATTTTGTTCTTTTGACAAAATGCACTCCTCTTATTCAGTGCAAAGGCATATTACAAAGAGAATCCTTAAAGTTAGTTTGGTATTTCCGAGAAATTAGGTGGAGAAGACCATAGTACCTTACCCCTCTGTCTTTATCGACCAAAAAGTTGTGGATGGTAAGCTAATCATTTAAGAAATTTTATATACTTCTTTTTATGGATGGTCGAACCTATTCTCATTTTTATAGCAAACTAAATCAAATGGTAAGATAGTACTCGCCCATGATTAGAGATTAGATAACTGTCCCATGTCATATACTTATATACTTATGTAGACCTCAAACTAAGCCTAATAATTTGATTAAAGGTGATTTTTTTAAAAATAGTATTTATATCTAAAGCGTAAATTTATGGGAGAATTTCAAGTTTACCATTTTTGTTGTACTACTTTTCATTTTTACCTTCATTAAAGAGACATTTTCAAAAATACTACTTTTTAAGAGGTAATTTTTTAAAAAAAATTAATTAAAATTCTAAATTTTACATTCCTAAACTCTACCCATCATACACCACCTCTTAACTCTAAACCCTAAACCCTAAGTTATAGATTAATTAACCCAAGGGTTATAAGTGTATTTTTTCTCTTAAAAAACAAGGATAAAAGTAATTAAAACATTTTTAAACAATGGTACAAGAAAATTAGTATTTTTGATAATTTCCCTAAATTATTGAAGATTAAGAAAAGAATATGACACGGTTTCAAAGTAAGCCTAATAGTTTCAAAGTAAGCATGCATATATGCATAAGCATACATTATATATGCAAGATATAGACATGCAACCTGAAAATCTGGAATATTAATCACTTCCGATTCCTAATCATTGATTTGATTAAATCGAGTTATGCTGATTTTTTTCTAAAGTGGCCCATATATATTACATTAATAATCTAAGGTGTTGTACTTTTACCATTTTGTGTTTCTTTTGTCTTGAGATTTAAATATATTACAAAAAAGGTTAGAAACTTAATTAAAAGAAATTCATAGATTATACTAAAACTAGAGTCCAAAATTAAAGTAGAGACAAGCCAGTTGTGATGGTGTTGTTGTTCATGTAAGTGCTTGACAATTGTGCAACTAATCTGCTTTAGCTTTTTTTTTTTGGGGATTTTTCGTCTAATTATAATAATCCGTGTTCCATACATTTATTACATCGTCATGTTAATGTAGTAGTTGCAATCGCTGCTGGATATAAACCTATGTGTATGATATATTTGTTTATAGTTTCGTATTTTAAGATGTATGTGTATGAACATGAATATTTATCTACTCATATGTGATTAGATTCTTTCTGAAAACAAAATTGATATTACTTGACTAGTTTGGATTTGGACTTTACCACATGCATGTTTACATATATCATTGATTGTGTTTCTCTTAAACTACCTAATAGCATATAAAATTAAAATATCTACAGATTTGACCTGACACATTGGTGGATTTTGGAAATGTTTAAAGTTCTACTTTTGATGATGTGTTTAGGCTTGAAATGTTTTTAAACTTTAAATGAGAAGTTGGCTTCTTCCCCCAAAAAGTAGGAATTTAAGGTTACATATGATCTAAGCATGTCTTAATCATATCACTCAATTAAAGATCCAAGATGATTTTAACTAACTACCCATTTACCACTTATCAACTTGCACTCGCACGCCTACCATGATGCTTTCACCATACCAAAGAGAAATTATATCAAACAGTAACCATCAATATTTGTATGTAAATATATGTATACAAAGGACAAACACTCAAAATTGATGAAACACTTATAAAGGATATTTTGAACTATGGCTTCAGCTATCAAAGTGTCAAGTAATTAGATAACATAATCATACAAAATCTTTTTGATTTAAGGATGAAAACTTAAAGTAGAAGAAATAATAAAACACCACAAAATTGGAGTAACTGTCTCCAGAGTTTTAGTACATCTCAACAACACAAGAAGACTTGCACAGCAAGTAACAATTCTTTTACCTTTAGCATTCAACGTATCAATTTTTTAGTCTGACGCTTTGGTCGTCTTCTTCTTTTTCTTCCTTTTGGGCTCCGTTGTTACTTTTCTTTTCGACTTTGAATCATCCTCGTCTATCAAATGCTCGTACTCTTCAAGACTTGCAAATGGAGATTTCCTCTTTCCTTTTTCTTTCTTTTTCTTGTTACCACCACCAACACTATCATCATCATCACCACCATCATCATCAATGTCAACATCCTCATCCACATCTTCACCATCAAGCATATCCATTTCTGTGTCCATCTCTGCATCACTAGCATCAGCCACAAGCTCATCATCATCATCATCGCCCACTACTTTATCCAGATCATCATAATCATATTTACCACCCTCCTCTTCCACAGCGTCATCATCAACATCATCCAACATATTCTCAATCTCCTCATTGTCACTCTCATCACCAGCTTCGAATTCAACATCGCTATCGTAGTTTCCTCCACCATCACCATCGTTCACATCGTAAAGTTCTTCAGCAGCTTCTTCCTCAGGTAGCTTCTTCTTCTTCTTTTTCTTTGATTGCTTTGTGCTGTTCATCTTGTTCACGTAGAACTTGTGGAAGACTAAATCTTCAGGAGACACATCTTCTTCTGCTAACCTTAGAATATCAGCTCCAATCATCTGGTTTGTCATGTCAAGCTGCACATGGAGAAGAATAAGAAAACCGTTAATGGTGAATTATAGATAACAAAATGGTTTCAAGCTGTAGGAAGATGTTGAGGCTCTTGAGACGTTTACCTTCTTGGAAGGTTCGATCTGGGAGCCACCATGCCATGTGTTTTGCTTGGGTTTCTTCTCCATAAATTTATCCAAGAAAGCAGTTAGAGAGAGATCATTCAATGGGTTTCCATTGTAGACTATAGTAGTTCCTGAGAGAAGGGTTCCAGCCATAGTAGCCACCGAGGGGTGAGCATGTGAAGCAAGAACCACCAATTCCCACCAACTCACACGGTCTCCGTTACTGTTAATTTAAGATCAAGGATTCAGTTACACCCAAGAATATATAATACTAATTAGAAGTGCATATGTAAATATTTAGCTTCTCATATATAACTGGGATGAAAGATGAGATGAACTGACCAGTAAGAAGGTTCTCTATGGCGAGGATCGTATCCTCCAGGAAGACAACTTGATTTTAATGGCGCTTGGCTTCTTTTTTCACTATCATTAGAAACCTCCATGGTTTCTTTGGGGGTTTCTTTAATAAATGGCTCTTCGCCATCATCAGAAGCATAATCATCTTCTTCATCAGATTGCCTGACCGCCAAAGCCTCATCGTCATCTGAAGAATCATCATCATCTCTACCTGTGATTTTCTCCTCTTCGTGAGCAACTTCAACATCATTCCCTTCTTTCTCTAATCCTTTAATGGGATCAATATCGTCTTCATCTTTCACATCCTCAAAATGTTCTACATCTTCTTCTTCCACAACTGATTCCCTCTGGACCACCATGTTCCTGCATGGTTAATAAAAAGACCCATTGAAAAATCGGAGAAAAGCCATCGTTTAATATGTTTAACGAAACGAAATTTTTTTTTACCATAGAGGTGGTCTTGCTTTTAGCACCTCAGACAGAAGGAAAAGGCATCCACATGCGTACTGTGGTGGCTGTTGTAGCGCAACCTAGTCAAGTATATAAGAGTAAACTTTAGAGATGACAAAATTTTCAACACAGTGTGCCATCGTTCTTTACGTGCTAATATCATCACTAATCAAGATAGCAAAAGAAACAAGATTCATGCATTGGATCAACTGATGAATATTGTCTTACTATCAATGAAACTAGAACGACAAAAGATGGGTTTGATGATTCATATATTCATTTTACCAACCTGCAAGATTCTTTTGGAGAAGGCAGCCACACGCTTTACATTTATATCGTTCTTCATGGCTCTGAGAAGAAGCCCAATAAACATTTCAGCCTGAAATTAAGAATGCCAAATTATTGAACACGGTTATGGAGAAAAAGGATATGGCTCATGCCAGGGCGAGATATACTAAAGTTAACCAAATCGTAACGATAATGGTGCATTCATGAACTAAGAATAAAATGACGTGGCGGGAAAGTAGGAAACCAGAAGCTACAAAATTGAGCTTGCCTTGGAAGAATTCATTGCGGAGGAGAGTAGAAGTTTCGAGTACAATGCACGGTAAAATCTATCACTGACAATCTTATTCTTGGATGAGATCTTGTCAAGAAGCATCAGTGACTGAACTCCCACATTGAAATTCTTCGAGTGTACCTGCAAACATTCAAGATACCATGTTCTTTATTAACTTCCTGGGTGCAACTTTTGAAACAAAACTTATATGATGAGGCCTCAGGAGTTACCAATTTAAAAAGCACCGGCGTCTGAGATTCAATTATATCATCTGCTTCGTCAGTGGAAACATATGGAAAAGCTCTGTTAACTCCCTGCAATAATGGAGTAATAATGAATAAGTTGATCTGTAAAGTCTCAATGCTATTAAATTACAAACACCACGTGAATTAAAAAAAAAAGACATCCTGACTAACCGTAAGTAGAGCTGATAGAATTCTGGAATCCAGTTCAACAGGTGAATCAGAGGATTTGTCTTCTTTTGTGTCCTTTGAGTTGCCATTTTTCTTATTAGCCACTTTGTCATCTGCGCCTGGTTTCTTATTTGCTTCTGTGGTTAAAACCTACAAGAATGAAAACAGAAAACATATGTCTCAGACACGGAAAAATGACTAATGACACCCCAAACGAAAACATTTAGGGGCAGTGGAAGACTCAGAGATTATGAAAAGAAGGTGGAAACGGTGGGACATCAAATTTGTAAAGATCACTAAAAAATGTTTGATTTCTCACTTATATAGAGTTTAGATGCCAGTTATATACCTTAAACAGGGCAAAATATACATCAATTAGGCGTTTTGCCACCTTTGGATCATCTCCTTTGTGGCTTAATCGAATCTGACTCAGAAAGTTAACCTGTGAAATTTACAGGGGTTAATAAGCCAACATATAATAATTTAATGTGACGGTAACCATGAATCAGAAGAAATATGGTTATCAATTGAAAACAAAATTTGTTTGAAAATATGAACGTAAAATAAAAGGACATACAGCATGATACTTTGCACGTAGCCCAAGATGGGGACGAAAGAGAAACGAGTCAACTTCATCAATCACCACAGCCTGCAAATATTACTTTACCATTAAACCAAAGAGAAGAGTCCAAACAGGTAAATAATCAACAAAATCCAGACATAGGACATAAGAAAGTTGAATAGTCCAAACCTTCATATTAGGATGATCAGCCAAAAGATTCGTAAGGTGAAAATCAGCATTAGATGCACTTTTGTTTTGAGGATCTCCCAACTGTGTAAAATAATTGACAGAAAAATTAGAGAGTTCACACTTGATAAAATTATAGTACATATATGTTTATTCCACAGTACAATTGAAAATACCTTGTTCACTAATGACACAAGCAATTTCCGCTCCTGTTCTGATTTGCTTGTCAACATGAAGTATATAGTCTAACACCAAAACAAAACAAAAAAATCAATAACAATAGTCAAGATCCTGATCATGTTATCAAACAAAACAAAAAAAAAACAAACGTATATCTATTAGACAAGAAATCATGAATCATCCAGAGAATAGTATTACATTACTAACACTCAAATGTCTGATATGATTAATCATAATAACCAGTGGAAGTAAACATGCTAGGGGGCGCAGAGTGGTAAATACGATAATACCTTTAAAGCCTTGTCTTTTAGCTCCGGAAGCATATCCTTAGATGATTCATCTAGGGCGTTAACAAAGCGCTCATACCTACAAAGTCAGCATAGTAAGCCTTTTAAGTGAACCATCAAACCAGAACAATTACCAATACACGATAAAGATGTTGAACACATAGCTCGCGGCATGATTTAAGCAAACTACATTTTGAAATAAACTAAAAAGTATTTTACCTCTGTTTCAAGCATTCCTCCCAGTACCAAAAGAGTAAAAGTGAGTAACCATCCTTCGTTTCAGGAATACTATTTAAAGGTCGCTGCAAAAGCGTCTTCAGCTTGCGGTCAGGTAATAGCCTGATCAAAATTTCTGATAGAGCCTTAAGACCCTTGAATGCAAACCTCTTTCCAACCTTTGAGGTCACCATTCCTGCAATAAACAAAGTCAACAAGTGTTAGAGTAGTTAACACAAACAAAGACATCAACAAAAAAACACTTCAGAGAAACATACCCAACAATGCATCAAGAGACCTCATATTAGCAATAGGATTCTCTCCAACCATAATCTCAAAAGCAGTGATTTTATCAGCCACAGTCCCTGACTTCTGAGCAGATATCACCATCTTCATATCTCCACTCTTCCCTTTCGACGCCACAAAATCCTCCGCATATTGCCACATCAACCTCTCACCCATCTCCCTCTTCATCTCCACCACACCCATCACATCCCCCACCGCCACTCTCCGGCTACCTCCACCACCAAAGACCTTCTCCTCCAGCTCCTCCGCGTCGTTATACCACTCCGAGCTCAACAAACTCGCTTTCACCAAAGGAAGCTTAGGTAAAGTCTTGAACTTTTCGAACTTCTTCGCCTTAAACCCAGAGCTCTCATCTTCAATCGATAAAAAATCGGACTTTGGTTTAGGGTTTACGCTCTGTTTTGTCGGAGCGTCTTTGGAGGTTTGATTCTTCGTTTCCTTTGGATTGTTCGATCTGGGCTTCAACGACTCTGATCTGGGCTTACTTGTGTCACCTTCGGAGACGTCCTTCTTAGGTTTTTTCCGTTTCTGGGGTTTACTGGGTTTTCGGAAATCAGAGTCGTTGAAGCCTGAAGAAGGAAGAGATGAAGCTAAGCCGAGAGAGGAGGCGAATGATGCGATCTCCGATGTGAGAGCGTTCATATCCGCCGTTGGATTTGATTTCGACATTTTTTTTTTCTTCTTTTGTTTCAGAACTTTGTGAGACGGTTAGGGTTTTATCAGTCTCTGTGCTTTTGAGATTACGAAGCTTTTAGGGTTTTAGAAAAAAGCGGCACTGAGGAAGGAGACAAGATAGGAGGCAACGGCAGGGGCAAAAAAGAGACTTTTTAAAGCCTAGGCCTAAACTTTAAAGAGTATTACGATGCGAGGCCCAAAATCTAAAGAATTAAGATTGAGGCCCAAAATCTAAAGAATTAGGATTGAGGCCCAATATCTTAGCTATATAGCGTTCCTTGGGCCACGCTGTTTAATCTTTGGGATGCTTTTAACGGTTCTATGTATGAGTCTGTGACCGTTGATAAAGAGAAAGGACCTGGCACGAGTCTTAGTTGGGAACCTGGTGATTGTGACGTTGCAATTGGGCCTAAGACCATGATTAAAGGGAGATCTTTAAAGGGTTTTTTAAGGCGTGGGGCTCATGAACAGTGTAAGAGTCGGTTACAAAAACTACTAAATAAGAACCGGTTTTTAAGAGTTTCTTACACTGTTCACGGACCCCATTGACACGTGGCAGCTCGCGATTGGTTCGTTTAAAAAAAATAAAAAAAAAGAAAAAGAAAAAGTTAAGAAACCAACTAGGGGTTTTGGAGTTAATTATGCCCTAACGATTCTCAAGATCAGCTAAAGGACTCTTAAATTATATAAGAGCTTGCTTATATTCAGTAGAAACTGGCTCATCTGAATCTAAATGAAAATTTTAAAGAATCTACAACCAGATTAAGAAACGAGCGTATATATAGAAGTAAGACTACCACGTAATACAATTTTAAAGAATCTAAACCAAATGGAATTAAATATTTTGACCCCCCCCCAAAAAAAAGGAAATAATATAGAAGTCATTAATCTTTGGCTTCGAATCTTGAATAAATGAAACTGTCTATATGTCCTAAAGCTTGAGTTCGAGATCTTCGGCTTCTTTTTCCACTTCCATCGACATATCGTTATGTCTCAAGGTCGCAGGCTGTCGTGAGGGTTGTCCTGCCTCTACTGATGGACCGACCATTTGTGGCTTGGGAGGAAGATGACCACCATTTTGGTTCACTTGATACGGAGCTCTAGCCACAGCCCTGAAAATTCAAACATACTTTTAAACTTATAAATCATACATGGTCTTGTACTATATCAAAGCATAACGAATAGATCATAACAAAAGGATTCCAACTAAGTATAATTCCAAAACAGGGCCTAACAAGATTGGTACAGTTTGGTTTTTACCTGTCTTTTCGTTTAGCAAAGAACCGATGAAGAGAGGCTCTTCTTGCAATGCGTTCCACGATTTGATGTTGCTCTCTCGTTTGATGATCTTCGCTGTTACCAGAACTCGTTGGTTCATTCAGGTCAGGAATCATAAGGTTGCTTTTGTTGTTAATGTTCATATCAAGATTCATGTGATTCTCAATGTTCTTTGAATCATCAACAGCAACTGGATTCACTTCTTTAGCTGCTTCAATAATCTCCTTGGCTTTGTCTTCAGGAAACTCGTTGCAAACTATAACTTTACCGCCGAAAAATATGGTCAGCTGAGAATTTTTAGGCTCCGGTTCACTGAAATCAAAATCAAATTCATTTGGTTAAATTCCATACATCAATAACCGGTAGTCCATACATCAGGATTGGCCTTTTATTTTATACAATAAGATCAAAACCAGATAAATACCTTAGATCAACGACATCTATGGCTTTGCCTAGTGAAAGCTGCTTCTGAGTCAACTTGAATGGTCTGGTTTCAGAAATGCCTGCCTTCTTTATTGCATTTTGTTGAGCTATAATCAAACAAAAGAAATACACCAAATTTAATTAAAATCAAATTGAATAATCTTAGTTTTTCGAACAACGATTCTTTTATTTAATACTCGTATATGTGACCAAGCTACATATATTAGTACATTAAAAATGTGATTTAATTTTACATTTTAAGCCTTAAAAAATTCTAATATCTATGCCAAAATCAGGATTTTGTTTATGATTGTACTAAACGTATGAAACTGAGTTAACTCATTAATAAAAATCAGAAATTAATCTAGAATTTATAAAAATTGAACTTCGAATATTTTCTGATTTTTTTTTTTTATAAATCCATGTATACTAATTAGAGGAAATATTAAAAACAAAGCTGGGTCTTTGTTGGCCGCAGCCGTGTCAGAGAATGAAAGAAACAAATACCTCTGAGATCGGTTTTTCCGGTAAGCTCAAGACCGGACTTTCGAGCCAAGCCTATATCTATATCTCTGAAGCTTCCCTTCTCCTTCAAGTACCGGCTGAGCAAATTACATCTCCGGTTAAAGTTGAACTTCTCCGGCGCTTGTCCGGTCGACATACTGTGATGAGACTGCAACACGAGACTCTTGTTCTTGTATGGGTTTGCACACGTTAAAAATCAAGATTACAAAAAAAAAAAAAAAATCAAGATTACAACTTACAAGAAGTTATAAATGTCTTTGAGTTTCTAATGCTCATGCTCTTTTTTATATTATGCCAATAAGTTTATGTGGCTTGGCTTTTAGCCCCTCACGAATTAATTCGTTTAGTATAATACCAAAACCAAACCAATATTCGTTACAACTTGTAGCACGTTTTCCTTACGCATGCTGTGATATTATTTTAAAAAAGGGGGAGGAAAATAGCTGACGCCGACGTTACAGGAAAGCGTTAACAATTGTATTTATTTACGATTTTGTCCTTATGTTAGTGGCATTTTTTTTGTTATTAAATGACATATAGTCTCCTCGCGTCGGCGGAGGAAATGAATCTGTGGGACTCATTCACTGTAGAACTAGTGCATCGACGTAATACTTATCTCCGACAGGAGTTTTTTTAGGACACGTGAAAGTATTGCTCTATGATTTTGTAACAATTAGGATGCCAACAACACTCATCGACATCTGAACGGGTACACCCTTAATCCATGCATGATTTTCATGTATGTCTCTAGGCAATTGCAAGAGGTGTTTTAGCATAATAAAATATATTGTGATTTGTTAATATTTTTTTTTTTGATTAACCAAAAGTGTCGGGTGGACCGAAACCTAGCCGATTAATCTCTTTGGAGTCTAACATATTATAAGTATGGTTGCTCTACGTGAAAATTAGAAATCTACGTTATCTAACTACATGAAAAACTAACAATTTTGTATTGGAGGAAAATCGATCATGGAACTTCTAACTATGATGAATGTGCTAACTATGGATATGATATGGTTAAATATCATGTACATTTTACAAAACTCAAATATTTTTTGTTTAATGTACATCAAGTATTTGTTTATTCGCAGTATGATTTTTCTCGGTATTATGCTCAACTGAATACTACCACTTGAGAGTTAAATTGTAGTCGTCTTGGTTAATGAAGGTGTGCGTTGAATCTTCTTCATAACAAATCCAACACCAACCTTTGTGATCGAGTGGTAAGGAGGTAGGATTGGGACGCTAACACGTTTCAGCTTCGACTTATATGATGCACAAAATTAAGTTACAATTATCATGGTCACCTTACACGGATATGTACTTATGTTTTAGGGTTCATTTGAATACCCGGAAAAATAGTCTATTCATAGATTACACCTTCCTTTGAGAATTAGTCTGAGCCTCTTCATGGCTTGGGATACCCCTAGGTTAATCAAAATAAAAAATCCAACACCAACCGGTGACTTACATAAAAAAATTATATACATCAAGGCGATAGTGCCAAGGGAAGAAAAAAATATAAGTTACTATTCATCGCAACTTGCAAGATCTTGTCTATCAGAACGTTAATACTTTGAAGACAATTCCACACATCTACAGTTGAACAGCAACATGAGTCTCTATATACATACAAATATATAATATCTGTATTTTGTGATGCCTTGCTGCGCGATCCTACTACACAAGACCAAAGCAAGTTTCACATGACGATTCAAATATATATATCTACATTGTTGTATCCAAGGTTATGGAAACAAATGACTGTAAATAGTATAATATACAAAACTATGTGATATTTGGTATGTAATGTTTGTAAATGTATCCATTTGACGATTCATTCATGTCTACGTGCACTAAAAATTGTTTAGATGGCAATTTTGAAATATGAACATTGTTTGCATTAATCATTAACGTGTGAGGGCCAAATATAAAGTTTACGTGTTTCAAACATACGATGAGACGGAAGTAGGTCCCTTGCGACAATGTATGAAAGCAATTTAGTTGATGATTTGACGAGGACATATACTTTGGTTGTGAATACTAAATACTCTAATTAATGTAATATGACCATAACATATGTGTCTTTAAATTTGCATGTTTAGTAGTTGGTAGGTATACCAACTCACTTGGTTGTGAATACTGATTATTAGTAGTGATTACTATGCTCCACATGTAATATAACCAACGACCAATAAAAGTACATGATATTTCTGTTCCAATCGACCCCAGAAATATATACATTTTCTTTTACAAACTCAGCAGCATCTGAGAGGTTGATCAGAATGAGAGTGAAGTGTTCTTTTTGTTCTTTTTTTGGCATTGGTTTCATACATTCTTGTCCTTCATACAAAGGATAGCTTACAAGAGAACACCAACCTTTAGTGTAATATGCAATGCAACTTAGGAAATGAAATTTAAACATTACATATGGGTGGCAGAAACATGGCACATAAACAAACACTATAAGTCTATAACATCGAGGACAAAGGCTGCTTTGGTCTCTTGACATTCGTATTGTACAACTAAACTCACATGACCTACAAGAATACATATAATAAAACTTTGAGGTGTCGATAAAGAGAAAGAAAGTGTCAAAGTAAACTATTGTCACTCCCTTTTGTCTTCCTCCAAATCTGGTTCTTCTGTGTCACCTTGCAAAGATCTAGCTTCTGAGAGGTTCTTGACCTCGTGAGAAGGAATTGGAGATGGTTTAATGAGGGTTAGTGTGTAATCATCCTTCTCAAACTCCCCGCTTGAATCACCAGATGATCCAGAGAAGGCATACCTACAAGAAACAACCAAATAACATCAACCTTCTTATCACATATTAGAATCCTCTTCTTGGATATGGTGTTACCTCGTCGAGTTCTGTGATGGAGCCCAAAGAGAACAAATAACAATCAAGAGTGAGAAGGAGAGAAGCTGCCAAAAGGCAGGGATGATCCAAGCGTTTTGCCAATGTTCATTGTAAACATCCTTAGACTTGAAGTAAAGCTGCCACAAGTTGAAAACATTAGCAAAGATCTTATGATCCTCACAGTCCTTAGATTAAAGACATTACCTCGTAGCAAATCCAACCCACGGAAACCAAGATAGCTACAGCCAAAGCATTTGTGAACTTTCTGTATATATCCAACTTCACCAACAACCTCCTCGTCTGAAGCTTCTTGAAAGTAGCAGAGAGCGACTTGAATATCCATATGATGAAGAAAGCATCCAATACCGCAACGGGAAGAACTAAAAACAGTCTAGCTTTCCCGGAGAAATCGCTGACAGCACCGACGTTTTCCAACAGCTCAAGAGTTTCAGAAGCAGCAAAGAAGGTGACACCAAGCATGATAACCTTTGATGTAAACCCTCCAAGCGTAGGCCTCACAACACCGTAGCCCATTGAGACCATCAGGATGATAACACGAGCACATGTACGTTTGATAGAACCAAACGTGACCGCCCATATGGTGATCACGGTTGGTCTTACCCCGGTTTCATTGAACTCAGCGTAGTCGAAATACCAAAGCGCCATCTCACACATCCCTAACGTTATCACCAGAGTTACACAGTTCTGCAAGGGAAGCACTTCTCTCCAGAACCTAGCACACTGTGAGAACCAGAAGATGCCAAGAAGCACAAAGGCAAGCGACATGAACCCGTAAAAGTACATCAAAGGAGCCATCCTACCTGGTAAGTATCCACCAGGGTTCTTCCAGATGGTTTTACCTTCAACAACCAAATCCTTAAGACCAGGATCACAATGAATAAAGTAAAGGTTGTACATTCCAGTCCTAGTGATCTGAATCGATCTTGTTAGCAACGTACTAGACAACTCATTCTCACCAAAGGAAACACCAAACACTTGAGGCCAAGAGGAGTCTCTAGTAGAAGGATGGTGAATGATCTCTCCATGTGAGCAAACACCTAGTTTAGCCAAATCAGATGTGCAACAGACAGCTCTCTGCCCACCATAAGCTGATCCTCCAATGTTCTCCCTGTCCTCTACCTCAAAAACCACCGCGTGGATAGGTAAGGAAGATGTATTGGAAACTTCCTCAGGTCTCCGGAATGTGATCTTCTCAAAACTGTCAAATACATTGCAAGTAAGAAACTTTCGCAGCAAAACAGCTAAGATGTTACTCAAACACAATGAAAGTTCAAGTCTTGACACTCATAGAGGATTCAGGATACACACAAAGTTACAAAGTAGCAAACTTTCACAGAGAAACGGCTAAGATGTTACTAAAACACAATGAAAGTTTAAGTCTCGACACTCATAGAGAATTCAGGATACAAACAGAGTTACAAAGTAAGAGACTTTCAGACAGAAACAGAAAAGAACTGTACACAAACGAACTGAATCAGCTTGAAACTACTTGTCTATCTCTAAGATCCAACACCATTGGAGACTAAAGGTGAAGACTTTGGTTAAAGAGAAGGAAGCAGAGAACTTGTACCGGATAAAGGAGAGGGAATCAGAGTCGGTGGTGAAGTTATCAGAGGGAGAAGAGGAGTAGATGCCTTCGCTGCCGCCATGGAAGACAAAGGCGTTGCCTTTGGACATGAATCTCTCGCTTCGGTACTCATGCACCGACGCTTTGACCAAAGAAGGCGTCAAGGATAGTAGCAGAAGAAGAAGAAGGTGGAGCGACATTGAGACAGAGTCTTTTGCAGAGATCTGAAGAAAGAGAAGAGGAGAAAGCTGATGACTGTGGAAGTCAAGTGAGAAACTGAGATGTGTCAATGGCTAGATCGTACGGCTGTTAAAAGGTTTGCTTCTTGATCGTTCCACATGTTCCAAGGTTCTAACTTCTATGGAATTAATTGGACCCGTGAAGCCTCTAGGTTAGGCAGAGGGTTTCTAACTGTATTTATGAGATATATGGGCCATGGAAACTTGATCCTAAGAAGAAGTAGAACGTTGAGAACTGGCCCATTCTAAAACCGTTATTAAGCGACGAGCCATCTAATTTTTGTTTGGTTAGCTGGAGGTTATAGCTGAATTCTAGAAACCCAAAATTACATCATGTAAAATTAACTTAACAAAAATATCATTTAATCCCATCTAGTCAGTTGGATAAATGTTCAGTATAACCCAACACTGTTATAAAATTATTCCATTTTGAAGTAAACTATATTGATCTATTGGAGATAGTCTAATTAGGATCCATATAGACTTTGAGATTTATACTTTATTGTAGTGGTTATATAAATTTTATAAATGCAAGTTCAAATTATGTTGTGACTACAGTTTATTACTATTTTGTATATCATTTGATATTTTTATGGTTATCTCTATGTTGTACTATTGTATTATTTATTGTCAAATTACAGACTGTATTTTACAGATACTAAACTTTCAAGTAATATTTGGTCACTGTGTTACAAGAAGAGCAAAAAAAACATGTAAAATTGACTGCAGAATGACAGAGTACAAAAGTGTAAAAAAAAAAGTCTTTATATATTAACTAAGGGTTATCCACCTGAAAAATACATGTGTGTATACAAATAATTCTCTTTTCATACACACACATGTATGTAAGCATATAAATATCTCATGTATTATATTGTATTCTGATGTTTTAGTTTCCAGAACATGTTTGGTTTTTATGGACTCAAACATGCAAAAAGAGAGAAACTCATGGGCTCTATAGATACCCAAAAACTTTCATGAGAAAGAACAAGAAAATTGATTGAATGTTCTTTTGTCTTGATATCTCAGTGAAGACTCTATCTGCAAAGACATAAGATCTAATATCAGATTCAGCACTAGAAGAAGCAAAAACTAATGAGATGATTAAGATTCATTGTTAAGGTTAATTATTACCTGTACTTTCTTGTAAGAACATGAAAAAGGAAGAACTGGAATCAGATCTCAAGAACAATGACTGCAACCACAAAGAAGAAGATCAAATCAGTTCTTGAACTTGATTTTGTTTTAATTTTAAAAAAAAATCAAAAGATATGAAACTCACAATCAGAATCTGTCTTGACCCATTTACCCCTGTCGCTACTACTACTTCCTTCTTCTTCCTCATTCTTTAATGAAAGCTGTTGCTTGTCTTGCACGTATTTCTTCATTGGTGTCTGCTTCGAGGAAGCTTGAGCATTAATCTTCTTGAGTAGCATCACCCTTAGTAACTGTATATATAATAAACAATGAGTTACATGAACAAAAACACTTTGATTAGTTATTTAAAATCTAGGTTATGAGCTTTTAGTATAGTACCTTTTCCATCCTGGATTCTTGAAACGTGTCTCTCAAGCTAGGGTTAGGAAGAGGAGAGAACCCTTCTGTACATACAAACATCTTCTTGAAGAGATATGAAACAGAGGTTTTGCTCAAATCTCTCTTACCCTTCTTCTTGTGACTGTTACTCTCTTTAGAGATGGCTTTGCATCTTCCCAAGATAACACTGATGGTACGCTCAATCTCTTCTTCGTTCTCATCACAATCTCCACCACCAGAAAGAGCGTTGCTGATTCGTCTATCGACTTCAAGACTCGAAGGACAGTTCAAGAACCTATCCAACGGGAGATTAGCAAGTTCTCTGTTCACATCAGACTTCCTCTTCTTGTTCTTTCTTGTCAAGAGCTTCCTCAGTTCCTTTTGCAGTTTCCCAACTTCCTCAGGAGTGAAATCATCTGAAGAAAGATCTTCATCATGATCTTCCACGTGCATGTTCTCTTCTTGAATCACTTTTTGAACAGTCTTTGTTGGTGTGTGCTCTTTGGTCACACTACCGAACGTTCCAATCGCAAGTAGTCCATGAGGCCAGTCGCTGAACTCCTCTCGTGGTTGAACTATGATTTGCAAACATAAGGATTTTTTTTTTTGTTTATTGCACATGTTTCAAGTAGACATCAACATTGGTAAGTTAAAAGGTTTGTTTCAACGAATAAGCAGACACTAGAATCTAACTTGTGTAATCTTTAACTTACGAGAAGAAGCAGAGGATATGCTTGGTCGATGAGTGTTCCCTTGTTTCCCATGTAGCTTGTTCTGCATCCATCCGAAGAACTAAAATAATAATATTAAAAACATTTGTGAGTAGGTATGTTCCTTTTCAGACACCTTTTGAGGAATCGATGAATATGAATGCACTAGTAAAAATCTCGGTTATAACCAAGGTGATTAGATGAAATAACTAACCTTCATGTCTTGATGATGACCGGGCGAAAAAAGAAGAACAAGAAAAAGGTGAAAAATAAAGGAAATAAATCGTATTCTTGGTGAATCAAGAGGCTTAAATACAAGTAGTAATGCAAAATAAGATCTTTGAGTAAATATATTTTGATGAATTTGATGGTTCAAGTTCCAAAATTGACGATATTTAGTTCTTCTTCCAGATTCACTTCTTCAAAAGAGAATCAGAAAGGAAGAATTTTTTTTTATAATTATAATAAAGTCTGGATTTGTTTGGTTAAGTTCTGTTCAGTTCTCACACTCTTCTTTATACAGCTCACGACGTACGGCTCATATCCCCATGCAGACGATCTAGGTCCAGTGAAACATTCTTTTGTGCGTATTTAGTTTGTATTATAGCTTAGTTAATAGTATTATATAATGCTTTAGTTAATATTTTGAAATATTGATTTTGTATCGGAGAGAACGTCACGGCTTCGATCACAATTCATATAATGGCACTTCGTATGAAGTCTTTTTTTTTTCACTGCGTATGAAGTCTAGTACCTACTTTTACCATTTCTCGACTATCTATAAATGGAGAAAAAAATTAGGTTGAGGCCTTATAAAACTACTTCCTCTGTTCCAAAATACCTAAGTTTAGATATATGCAGAAAAATTAAGATATACATCATTTTAAAAAAATAACATTAAAAATATAAATCAAAATTAATCCAGTCAATCTTTAAAAATAAATATAAAATATTTATCATACAGTTTACAATAAAGCTAAAATTAATATAAAATACCAAAACATCATCTATTTCTATACATCAAAAAATATTCAAAACATATCTGTTTTGGAACGGATGCAGTATTTGCATTTTATCATTTAGTGGTTACTATGTTGTTAACACGGGTGTACAAAGTTCTTGTCTTTTTGTAACACAAAAGTTTTTACCAAAGAATTGTTGGTCTAATGGTAAATGAAAGTGTAATAGGCACTCGGACACTTGAATTCAATTTTTTATTAGAATAAACTATTTGTATTGATAGATTCACCAACAAAAAAAAAGTGAAACTACTTTTTTCCCACATTTTGTTATTTTGTGTAGTTTTGTCTATTTTTTCATTAAAAAGCCAAATGAGTTTAAAAGAAAATTATACTAATTCTAAAAACTTACAGTTTAACAGTCTGTGTTAAGTGCTATCTTTAAAATAGTTTTATAATAATAAAACTAAAACCACAACTAACAAATCAACGGACTAAAATCTAAAACAAGATACTAAAGGTATGTTTCAACCAATCAAACTGATAATATAATTTGAAAATATTGAAAAACTGAAATATAACATAAAATATATAAATATAGTATATCTAATAAATGAAAAGGTCGCAGATGGAAAATAATTTGGGTAAGTATAAATTCAAAATATGTGTATGAAACATCAATCGTTTTAATTTGTAACCTCTTATCATGCATGGAACGAGTTCTTGATAAAAAATAATTACACTTAAATAATTTTGATCCACGCTTAAACTATTTTAAGAAAACATGTCCACTATCATTCTAAGGCTAATATCAAATTCTAGAGAATTTCAGAAAACTCTAAGAGGGAAAGAGACATAGAGAAAGAGTGCAATTTATAAGGCAAACCCCACGAAGGAACTCATGCCATTGTCCCCCAACCCTATACTTAGTCTCTCTACACAGTATAGACTGTGATGTTGTATCTATATCTTTAACCATAGTTATTGAGTCATATAATACTATATGGAAGTGTAACATATTTTGTCCTAGTAATTCAACCATCTTTTTGATGGAAATCTAATCATCTATATTACAGTTTCGAATTTTGATGGTGCTACGTTGTTGTTACAAAGCTATATATATATGTTTATTTCTTTCCACAGGATTAAATTTAAATTAATTTTAGAATTTATATATATTAATGGCCATACATCGTTTATAGGCGTTATCCGTTTGATAGTATGTTTTACAGATTTGTTGTGGATATATATAGGTATTTAAACAATAAAAACATGACATCTATAGATTTTTTCAAACATGACTTCAGATATTTTTTCAAATCTCTCAAATAGATTTTTAGAAGTTTTTAATAAAAAAAATCTTAACAAAAATGATTAAAATAAATATTTTTATTTTTATTTTTCTTTTTAATTTTAAACTCTACCTCCGAATTTCACCCATAACTTTAAACCTTAAATTTAAATTAGTTAATTCAAGGAATATAAATGTAAATTTATACCATTTAATTAAATCTATTTTGATTATTTTTCTCTTTGTTATTTTGATTACAAAAAAATATTTTAAATTTATTTTGATCATTATCTCTCTTTTTTTTTTAATATGATGCAGTAAATTTTGACATTTTTATTTTCATAATTCCATTATCCATTCCATAGTTCCTCATTAGTGCAAAATTCGCTAATTATGAATTTAGTTAGTTTCAGAGAGAAACATAGTAGGAGTGAGAACTGAGAAATGATAAAGAAATTAAGAACAAGGAGACAAAAAGAAAACAATAAAAAGCAATCTAGCTTTATCATCGGAAGCTTGAGCCCACCACACCACTCACAATCACGTGGATTCTCGTCCATTAGACATATGCCACATCATTTTCACCTTTTGTCCGCTTGTCTGAAATCAAACTAGTAGTACTAGTTTGTTTTTCTTAAATAATTACATTTATTAATAAGTTACTGTACGACCATTTTTACAACTACAAGAATCAGATCATAAAATAAAAATGTCGAGAGAGATGTGTATTGAGCTAACAGGTAGGCTACGGTGCCTCCATATGTGTAACCCTTTTCCCAAAGAGGTCGGGTCTACTACCAACTCCACATGCACTAGCCAAAGAGCCCTCCACATTCGTGATTCGTCCGCTAACTTTATGCACCAAAATCCAAGAGTTTACTTAAATTTCATAATAATTGTTTGTTTTAAATAGGTATGGGCATTCGGGTCCTCGGGCCGGGTTCGGATCGGGTCCTTTCAAGTTTGGGTCCTTCGGATCTATGAGTTTAGGACTCAATAGGGTAATCTGAATTTTTCGGTTCAGGCTCGGTTCAGTTTCGGGCCAGGTTCGTATCGGGTCTTGTTCAAAAAATACCCAAAACACAAAAAAATCCTGAAAATATTTATGTTTGTTGGTGTAGTGGTTTGTGAGTTGTTTTTCTGTAAATAACATGTTCGACGCATAACAATACATTTATCCGATTTTTTTTATTTAAACCAATTTTTTCATTCAAACCAATTAATTATTCTAGGTGGCCGATTAGTTAGCACCCAAATTTTTGAATAAAACCTAATTATACTAAAAATTCCGGGTATCCATCAGATTTCGGGTTCGGGTCGGGTCGGATCCAAGACCCGCGGGTCCTCCACATCACGATCCAATAGGGTAAACTTGTCGATTCGGTTCCTACACGAACCCAGATTTTTCGGATCGGTTTCGGGTCGGATCTTCGGGTCCGGATAAAATGTCCAGGCCTAATTTTAAACAACATATTTTTCTTATATTATGGAACTATTACATAGTTTATGCACCCAAAGGAAATATCACATAGTTTAGTACTCAAACAAACGCATAAGTTTTAATAAAAACAATATTCTATGTAAATCAAATACATTTTTATAAGTGATATATTAATAACAATATTACTCAATGGCATTATTCAGAGAATCTGGATACAATCCTCAACAGATTCATGCTCTTTTACCAGCGAAAATTGATCTAATGCTTAAAATTCATAGATTACTTAGTATGGATCTAATGTTTATCTCTTCTCTTAAGAAGAACTAATTTCAAATTATTTAGGTTTTGTCATAGGAGATGTATAGTTTTCAGGCTCAAAACTTCTAAATATTAAAAAATATTAATAACAAAATCATGTTAATTTATAGATTCTGGGATATTTCTTATAAGTTGATGTTGGTGGTACTAACAAAATAGCATATACCATACGAGTATACAGCAGATAATAATACAATAAGATAAAAATGAAGTCCAAAATATCATTGATGTTTATCAAAAACTATTCATGTTCTTGATAATAACAAGTATTGTTTTTTTTTGAAAAAAAAATAAGAACAAGCACTTGAATCAATTATATTTGCTTACCATTTTTAATATTAAACTAGACATACGATTACAAATCGCAGATCAGAATATTCAATGAAAACTATGTTGGAATCGAGTTACAAAATATATATTTTTGAACAATCCAGTTACAAAATATTTATTTGCATATTCGTAAGGATAATCATAGAAAAGAATATAAATAAAACATATTCCTTTTGATTTTTTGTAAGTAGATCAAGTTGATATTTCATCAAAGTTTTGACTAATTTGAATACTTCTAAGTTTTATACAGTACATGATAAATGTTTAATTTAAGGGGATTATCAAATTCAAATAGCATATCATGTTACAAAATGGACTAACATCATTGGAGGAAACATGCATCATCTGTCCTCATGAAGCTTTGGTTTTACTTCAACTACTTCTCTCGCCTTCTTCTCTTTGATCTCCTCTGATTGTACTATTATTTAATTAACAGTTGGAGTGTTTGTGGCGGCGACTTGACTCATGCAATACGCGATACATCGGTATAAAAATGGGAGGAAAATGAGGACAATGAATTGATTAGGGACCACTTAAACAGTCATTATTGTATTGAATGTGTGGTTTATATGGTTGATACGTTGCCATAAACATTTGCTAATCTTGATTAGCAACAAAAGTCAGGTTTTGAGATGTCTTTGTGATTTTAAACAGAACACGTGTGAGGCATCTGAATTATAAATATGTAGTTCATGAAACTACTGGAAGTATAATTAATATACTATAAATTAGCAAAATAAAGGATACCAATGTACTATATACACATAATCCTCATGAAAGTCGTCAGCATGCTATTCGTTTATGAATAACATATATCTTTATGATCAAAATATAATAATCATATAAATTGCATGCGAATAAATACGATTTTTATAGTTTGCACAAATTTTCTTACGATTTGTAATTAAACTAAACAAGTTTTTTTTCCTAATTTTGTTAATATAATTTTTAGACCGGTTCAAAAGATATTTGAATATGCATTACGATGTTCAGATAACTTGATGGATAAAACCATGCATCTAGATTTAATCTCTCGTTGTTTACCTAGTGTGGTCACATTAAGTAGAATTGGGAACTGATATTGCCAGACGTGTACGTAGTTTTCTTTGGTAAAACCACCTTGCATGAACCTTTATCCGTGCCATGTTCCGGAGAGGAAGACATATTAGAATTGGACTGTGAAATAACATGGTAGCCAAGGCCAGCATGTAGATAAATACGCAGCCTATTACAACGTGCAAAGGATCTGTGACATGCATGTATTTTCCTCTTTAAGGACGCTGAAACCTTTAAGAGACTTCATACCCCCTCTCTATGTGTAATCAAACTTGTCTAACCTTTTGTAATGAGGTTGATCAACGAATGGCAAGTTATCCTATTCATATGCCAGGCAAATTGAAACACAACGAACCTGGAGAGGAGAGCTCTATCAGGGTGGCTAACAAAGGGGAACGCACCGGCTTCAAATTTGTGTCCCCCATTTTTTTTCTTTGACAACTGCCCCCATATTAAAGAATCCTAAAATTATTTAATATGTATATAGTTTTGTTTTCATAGTAAATTTATACAAAAATATTAATGATGAATTATAAATATAAAATTTTAAGAGTTTTAATTCTTTTACTCTAGGGTTCGTAAAAATGCTGAGCCGGCTCTGGATTATATCAAAAGTTATGACAGAGCTGAATCATCAAATCTGATTTGTCTAGTATTGGACTTTGAAATTTGGGACAAGCTCGTCAGATAACAGGAAAACAGGACGAAGAATTTGCGAAAGATTTGACTAGGATCCATAGCCAATCCAATTACTGAAACATACACCTGATATTCTTGTCCATGCGTGTAATACCTAAAAAGGTGGAAAAAATATTCAAGAGAAATTTCAATTATATCACAAATTTCATATCACTTCTCAAATTTACCATTAATAAATAATTATTTTAATAAATACTCTAAATTTGTGATAAATAAGATTTAAGTAATTTTTTTAAATATTTATAAAATATTTTTACGCTCAACCTGACCTCTTAATACTAAACCCTCAATAATCACTAAATATTGTGTTAATATATTTTGGATTGAAAATATTTTTTTTAAAGTGATACTTAATTTGTGGTATTTTAAACAATTCCTCAAAATTCAATACTTACATATTATGCAATTTTATTGACCTTGAAACTTGCCCCACCATCATTCTAACCATTTTCACTCATTTCTTCACCACAAAACAACATCCTGCAAACTCTCTCATACTTAAATGCCCCCTAGACGACTGCATCACCATGGATTCGTCATTTTTCACATTATGGGTTATTTTACTTCCCTCTTTGTTTTTGAATTCTTCTGGTTTTAATCTTTCAACCCATATTTTTATAGACTTGACTCTTGAGTGTTGGAGAATGGTAGAAAGCACTTTGTATGATCGTATATTTTCAAAAAGGAAATCTAAGTCCAGATAAACCAAACAATAATTTCAAATATTTAAAGAAATGTTTATTAACATATACAAAAAGTTCCATTTTATCGTTGATTGTTTCTCGAAGTAGCAACTTTGACACATAACTTTACATATGTATGGTTTGTTCCATCAATTTAATGAACCATCTCTTCTATGGATATTTGTTTGTTTGTTCAGGCCAGTAGGATTAATTAAACTAGATGGAGCAGGACAAAGAGGGAATGAAGATATACTTATATCTTAGTCATTAATTATTAAAGAATACATCCTATATATTACATGATGTATTTTTTTAAGCCGAGGGATTACAAGTTTCGGTTCTGAACTTCTTGGTATTCATCCAAAAAATATTTTGATATAAAAGTCATTTGTTTTCGTATAAATTTCAAGAATTTGTAGTTTTGGCAGACGGTCAAATAATTGTCAAATTAGGATATTAGACCCTAGGGGGTTTAAATTAGTAGTAGTTAACAAAACTCTAGAGAGAAACACATCGAGAACCCGCTTAAGTGGGCTAGTGGTAGGAGATGTCCAGCTGAGGGGTCTAACCCCAATACTCTGGCTTCGACTTCCGCCGGCTGCAAACACTTTCCCGGGCCATTGGGGATTTCACATGCGGCCCTCAGCGCCCCAGACCACTAGCATAACCAGGGACCCTTAAGTGGAGGCTTAAAAATCCTGTAATGACGTGGGCTTTGGTCCGGTGGGCTAGTCGATCACGCTTTGTGGTCGGAGACTGGGTTAGCAAAAAAAAAAAAGAAACACATCGAGATGAGAAAAAAAAGAGAAGAAAGAAGAAGAAAATGTGGGTGAAGCACATAGAGTGTGAGCATGACGAGGACTCTTTGTGTTTCGTAACCTATCCATTAATGTATCAAACCTTTCTATTTATGGAATGTTTTATATCTTCCGCTTCCTTTCTTAATCTATTCAACTCTCCCTTCTCCAATGCCCTTTACAAGAAAGCCCTCCCTATACCCTTTACCAATAAATTCACTACTCTATTATATTTTGACACATATATAAACAGTCGTCTTGTTGACAAAAAAATAAAATATAAACAGTCGTCTTTCTCATTGGATCCAAAATATGTTTCTCTTTAGTCGAATTTTACAGTACAATACTCTTTGTTAGATATGTAAGAAAATAACTAGTGGTGGGTCTTTGTCTAATGTCTATTGGTGTATTGGTACTTGCTCTTCGTCGTCTTTGGATCGAGCACCAAACCTGAGTCTGGATATGTACTCTGTCTGATTGTAATCCTCTTCCCAATATTTGTTTCAATTGGTTAGTTGTAATTGCTTGCTCACAAGATATGTATTATACAGCTGGATAAAAATGTAAAGATTGATTCTACAAATGATCAACTACGTTATAAGCCTTTCGTTCCAAAATAATACATGTTTTAGAAAAAAATTGTTTCAAAAAATTTTTTTTTTAGACTTTTAATATACTACTTAATGGTAAATTAAAAACCTTTAAAAAATAATTATATTTATTGAAATTTTTTAGTTAAAATTAATAAAATAGTTAACTACAATAAATAATGCATCGCTAATCAAAAATTATATATTTTCACAGTATGTGTAAATTTTTTTAAAATATACAATTTTTAAAAATAAATCGAGTATATTTTTTGAATGATTGCAAAATTACAGACGAATATGCTATAAAGCGAGGTCTTTAGGGAAAATCTCTTCTCCAGCAATTTGAAAATAGAACTTACAATTTTTAATTAAAATAATCAAAAATTTAATCAATAGTTTTTTATATTATTTTTATATGTGTTGCAAATGGTTATCTTTTGTTAGGAAACAATTATGTAAAAAGCAATTATGTAACACATAAAATACAACAGTTACATGATTTAAAATCAGAGGCAAAAATTCGCAACAAAGGATTCATCTTCATTCATCAAGATCACTCTTATCTAATCGTTTTTCTTGAGGCATTTGATCTTAAAAGCTTAGCAAAAGTAATCAACGAACATGGTTTGGTGTTCTTGTGGACTACAGATGGTTTAGTCACTTTTCAATGTTTTCACTTTTTTAATACACATCCAAACACTCCCTGACAAATGGTCCACGTTCTATTTCTAAAACCTTCCATTTATAAGTTATTAACATAAATAGTTTATTCTGAAAATTAAGTGATTTTTCATAGTAAATAATATAGGTGATGATTAGTAGCCACATACATTTAATTGGGTCAGTCTTGTATTTTCGAACGTCGCGTACATTAACGTGATTACACATAAATATATTACACATTACATTATACTTATATTTTATCCTTTGCAAGATTATAAAATCATATTATTGAATTTTACAATCTCTTTAAAACATTCTTGTGTTCATTTTTACCTCCTCCATACAATATGACCTTGCTTTCTTAGAGGTCAAGACAGCCACATACTTCGAAACAACAACCAAGACACTGGAAACAAGCCAATGCTGCACAAAGCTGAGAGAAGACGATGGTGCACTGATCGCTAACTTTAGAAAGGCACTGCAAGCAACACATGCAGCAGACACGATCCACCACTCCTGAAGCTGCTCTTATCAGAATCTCTGCTCCTTCCGGGTCTTTAGGCTCCTCCATCCACGGTGGAACGTTCTTTAACGTGGCTACCAAGTTACCGAACCCAAACCCTTGTTTCCCAAGCAAGCTTGTTCTGTCGATGTTCCTGCTCATCTGCTTTTGGATTTGGTAAGATGGGTTTCTAAGAATCTCTTTGATTGAGACTGGTCTCTCTATAGTCTTCTCTTGGTCGTTGTCCTTGAATGATAAAACCATCTGTGTGTATTCGCTAGGAAACCCTGTTTGTATGCTCATTCTCGTGACCTGATGATAAGATGAATTAGTTAAAGCAAACAAAATGTCAACCACAATCTCTATACACCTTATCTTGTAGCTCTTTCTTGTCTTCGAACCATGCTTGAGCAGTGAGTTCATCGATTTGTCTCCTCGCAAGAACCTGTTTTAAAAAGGTTAGGGCAAAAAAAAAGAGGTTTAATGTGTGTTTCTTATAACAGTAATGAAGTGACCTTGTCTAGAGGAATGTCTTTAGCTTTCTCCACTGTCAAGTCAATAGTAAAACAGCTCATATCAGCCAGTGTCCCTCTGAGTTCAACTTCATCTGGGAACTGTCCTTTGTACCTTCCAGACAAGATCAATGGTTGACCAAGCGTGATGTCTGGAATCTGAGAAGGAAACAGCTGCAAAAGACAAAGAGAAGGTCAATAAAGAACTCAAAGAACTTGATTATGTATTGTAAGTTGTTTAAGTACCTCCACTGAGCGTAGGAGTTTGAGAGCATCAAGAGTAGTGTTGGCTACGATGGTAGAAGAAGCTGAATCGAATAGTCTACTCATCTGATGCTCAAATGAATCTGGCTAGGTGTTTCGTTTAACACAAATCAAGAAACGTTTTTAGTTTCTTGATTCTGAAAAGTTACTATCAATGGGGATTATAACTTACCTGTGTTGTTTGTACCATCATAGTAACCATTCCCTATCCGTGCTAGCATTTGCAAGAAGTAATGGTTGCAAAACGAACCTGCAGGATGTTTGAAACTTACATGAGAGAAGCAAGGATTCAAGTGAAAGAAGAGAGAATCATTTTACTTACCAATGCCAAAGGTAGATATCCTAGGAGATACCGATTTTTCGTGTCCACTACAACATTCTTTCATAGCATTACATATCTCTCTCTCGTTTTCAACAGATCCATCAGTGACAAGGTATACAAGAGGAACTCCAATCTTGCTTCCTTCAAGCAACTTCATAGCCTAACAAAAACACGCACACAAGAAGTCTTTAACTTATGTCTTGTAAAGAGATAAAGAGATTAGACAAGGACCTGTAACAGGGGAGGTAACATGTTTGTTCCACCACTTGCAACTAAATTACTATCAAGCCACTCAGTTACAGCAGAGATCGTTTCATCAGTTGCAAACTCCATCTTAGTTGAGAATTCTAGAATGTTGTCATTGAAGGCGATTATGTTGAATACATCTTCAGCTTCTAGCTTAGCCAAAGACTCTAACAAAGCTTTCTTCACATCCTCGAGTGGTTTCCATTTCATGCTTCCACTTATGTCAATCACAAACACAACTCTTCTTTTGAATATCTACAGATAACATACATTGCATTACATAATGTCATCATTAGTTATATAACAAAGTTGTGAGAACAAACCTGCTTATGCTTGGTGGTTCCAGGGAAAAGGTACAAACAGAACATCCCTCTGTCATCTGAATCCCATGGAGATGGAGACTTAACCAAAACATGACCACTCAGATCACCAGAGGAAACCTGTGAAAGGAAACATATATGTCAATCTAAACCAAAAAGAAGAATACAAATATACTAAAAAGAATCAAGAAACCTCACATTGAATGAGACACCAAAATCAACCCTTGACCAAGAAGATACTTCAGCATCATACTCACAGCTTAATTTACCGGATTCACGGTTAATCACCTGAGAACAATCACAACATTACACAATCTATACTATCAAATTTAAAAATGTAAAACAATACCTTTAAAGGATGACTTGAATAACTGCAGGCAACTTCACCACCATTAACACAAGAATTCATATTCAACACAATCTTTTCTCGTTTAACAATCTCTTTGCCTACAGGAGTCACATAAGCAGGAAACCTAAAAGGCACATTGAGATGGAACTTGCCGTCTTTGTAGACCAGTTTCTGTGACCAATTCACATTAACAGAAAAGATTGATCCTCCACCAACCTATATATTATCACTAACACCATTAATAAACAATACAACAAAATAATTAACAAATAAAAAAGTGAATGAAGAACAACAAACATGTGGAATCTTGAAAGTATAGATTTGAGACTTCAAGAAACGTGAATCTTTGTCTTTATGAACATTATCAATCTCAGAAGCTTCTTCCTCTGTAACTAGTTTGGTCTTGTAAGACTTGTCATTGCTCAGAACATCAACCTCAGCACTTAGGAGTGTACCCTGTTACCAAAAATATATACAACATTATGCATTATCAACAAATATTCAAATGTATAAATATATGAGAATCTAACAATATCAGAGTTAAAATAGTAAAAAAAATATGAGACAGTAAAGATATGCTAAATAAGGCAAAAGAGATAGATAAAGCAACTTTTGTCGTTTAGTTGTAATAATTCACCTTCTCCCCCATGGGAACAGCGATGCAGCAGTCAAAGTGTTTACTCGGCATAACGCAGTGAACGCGCCACCGTCCGGTGACGGTGACGAACGCCGTGTCGAGCCAGCAGTCTACTCTCATCTCTATCCCGAGCATCTGAAGCGGCACGAGCGCAGACGGGTCGCAACGTGCGTGCACGTACGGCTGGTAGCTAGGGACGTCGGGGTTATCCACAGCCACCGGATCTGTGATCGAAGCGTAGGCGGTGATCGCCGTCGGGAGAAAATTCTCCGGCGAGGACTGATGGTCCGGGACTGTGGGAGGAGTGATGCCTTTGCCGTAGTATATGCGTCGTGAGAGCTTGAGACCTTGCTCTACTCGGACAGCGAATTCTTCGGACATTGTTTTTTTTTGGTTCCGGTGGTGATTGAGATGAGAGATAGCAAAAGAAGAAGAAGGAGGAGGTGGAGAGTGAGAGAGGGGAAGAGATTTTCTTCAGGCCCGTGTTTAAAGGGGGGTGTTTTAATCGACCGGTGAAAAGAACGGCGAGAGAAGTTTTTTTTTTAATGAGTGAGCTTGTTTAGCCAATGGTTAGTTGACACGTGTAAAGTATTCTACCGTCAGAACAGTGATGGGTTTTTTTCGTTGTATTTAGATAAATGATTTAAAAATTAAAAGTATGTTTTACCATTTCTTTTTTTCTGATTATTTTTGTATGATCTTAACAAAACCAATTGATCTTAGAATTGATTAAGACATCGAAAATCTTTCAGTTAAAGAACGTAAGGTCATTCGTATTAGGAGTTTTATTTTTATTTTTTTATCAAACAGGAGTTTTAATTTAAACGTATAAAATCTTTTAATGAAAAAAACGTAAGGTCATTCGTATTAAGAGTTTTTCAAATAAATAATAAAAATATTTTTGTATAAAAATTTTCTAAGATTTTGAGAAATTCTAATTGAAAGACTCCTATATATTTTAGTAATGTTTTAGAACTTCGAAAGGGTGATCATTTGATAAACAAAATTTCATTCTAAAAATTAGTTAATTTATTTCTCAGTTAATTAGAAGAAAAAAATTCTAATAAATTTCTAGATACTAAGAGAAAGAAAAAAATTGAGTGAAATTCATGTACTAATAATAACCAGACAGAAAGTTAACTTAATTGATGAAAAAATTAAAAGATATAT